>OZ012710.1:35435532-35596875 GCA_963942595.1 Cylloceria caligata | reverse complement strand
ACTCCCTTAACATTCGTTTAAACTGTTCTACTTTTTCGCAACCTTTCAGTTCAGTTGGCAATGCATTATATATTTTGACTCCTTCATAGTACATACTCATTTGCGCACTTCTCGTTCTTCTAAATTGTATTACTATATTTTCCGCTTGCCTTGTTTCCCTACCACTCTTCGTTCCTACTATTTGTAGCCGATTTTTAAATTCTTTTGGCAGTAGATTCTTCACGGCTTTAAAGATAAATGTACAAACGTTATAGTACAATCTTTGCCTTATGGACATAAATTGTACCGCGCTCAGCATATCTTCTATTTTCGTATAGCGGTTGCATTGTAATATAACCCTCATTGCTCTGTTCTGCGCAATCTGCAGTTTCTTCAACTCTGTTTCACCCATAGCTACTAACAGTGTTGCACAATACTCAAAGTGAGGTGCTATGATTGCTTTATATATCACACATCGCGTATACGCAGATACATAATTCCCCATTCTGTTTAGAAAGCTCGTTTTTTTCCCTATTTTTTTTAACATATACTCACAGTGGTCTTTGAATCGTAGCTTGTCATCAATAATGATACCCAAATATTTTATTGACTCTACTTTCTCAAGTTTCGTTCCATCCAAACACTTCAATACATTATTCTTACTCACGACTTTCCTTACACTGCTGACAATCATATATTTTGTTTTCTCTACATTCATTTTTAATTTATTTCTTTCCATCCACTTTTCTACTATACTCAATAACATATTCATCTTTCTCTCCACTTCCGCGCTGCTTTTTCCAGGTACATATATCACTGTGTCATCAGCAAACATTTTTATTGCACATTCCTCTGGACACAAATTAACTATATCATTTATATAAATAATAAATAGCAACAGCCCTAGTACTGACCCCTGCGGTACCCCATATTCGTTGGGAATAACTTCAGACCATTTATCATTGAATCGAACTTGCTGTGTTCTATTACTTAAGTACGTTCTGAACCACTCTAATACCCTGTCTCTAATTCCATATTGGTATAATTTGTCTAATAATATATCCCTGTCGATTGTCTCAAACGCTCTTTTTAAATCCATAAATATTACTCCTACCATTTTTCCTTCACTAATGTACACTTTCCATTCATCTACAACAGTTTGAATCGCCGTTTCACACGAATATTGCTTTCTAAATCCTGACTGATGCTCCGTTATGATGTCATTGGTTTCTAAATATTTTTCAATTTGATTTTTTACTACTAATTCTAGCACTTTTTCGTATAATGGCAACATGTTAATTGGTCTGTAATGACTTGCTTTTATGGCTTTGTTTATTTTTGGGATTGGTATCAGGAGTACAAATTGAAAATGCGGGATTTTTTTCTATTTTTGAACGTTTATTCTGAAAAAATGGTAACAAATGAATTATTCAAAGTATTGTCCATCGCTAGCCACAACTTTTTCCCATCTTTCTGGCAATTTACGGATACCGTCGCGAAAAAATTCGGCCGGCTTGGCTGCTATCCAGTCATCGACCCATTTTTGGGCTTCTTCGTAAGAATGGAAGCGCTGGTCAGCTAGGCCATGTGTCATCGATCGGAAAAGGTGGTAATCGGAAGGAGCAATATCTGGGCTATACGGCGGGTGGGGTAAGACTTCCCATTTCAGCGTTTGTAGGTATGTTTTGACCGGCGCTGCAACATGTGGCCGAGCGTTGTCATGTTGCAAAATTACTTTGTCGTGTCTTTGCTCGTATTGTGGCCGTTTTTCTTTGAGTGCGCGGCTCAAACGCATCAATTGAGTTCGGTATAGTGCTCCTGTGATGGTTTCGTTCGATTTCAATAGCTCATAATACACCACACCCAGCTGGTCCCACCAAATACAGAGCATGAGCTTGGCGCCGTGAATATTTGGTTTGGCCGTCGATGATGATGCATGGCCGGGGTAACCATATGATTTTTTGCGCTTCGGGTTATCGTAATGGATCCACTTTTCATCACCAGTGACAATGCGATGCAAAAAACCCTTCCGTTTTTGCCGTTCGAGCAGCAGTTCGCATGCAAAAAAACGGCGCTCGACGTCTCTCGGCTTCAGCTCATACGGCACCCAATGTCCTTGCTTTTGGATCATTCCGAGGGCTTTTATACGATGGGAAATGGCTTGTTGTGTCACTCCCAATGAATCTGCGAGCTCTTGTTGAGTTTGACACGAGTCTTCATTGAGTATTGCCTCCAATTCAGCATTCTCAAACTTTTTCACTTGGCCCGGCCGCTCTTTGTCCTCAACGTCAAAATCACCACTTCTAAACCGCACAAACCATCTCTCGCACGTTGAAACCGATGGAACATGACTCGGATAAGCCTCGGAGACCAATCGATGTGCTTCAGCAGCACTTTTCTTCAAATTAAAGAAGTAAATTAAAACTTCCCGCAAATGCTGTTTTGTTGGCACGAAACTCGACATATTGAGAGCTCAAAAAAACTATGAATTTGACACTGCGACAAATTGACACATACTGAAAATTAAAGCTATAAGACGTAGCTTTGACATGAATATAGTCACAGTACTGCCTGATGCGTATAGCGTTAGTAACGCCATCTGTTATCAAACCCGCATTTTCAATTTGTACCCCTGATATAATTGTAGAAGTTTTCCAGCTGTCAGGGCAACATCCCTCCCGTAGGGATCCATTTATTATTTCCACAAATTCCTCTTTTATTGCACTGAATGCCATTTTTAGTATATCACTTGATATTCCTTCTTCCGTTCCCTTCTTTTTCGGGAGTCCCATCACTATCTTCTCCAGATCCTTTATTTCAATATGATTGAAGTTTTCCATTATACTTTTATTGTTCATCCTTATCCCTGTTATAATTCTTCTTCGGTTTGGACTTCCAGACGTATCCCTTTGTATTGAATTAACTATATTCTTTACACTTTGCACATAGAACACATTAAATTTATCAGCTATACTACCTCCCATCATGTCTTTCAATATCTCAAAATCTATATTCTCTACTTCTCTAGTACCCATTGATTCTCCTGTAATTACTTCTTTTAACGTTTTCCACATTTTTGTCGAATCCTTCTTATTATCGTCTATCATCTTTTCATAATATTCCTTCTTCTTTTCTCTTATTAATTTAACTACCGCATTCCTTTCTACTTTAAATTGCTGCCAATGCTCCTCCAAACCAGTAGTGATTGCTACTCCGTATGCCTTATCTCTTCTTCTTGCAGCTACTATTATGTCTTCTGAATACCATTTTTTTCCTTCCCATACGCTTGGAATCTTCACTATTTTTCTGGGTGCGAACCTATCTAGAGCACCCACTATGTTATCAACGAGCATCCTTGCTCTTTGGCTTACTTCTACCTCTTGAACTTGTCTTGTGGTAATGCTTAACATCCGTGTAAATTCCTTCACATCAATTTTACTATAGTTTCTTGTTTTATATTCTCTATACTCATTCCTTTCCTTCCTGTTACCTAATATGACTTTTATCCATGCATGATCCGTTATCTTTGGCTCATGTTCCACCTGCACTTGTGCACACCTATTAGCAAATAATAAATCGATAGTAGTTCGACTGTCTTGCGTTATTCTTGTTGGTTTATTAACGTATTGCTTCATTCCTAGACTCAGCATTCCTGTTATCAACCTCTTTTTGTAGAACGTTTCTACCGTGACATCTATATTAAAATCACCTATTATCAAACAGTCTCCTTTTATTGTTAGTTCCTCAGTTATGTTTTCTATGTGTCTTATAAATTCAGCATCCGACGCACTTGGCGAATGATACACAATTACTATCACTCCTTTATAATGTTCGTCCTTGACCTCTATTCCAGCACACCAGCAGTTTGATTCTATTTTATTTATTGGTATCATATCATATTTAATATCATCTCTTATGTATAAGATTGCACCACCTGTATTTCTATTCTCCGCATCACATCTGACTGCACTATAGCCCGGCATATACACTTCTCTGTCACCAATTTCAGCTGTCACTCTGGTCTCTGATAACGCTATGAATGCGGGTTTCATTTTATCCACTATTTGGTATCGTATTTCATCCTTATGTGCTATCAGACTTTGTGCATTTGTATACCATAGCATTTCCTCCTTCAGTAATTGCTAATCGTTCCATCCTGCTCTCCTCTTCTCTTCTTGGATTGCTCTTTTGTACGTTGGGCATTCCCGATCTAATGCATCATGTTCCATGTTTATCTCTAAGTTGTATGCTTGGTTTTTAAACATGCAGTTTATGCACTTGTTTTTCGTCGCTGTACATTTACTCGTTTCGTGATTTCCCGCACATTTATGGCATGTTTCCTCTCTTGTGCAGTTCTTAGCTATATGATAGTAGCCCCAACATTTGTAGCATCGCTTCACATTGACGTGGTTGTAAACCGGACATTTTCTCCATCCTACGCTGATCTTACCTTTGTTCAGTATCTCTTGGTGGGTTCCTTCATCCACTATCATTATTACTGATCCTTCGTGTCTCTCTTCTTTATTTATTCTTTTGACAATTTTCATCTCCCTTCCTTCCTTTTCTTCCATTGCATTCTGTTTCTTTATTGTTTCAACCAGCTCATCATCCGCCAGCTCTAGTTTGTCCACTTCTATGTTAACGATCTTAATTTTTGGTTTTTGTTGCTTTGTTTCCATAACTTTAAATCCCTCGCCCATTTTCTCTTGTACTATGGTCTTTAGCTTTTGTATTTCTTCAGTCGTTTCACAGCCCAAAATCACAGTTCCATTACTGCCTTTCTTTAACCTTGTTACTCCCACAGCCATGTTTTTTATGTCTATCTTTTCTTTGATCTTCTTTTTCGTGGCCTCACTTTCTTGTTGTTCGTTAGGCTTAATAACTATAACCGTCTCCTTATTCTTTTCTTTGACTGCTCCACTATAGGTTCTTTTTACTTCCCTTGTTGTTCCTAGAAATCCTCCTTGTATCATCTTTTTTATTTCTTCCATTTCGATCTTCATGCCCTTCAATTCTTCTTGTACGATTTCCTTAATTATCACCCTAACTTCATTTCTTTCACATTTTTCACCAACCAGTCTATTTTTCCTTCGATATTTGCCGTCATGCTAATACCTCTGCTTCCAGTAAATGATCCAGTCGAACCCGATCGATCTCTGCTGTTACCTGCACCAGGTGTCAACGTCTTTTGGCTTTCGTCAACTACGAATTTATCGAATGGACCATTACATGGCACTAGTTCTCTGTTTTTATCATACACCTTATGTTTACACACACATCCCGGATGATAAAACAGTTTCGGGCACGTCTTGCATCGCACTACCTGACTTTTTATAGCTTTTTTGCACGCTGAACAACGATATTCATCGTACTCAGTCGTGCTATCCATTTCGTCCGTGTTCGCACAAATGCCGTGGTATGCGCTATTGTCGTGTCACCGTGGCAGCGCGAATCGTCGCCGTCACCACTTTCACACGAACTTTAATATCTAAAATTGTTCACAATACCACGATCTCGATAGCTATCAGAATCATCTATCGTCCTAAATGCTCATTACACAAAACCGCACATTTCGTAATAGTCTTATCCTTATTATAGACTTATATTTCACAAAAAATTGGCTCAAAGACGGAGCACATTTGACACACGTATCAACGTCTCTAGACAGAGAGAGAGAGAACAGCCAACCCTCGCTAGGTGCAGCCGCACTGGTACCAAGAGAGCCCAGCTGTGGTACCTGACATACATCTTTGACGGGAAGCAGCTGAGCCGGTGCTGCGTTCGAGGCCAACGCACCGCTGACCCAAACAACAACAGAGCGGACTATCTCTGTTTCTCTTTCTCTCACTCTGGCAGCCGAGGACAGCCAAATACACAGACTAGGCTCTCAAGAACTAAAGATAATAATCGCGACTCATTAAAATACAGGATATAACGATCAGTATGGCAAAGGCCTATAAATAATATTAGCGCAGGAAATTCAGTAGGGATATAAACGTAGATTGAAAGAAAAATATAAAAAGGCGATAAACACACAGGGTACGGCCCTGGGATATCAAGTCGCTGCGCATGCACCCCGAATGCATCCCACTGACGCCCGATCATAGCGGCGGTCAGGTGGACGCGTGAGTCGACCTTTAAAAAATACCAGCCTCCCACCAACGGGCCTGTAGCGTTAGAAATTGAACAACTCAGCGGTAAAATCAAGCAACGGCCGGTTAGTTACCGACGGTGCGCATGCTAAGCCTTTTACCTAGAGAACGCGATGAATAGATAAAAATTATCAAGCAGCGTTGATCTTTCTGTCGTAAATTCAATTCTAAAGAATAGCTTCACATTAGGAACATATTATTTATCAACTTCTCTTTTCGAGCCATAGTGCATATTGTTGAATCAACTTTTTATTAATCAATCGGTCGTGTATATGTTATTATTATTAAATTCTGAATTTATGCGACAATTCCCGACCACTTGTTAAGATGGAAATTTTGGTAAATCGCAACTCGGGGTGTGAGTCCGCGTTACCTAGATTCCTGCGTTATCGATCTTTCTTGGTCGAAAGATCTCAAACAATCGAATCCCTAATTTTTGTCAACTCTGATTGCTTCACTCATTCGTAAAGAATTAATGAAGCAACCACAATTGACGGTTTTTAATTTCTAAAGAAATCGTGAAAAAATATCACCACAGCCCGGGATCGAACCGGGAACTCCAGAATTCTAGCCTGGTACGTTATTGCATATTGTTGAATGTTATATCTCTATTCTCATAAATTCTTTAAATATACCCACGGACACGATTATAATTGCACTTGAGTGCCCGGGAATAATTGAATGTAAGGCGCAAGGTAGCCAAAATACCGAGAGAAAAGGGTTAGATAATTGAATTTTCTATTTATTTTTCTGATATATCACACAATTTTTATCTGTTTCTTTGAATAAACCCTACTTTTACCTACTACAAAAGCCTAAAATTACTTTCCTTCCTGCTCGAGTCCGAACAAGCCCTTTAAGGGTAATGTTAACGCTCAATACCGTTACATTTAGCGCCCGAACCGGGACTCGAGCATAGGAAAAAAAGGCTGGTAGTGGGTGCCAAGTAGAAGAATTATGCACTTCGCGTCAACGTTCGTGAATCGTTTAGTCCAGCGGGCACTGTTGGATGCAAGTCAGGAATTGAGCACATCTCTGTTAGAACGGTCTCTTGCGTGGGAATCCACCACAGCAGACGGTCTGTTAGGACAGCAGCGTAGACTGGACCGCGAGGAAATTGCACGTTTGTCTGAGATCCATAGTATCACACAAACAATGGAATTAAACGAGTCCGATGTACAAGGGGAGGGTCAATCGACTCCAGTGTTAGGGAACACTCTCCCTGTTGTTCCTGATCCAGTCGGCATGAGTCAGATCATGGCCTTCTTACAAAACATGGAAGAAGGACAAGATGAAAAACTCGAGAGGATCCAGGCAAAATTAAACGACGCGAACGATTCTTGTATTTCAAGGACAGCGACGCTCAAGGAGAATATGCGAGGACACGTCGAGAGCAGCATACACCAGGTGAACAAGCGGACAGACAATAGAATCGAGGCAGTCCGGCGAGAGATCGTTAAAGAACAGGAGGTGGTTAATGATTATCAGCGGGATGTGATTATCAACGAACAGGCAATTCGGGCAAGGCTTGAAAGGGAGATGGAGGAGGCCAAAGAGCGAAATAAAAGGAATCAGACCGTCACTGAAAATCACGCGATCAGAATCAAGAAGTTGGAAGAACGTGCTCCGACCGGCATGAATAATTCGGCCTGTGGATTTTTGATGTTGGAGGCAGGAAACCTTACTCGTTTCCAGGCAGTGTCACAGAAACCACCAAGATTTGCAGCCGATGGTAAACAACGGCCGATGAAATTCCTAAAAAAAAATTACAGGAGTACTGCGAGGCCGCAGGAACGGAGGGATCGGACGTGCGTTTCGTCATCAAGGACGCACTAGAGGGTCAAGCGAAAAATTGGTGGCATCTGGTGGAGAGTACTATTGTTACGTCCTGACGTAACCATGCTCCAATATCTATCTTTCTTTTAAAGAAGATCATAAACCTGCATCGTTGTCGAGTCCTATAGCTACCAGAGATTATACAGGTATAATGACGGCGGGAGGGGTGAGGCCTGCAGGTACGCCGAGGCAAGGCAGTGGGGACACATGGTGCGCGCCAGGAATGGACGGCCAGGTTCATCACTGTACTTGACAACGAAAAACCAAGAGTTGGTAGGGCACTGCCCCACTCTAAACGGCCAGCGTAGAGGGACTTGAATCTCGTATCAAGAGTTTTCCCTCTACGGCCAGTGGATATCATTGGCGGCGCGTGTCATCGAAATCTTTAATTGATTCATGTCCGCGTGTTCTATTGGTGACTGTCGGGTGGTCGCTTCCTTCCCCCGTCATATACCGTACCTGGCTTACGAAGATAGACTAACTGCCGGGGCAACCTTTTCGTTGCTTTAGAAGTCCCTAGATGCTATGACGAATGATGCAATAAACAAAAATATTACACAAAGATAGACTAACTGCCGTGGCAACGTTTTCGTTGCTTTGAGAGTCCCTAGATGCTACAACGAATGATGCAATAAACAGGAATATTACACGAAGATAGACTAACTGACGTAGCAGCGTTTTCGTTGCTTCGGAAGTTCTTATATCCGATGACGAATAATGCAATGAACAAAAATATTACACGAAGACCTATGTCTCATTAATGGTATTGATAGGAAATTGGAATTTGTTTTTGATTACAGAACACCAAAAGCCCAAAAGGCATTTCTTCAGAATCTCTGAACGTTTAAATATAAATTTAAACACAATCGTAGCAAAGATTTGGACTTCTTATGAAGTAAATATTTAAACTATGTTATATATATATATATATATATATATATATTTAATAAGTAAATCAATAATTTAAAAGGAACAAACCATTTAAACGGGAGTTCGATATAAGAGCTAAACAATAATATCATACAGATAATCAGCGTTAAAATAGGATAGAATAAGGAAAAAACGATTCATATTGTAGATGGTAAAGATGACTCGAAGCTCGGGTCGCACCCGAGACGATGCCGTCTTTCCCGTCTCTCTCTGTGTTAACACTATAAGACGAGGAGTGTTCCCTCGCAACAATACATATTTATAGAACACCTACTTTGTGACCCAGTGTGACAGTAAGCAGCCTTTTGATATAAAATCATTTATACTAATGAACAATTTTGAGCTAAAATTATGATAGGAACTCAGAAGAGAAATGCTTACTTAAAAGGATACAAGAAATAATTGCCAATATGAAAATTTAACATTATAGGAAATTGAAAAGCCAATATATTGTTTTAACTAAACAATTAGGATCATGAGAGGATATGAAAACCATAGACAGTTTGTTACTATAGTAGTTATATATGCCCATTTACGTTACACATTATTAAGAATTAAAATAAGTTTAACATTATCGAAGAACTATATTCGGTATTAGTCATAAAAGGGACAGCGGAAGCGACTCGGATCTACAGCGCAGCGTGGCCCGAAACCCTCGACACCTAGCTGCCTGACCGAGGCGCTTTTCTCTCTCTCTTTTTCTATCTCTACGCGTGCCACCGAAGCAAGGAATAATCCTTCAACCACTTCGCGACATGTGGTATCGCCTCGCATGCAGCTCAAGAAAAGAATCAAAACGACGATGACGTCACAGCTAGAAGGAGAAAAAATGAATCATCGATAAAGTCCAAAGTCCGAGTTCTATTATAATCCCCGCATAGAAAATTAAGCCCTCCAGGACCTATATAAGGACGGGAAAAAGCCCGAAAAAAGCAGTTGTAGTTAACAGTTAATAGTTGATAGTTCATAGTAGTCAGTCGCCGAGCAGTCAGTAGACAGCCCGTTGGCGATAATTACCGCGGAGGAACCCCACCCTGTAGAGTCAGCCAAAGTCCAGAGTGAGTACTGAAAATAAAAACGGTCGAACGGTCTAAGTTCGGTTTGAATGTACTTTTTCTCATTTTTAACCATACGGAATTTATCTAAAGCTTAGAAGAAATTGAATTTAATTGTTTTCTGCCGTTTTTGTTCAAGTCCACACTGTTTATTTCGTTTTACTGTTTTATCGAACAACAAGTATCGCGTTAAGTATCAGGAGTACAAATTGAAAATGCGGGATTTTTTTCTATTTTTGAACGTTTATTCTGAAAAAATGGTAACAAATGAATTATTCAAAGTATTGTCCATCGCTAGCCACAACTTTTTCCCATCTTTCTGGCAATTTACGGATACCGTCGCGAAAAAATTCGGCCGGCTTGGCTGCTATCCAGTCATCGACCCATTTTTGGGCTTCTTCGTAAGAATGGAAGCGCTGGTCAGCTAGGCCATGTGTCATCGATCGGAAAAGGTGGTAATCGGAAGGAGCAATATCTGGGCTATACGGCGGGTGGGGTAAGACTTCCCATTTCAGCGTTTGTAGGTATGTTTTGACCGGCGCTGCAACATGTGGCCGAGCGTTGTCATGTTGCAAAATTACTTTGTCGTGTCTTTGCTCGTATTGTGGCCGTTTTTCTTTGAGTGCGCGGCTCAAACGCATCAATTGAGTTCGGTATAGTGCTCCTGTGATGGTTTCGTTCGATTTCAATAGCTCATAATACACCACACCCAGCTGGTCCCACCAAATACAGAGCATGAGCTTGGCGCCGTGAATATTTGGTTTGGCCGTCGATGATGATGCATGGCCGGGGTAACCATATGATTTTTTGCGCTTCGGGTTATCGTAATGGATCCACTTTTCATCACCAGTGACAATGCGATGCAAAAAACCCTTCCGTTTTTGCCGTTCGAGCAGCAGTTCGCATGCAAAAAAACGGCGCTCGACGTCTCTCGGCTTCAGCTCATACGGCACCCAATGTCCTTGCTTTTGGATCATTCCGAGGGCTTTTATACGATAGGAAATGGCTTGTTGTGTCACTCCCAATGAATCTGCGAGCTCTTGTTGAGTTTGACACGAGTCTTCATTGAGTATTGCCTCCAATTCAGCATTCTCAAACTTTTTCACTTGGCCCGGCCGCTCTTTGTCCTCAACGTCAAAATCACCACTTCTAAACCGCACAAACCATCTCTCGCACGTTGAAACCGATGGAACATGACTCGGATAAGCCTCGGAGACCAATCGATGTGCTTCAGCAGCACTTTTCTTCAAATTAAAGAAGTAAATTAAAACTTCCCGCAAATGCTGTTTTGTTGGCACGAAACTCGACATATTGAGAGCTCAAAAAAACTATGAATTTGACACTGCGACAAATTGACACATACTGAAAATTAAAGCTATAAGACGTAGCTTTGACATGAACATAGTCACAGTACTGCCTGATGCGTATAGCGTTAGTAACGCCATCTGTTATCAAACCCGCATTTTCAATTTGTACCCCTGATATATTGTATCGAGAAATAACGATCGCTCGCGCACGGTAATAGCGAACGTACGTGTATCAATTATTCGGTTATTTGAATAAAATCTAACAGCTTTACGATTCATCGAGTATAACGATTTCTTTTACAAACGATTGCCATTAATTTTCCCTTCCACGCATCAGTTACCCGCGAAACAACTTCACCAGGAAAACCAAACGTAAGTACAAACCCAATTTTTTTTCTAATTTATTTTATCTGACATTTCCGTAAATTTTTCCCCAAGTGAAAGTAACCTACCACTTCCCTTCCCACCTAAAATCCCTTCCTCCGCCGGGTAATTTATCAATTTAGTTTATCGAGACGAGTGACGGGTTAACGCGAATAATCAACGAGCATTCTCAGCCCTGTCCCGAGTAATTTTCCGAAAGGTTAGACTCAAAAGGGGGCTTGCGTCTTCTGTGTTTCTCGTCAGGTGTGGTAAAGGGAGAATTTATTCTCCTTGACCAGAGTACGGAAAACTCACGCCGAAACGCCTCACACGTCTTAAATTTGTCGGTTTTTGTAAAAACACCGCGCGGATTTGACGTAACACTATCCATAGTTTTTCTGAATTTTCAGAAGCATTCACGGCACGGTACTGGACACGAGAGATGCAGGATAAAGTCCGAAGCAATCTCGAGTTCAGCACGTACGAGACCGAAGGCCAGAATCGTACGAGAGCCGAGTACGCTACACTGATTTTTGGAAATGCTCGTGACCTTGAGGAGAGAATGTCTGATGAGGCTATCATCCGTCGCCTCGCCAGGCATTTTGATGAAGAGGTCAGGTGTGCTGTCAGGATCCGCCAGATCAGCTCGGTACCAGAATTCCTTGAATTACTTGAGGGCATCGACATGGCGGGACCTCTGAACAGTAAGAGAGGTAGTCAGAGGAAAGATCTCCAAGAACGCGGAAGACCGAGGGATCAAGGATGGCGGGGACCACCTCAAAATGAGTGGCAGGCGCCACGAGATTCGGAGAACCGGCCACGTTGGCAGAGCCATCCATATAACGGAAATGTCCGACCACCAGCATGGCAACAGGCGCCGCCAGAACAACTACCACGGTACCAAACGCCTTCACCTCCACCACGTGCTCAAGGGAGTTCTCAACTTGCGGCATGGCAACAAACGCCACGACCTACTCCTAGGAGAGAGCAGGAGCCATCGAGACAAATGAATGTGATCCAGGGGCATCCTCCTGGACCATTTATCGAGCACACGATGACTCCAGCAGCACGAGCACAACAGAGCGGTACCCACAGGACAAATCCGGGAAACGCTTAGACGTTGCGCCCGTAGGAAAAAGTAAGAAGGAAGAAATCAAAAGACGAGGCGCAACGGGAATAAATGAGAAGCAAAGACAAGAGGAGGCGGAGCGAAGCGAGGTAGTGGAAAAGAAAAATAAAAGAAGGAAGGAACGAAGAGTAATAAGAGAGAAGAAAGAGGAAGAAAAGTCGAAGACAGATAAGAAGAAATTTACATGTGAGCCATCCAAAAACCAAGCCATTCTGAAGAATATTGGAAGGCCGAACTCATCGAGCCAAGAACAGGGAATTGCAACCCTTAGTAAGGCCGATGATCGGCGAGATGGGTCTAAAGAAGCGGCGAAAAAAAGAGCGGCAATGATCAAAATGCGAGAGATTACCCGGTCTTTACAGTCACCGAAGATCGACGGGAATTTTTACGAGAGGAACCGAGGAAGGAGGAAAAATGGTATGACGATGTACATCCTCGGTGTCCTGAAATTCCAGTGGAGGTCGAGGGGGTGACTATAAAGAGTCTGATTGACAGTGGCAGTGAGGTAAGTTGCATTTCAGAAGATTTTTTTTATCGATATAAAGAAAAATTTGAGAAATGCCCCACACTGCCTGTCACTTCGACGAAGGTAGTAGGAGCATTTGGCGGAGAAGCGGAGAGAGTGAAAAAACAGATCATGGTAGGAGCAAATACATATGGATCTAGAGGAGAGATCCAATTATTAATCGTTCCGAAATTGCTGCGACCGATCCTGATCGGTATTGACGGAATGATGAATCTTCAGATTTCCGTCGATGCTCGCAATAAATGTGTTGCGGTCAGAGATCTGGTAGTAGCAAAATTAATTAACGGATTATGGCAATTAGCTGATCCAAGCTCCATACCGAAAGAGGATGGTAAAGAGATCTGCAACATCCAAGAAGTACCACCAGCAATGCCTCAAGAATTCCAGTTATCGGAGAGGGAGTTCGAGGAGAAAATGGAGGAGTGTAAAGATCTCGAAATTAATATCAAAAATAATTTCAAGGCCATCGTCGAAAGAAATCAGGTGGTATTCGATAAAAGACCAGGAAGAATGTCAAGATATGTCGATCATCTGACGCTCAAGGATCCGAAACCATATTTTCATCGGTCGTATCCAGTAGTACTAGCACAGCGAGATAGGGTCCAACGAGAAATCGAGCGGATGCTCGATTACGGGGTAATACAAAAATCCGAAAGTATCTTTATTAACCCCTTAATGCCAGTCACAAAGGATGACGAGAGTGTTTGATTGTGTTTGGATGCCAGGGAACTTAATAATTACTTGGTAAACGATCATAATAATGCACCTCCTATCGAAGAGATTTTCCAGAGATGTGGAGGAAAATCAGTAATCTCGACGTTAGATCTCACGAGCAGTTTCTGGCAAATTCCATTACACCCGGATTCCAGGAAATATACAGCATTCCAGCACAATGGAAAATGCTATGAGTTTACTGTCACGCCCTTTGGACTGAAGACAAGTACGGCGAGTTTAATTCGAGCATTAGACATAGTGCTAGACGAGTTAGATTTTGTCATAAATTTCGTTGACGATCTACTGGTACTATCGAAAAACCATGAGGAACATCTCACGCATCTCGAGATTCTATTTCTGCGATTTAAAGAGCATGGGATGACTCTAAAATTTAAAAAGTCACACTTCTTCTAACAAGAAGTGTGCTTTTTCGGCCACATTTTCACGACAGGGGAACTTAAACCCGATCCTGAAAAGATATAGGCAATTAAAGAATATCCGGCACCGAAAAATTTTAAACAATTGAGAGGATTTTTGGGTTTGATAAATTTTTATACGAAATTTACCAACCGCCATGCCCACGGACCGCTCCACTTCTAGAATTGCTGAGGAAGGGGGTGAGGTGGAAATTGGACATAACTCACCAAGAAGCTTTTGGCCGAGTCAAGGATTTATTCTGCGAAGCCGTGATCCTTCGATTCCCTGATGTGCAGAAGCCATACACACTAACAACGGATGTAAGTGGGTATGCACTTGGAGCCATTTTATCACAAGAGAATGAGCAAGGAGAAAGCGAGGTAATATCTTTTGCGAGTCGGACTCTGAAAGGCGCAGAACATGGCTATATGACTACTGAAAAGGAACTATTAGCTATTGTATGGGCTCTGGAAAAATTCAGAACTTATCTTCGGGGTGCTAAAATAAATATTAAGACTGACCACAAGGCGTTAATATTTCTTAAAATATGTCGGTTTACGGCAGAAAGATTAATGCGGTGGGTCCTGTCAATCCAAGATTACGATCTAAATATAGAGCATCTCGAAGGAAGAAAGAACACTGTTGCCGACGCTCTGAGCCGTATGGAAAGAAACGAGGACACAACGAAAGGATTGGTGGTAATTGCTGCAACTCTGGCACGGAAGGCATCAAAAGATTTAATAAAAGAAATGAAGAAGATTGCAAAACATCAAAGGAACCAGGAGGATTTGTGTAGAATTATGGAAATTCTAGAGAAAGAAAACGACACCGAAGAAGAGAAGAAATTTCGATTACGAGAGAGCATTCTACAGAAACACACGAAAGCTCGTATCTGGAAAGTCGTGCTTCCGAAATGTTTGGTTCGACAAATAATTTTGGAATGTCACGAGCTTTATGGGCGTATTGGAGCCCGGAAGTGTTTCCGTATCCTCGATGAAGATTTCTCACATCCACACCTGGTAAAACTCACAAGGTCACTCATCGCATGCTGTAATATTTGTCAACGCAGCAAGGTTGCAGTACAGACAAATTACGCTGAAATGCAGACGATTATTCCCGAGAGGCCGGGGGACCTAATATCAATCGATTTTTATGGGCCTCTGCCGACATCCATTGGAGGAGTAAAACACATCTTAGTCACAATCGATGCATTTAGTAAATACATATTACTGTTTCCTATGCGAAAAGCGAATACAGCAACAGTAATAAAAAGGATATTCCAAGATTATATTCCGCAGTTTGGGAAACCAAATCGTATCCAATTCGATCATGGTACACAATTTACTGCGAAAAATTGGTTCAAAAAATTGGAGGATGAAAACATAAAGGCAGTATTTTCTTTGATACGCCACCCTCAAGGTAATATTATGGAACGAGTGAATCGAGAGTTGGGACGATTTTTTAGGACCTTCCTGAGGGATAATCATGCTGGTTGGTACAAATGGGTGCAGGTGGTGCAAGACTGCATAAATTAATCCCATCACGACGAAACCACAGAATTCACTCCAACGGAATTACAATGAAAGAAAAAACCAATCCGGCTGTGGAATAAATGGTTAGGAATACCAGCGAGCGAAGAGGATGATCCACTCACCTACGATGCCAAGATAAGGATTGCCAGAGAAAGAATTATAAAGAAAGGAGCAATGAGGGCCGAACGTTTTAGTAGTACACATAAATTAACAACTTTCGAGGAAGGAGATGTGGTACTGGTAAAGGCACTCAATGTCTCTGATCCGGCAAACCAAATAACATCGAAATTTCTACCACTCCGAGAAGGCCCATACGAGATAAAAAAATGCGTAGGATTAACCACCTACGAACTCATGGACCCACACACGAAGAGGATACGCGGAAAATTTCACGCCAGCTTGCTCACCAAGTACCAAGTGTACCGCGGTGAAGAGGAAGACGAGGCAAAATAGGAGGGTGGAAAATAAATCGGACCATAAATAAAAATAAATAAATAAATAAATAAATAAATAACAATTATAATAAAAAATAGGAATAAGAGATAGAATTTAAATACTAAGAATATTTTTGAGATAATGATAATAACAGATATAGTAATAATAGTAAATAGAGAAAGAGATAGAAAGAGATACAAATAAAGGGATAGTAGTAAGAGGAATTTATCGACAAATATAGAAAAGAGAAAGAATATTTTTGAATAATGAGAATATAAATAGGAATTAAGTATAGGCAAGTAGCTATAAATTAGGAAAAGACTTCTCAAAACCTCGAACAACCATCATCGTAGAGGCATCTATGAAGGAAAAGGATTACTCAAACAGCAATCGGCCGGAATATTACCTACCTGACATAACGTCGAAAGGTAAACAAAGGCAATATTCACGAATGATAACAACATCGGAATACGCCATCGATCCAACACCTAGGACCAATAATGAAGATCCAGAGGAGTCAGGCAGAGTAAAAACATAGAAGGGAATTTTATAACGAAGAGAATTAAAAAATGTATAAAATTTTTTTTATACATTTATGGGGCATCCATTCTTTGCCGCCAAAACGGGAAGTTCTATCGGGCCATCATAACGTCAGAGGCTCAGGAGGATGGCCGCATGCTAATCTGGTTGGGGGACATCGGAGTGGATGTGGCAGCAACATTCAGCGACTGTTTTGTGCCACCATACCACGCCTACCATATCGCGTTGCAGGACATCCTGGTGGGCCTCCACCAGACTGCCCCCCAAGGACGTTGGACAAACCATGGCGTCCAGCAGCTCCACCACCTGCTCCAAGGGGGAGGTTGGAGCATGGTCGTCTTTCAACACCATACTGGAGCCAAGGCCCGATGAGTGGAAATGTGGAGGAACGACGAAAACAGAGGCGTGATACTCCTCAGTGAGGAGCTGATCCGTCTCGGTACCGCAGTACGAGCAGACAACCCATTGAATTTTGATTGAGGAACGGGTGGGGGCCGATGGCTCGATCCGTATCTGGAAGAACAACCAACGGACTCAGGATATGAGAGCGGATCTCATCACCTCAAGGGCGACAACGATCGGGATTCAGAAAACACCGAGGAAGATGTCAATTGGGAGGACTTTGACATCGACGAAAATTGGAACAAATATATAAAGAAAGAATGTCCTAAAAAAAATTTTAATATAATTTCAAAATTATCTCGTTTGTGAGAGAAAACAAACAAATATGTATAAGATATTATATATGATGGTAGAATAGAATATAGAGTTAAAATTTTCTTTACCGCTGTATTAATAAATTTTAAAAAAAATAGAAATATAGCCGAGTACCCGTTACTTGTAGTAGTAGAACCTTCGATGCAACTAGACTTAGATACTAAAAAAAGAAAAATATATAATAAGTATCATAAATAAATAAATTAATTAAAAAAAATCTCTTTATATAAAAATAATAAATACATATAATAAATAGAAAAAAAAAAACGACAATAAAGATGATGAAACAAAAAGATCCAAAAGTGTCGAAATTGAGAGAATTAGCAAGAAGAAAGAAACAAATGCAAATAAGAATCAAAACCATAGGAGGCAACTGCCAGATAAAGAGAGAGAAAGAGAATAGTTTCGGCACGAAGATCCTCGGTTCACCGGTACACAGGTTCCCCTCGGATCGGGGGACAATGTGACGTAGTAACTATCTAATAACGCGCGGTGCACACTAAGGCATCGCTACCGCAAGTTACGTACACCAAGGAAGACCGGCCTATATTCAGCAACTCACGACGCTCGGTACACACACAACAAAGCGCCGATACCGAGCGTCACTCACACAAGGGAGGCCGGCACGTCGGTGACCAAGTCCCGTTATTCCCTTCAAAAAGCACGAATAACGAAACGTTAAAAGACCAACGACGAATTTCAAAAAGTACCAAGGCTACCAGTGGGCTACAGGAGATGGGCTACAGAACCACCACCAGCTATAGTTATACAAAAAACGTGGGCCAGCCGGAGGGGAGACTGGTATAGAAAGACCAGAATTTCGGCACTTGTGGAACAGTTTTGTTCGCAGGTCCCGCCAACGCAGAAGTCCAGGAAGGAAGAGCAGCCAACCCTCGCTAGGTGCAGCCGCACTGGTACCAAGAGAGCCCAGCTGTGGTACCTGACATACATCTTTGACGGGAAGCAGCTGAGCCGGTGCTGCGTTCGAGGCCAACGCACCGCTGACCCAAACAACAACAGAGCGGTTTATCTCTGTCTCTCTTTCTCTCACTCTGGCAGCCGAGGACAGCTGAATACACAGACTAGGCTCTCAAGAACTAAAGATAATAATCGCGACTCATTAAAATACAGGATATAACGATCAGTATGGCAAAGGCCTATAAATAATATTAGCGCAGGAAATTCAGTAGGGATATAAACGTAGATTAAAAGAAAAATATAAAAAGGCGATAAACACACAGGGTACGGCCCTGGGATATCAAGTCGCTGCGCATGCACCCCGAATGCATCCCACTGACGCCCGATCATAGCGGCGGTCAGGTGGACGCGTGAGTCGACCTTTAAAAAATACCAGCCTCCCACCAACGGGCCTGTAGCGTTAGAAATTAAACAACTCAGCGGTAAAATCAAGCAACGGCCGGTTAGTTACCGACGGTGCGCATGATAAGCCTTTTACCTAGAGAACGCGATGAATAGATAAAAATTATCAAGCAGCGTTGATCTTTCTGTCGTAAATTCAATTCTAAAGAATAGCTTCACATTAGGAACATATTATTTATCAACTTCTCTTTTCGAGCCATAGTGCATATTGTTGAATGTTACATCTCTATTCTCATAAATTCTTTAAATATACCCACGGACACGATTATAATTGCACTCGAGTGCCCGGGAATAATTGAATGTGAGGCGCGAGGTAGCCAAAATACCGAGAGAAAAGGGTTAGATAATTGAATTTTCTATTTATTTTTCTGATGTATCACACAATTTTTATCTGTTTCTTTGAATAAACCCTACTTTTACCTACTACAAAAGCCTAAAATTACTTTCCTTCCTGCTCGAGTCCGAACAAGCCCTTTAAGGGTAATGTTAACGCTTAATACCGTTACAACATATAAATACATATGAATATAATAAATTTGATTCCATATTATATATTATATATTTGCTCCCCTCTCTCTTATCTGAATATGTTTCGCTAACATTCTTCTGAAATTTAGCAATCTGTCTTCTCTTTTTATTTTGTTTGGTAACGCATAGTACATTTTAAGTCCCTCATACCATAACATTTTCTGTTCCTCCATAGTTCTACATGAGTTGTTATATTAATATTTCCTTAATAATATTTCCTTTTTGCCATGTACTTACACCTTCTCCATATTGCACTAATTTACATTATTTTGCAAATATATGGGACATAACCCATTTACAGTTTTATATATAAGTACACATGTATTGTACTCGATCCTTTCTTTTATCGACATAAACTGTAGTGCTTCTAACATATCACTAATTCTTACTCTTCTATTGCATCTTAATATTATTCTCATCCCTTGATTTTGACCAGTATAGATCAGCAATATTCGAACAATGAACTTAATATTGCTTTATATACAATGCACCTCATGTTTGCCGATAGGTCCATCCCAATTCTCCGCGTAACACCTAATTTCGCTCCTACCTTTTTACTAATATATTCTACATGTTTGGAAAAATTAAAATTTTTATCAATTATTACTCCTAGATATTTAATTTCACTTACCCATCTCTAGTACCTCATTCTGCAGTTTAATTTTGAAATTGTCCTCTGTTGCTTTCTTCCTAACTCCTCTTATTAAGATAACCTTAGTCTTATCAACATTAACGTACAACCTATTTATCTTTAACCATTCTTCCACTTTCACCATTTGCTCATTGAGATTATTAATAATTTCTATACTTTAATACCCTCTTGTTGAAATCAACGCATCATCCGCGAACAATCTTATTACACATCTATCATTAATAGCCTCTATAATATCATTTATATATAATAGGAATAACAAAGGTCCTAAAACTGACCCCTGAAGAACTCCTAAATCTACATTAACGGGAGTTGACAGAACCCCACTAAATTTTACTCTCTGAGATCTATTTTGCAAGTAACTTTTAAACCAATCTAGTACTATCCCTTTTATTCCATACCATTGTAATTTTTGAATCAAGATTTCTCTGTCCACTACTTACACCGATTCTTGATTTTTTTACCGCTCCGCTGTAGCTCTTTTCTATCTGTCCTGTTCCCATGCTTGGCATTGACATAATAGTTAATACTTTTTGCATCTCAGCTTTCACTGCTCTACTTATTATTGTTTCCAATTCATAAGATTTCCAGTGCTGTATTTCTACTCTCACTCTGTCCATTTCTTCACTTATAACTTCCGTTATAGCCCTTCTAAGCATATTCTTCCCTATAATTTCGTCCTTAATTTTTTGTACCATCTTGTATACTGAAACATTTCGCGATTTCTTGTGTCTGATGCACTTTATTTTATCCCTCTTCGTGCGAGGTTTATGCGCGTCTACTAGACGGTCGCGGCGAAATCGCGTAGTTTAATTGTTTCGAGCGAGATTTTTTTTTCTATACCACCGGGACAGGATTGATGGCTCGAAACAGATTCGTGCTCCAGGCTGGATGGAAGGAGTTGAGTCTATTGTTTTATAGGAGTGTGCGATTGATTCTACTTTTTTTTTGTTTTTGTTGAGAGACCTCAGTCTGGGTTTTATTGATTTGCATATGTCCGCAGTGAACGTGCGATTCGTTACACTTTCATCATTGGTCCTTGTATTTTTTGGGTAATTCTTCAATTTGTTTGTGCTTAAGGCGCTGATTGGTTTGTATTGTTTGTGAAGAGATCGGAAGGGCTGGCCTCGATAGGTGGAGGTGGTGTCAACTATATCTGTTGTGCTCGTCTCTCTGCGGGCGACTTCCTGTTTCTGATCGTGCGTATGGATCTTAACCTTCGACCGCGTCCTGTTTTCATGCTATACTCTTTTTATAATTACGGATGTGGAATAGATTCCAGTATTTTCGGGTTTCGACTCAATTATTCGTATGACGATGAGATCTCGTGCATAC
Source organism: Cylloceria caligata (assembly GCA_963942595.1). Classification (NCBI taxonomy): domain Eukaryota; kingdom Metazoa; phylum Arthropoda; class Insecta; order Hymenoptera; family Ichneumonidae; genus Cylloceria; species Cylloceria caligata. The sequence goes on along the minus strand of OZ012710.1, from coordinate 35,575,348 downwards.
GGAGCTTAACACTCAATTTATCTATTCGGGTTTATCGCGTTTCGCTTTTACGCGATTTATCTTAAAATTGCATATGCGGAATTGTTTGCGGTATTACGGTTTTTGACTCGATTATGCGCATGGCGATGAGATATCGCACATACGGAGCTTAACACTCAATTTTTCTATTTGGGTTATCGCGTTTTGCTTTTACGCGATTATCTTAAAATTAAGTATACGGAACTGTTTCCGGTATTTCGGGTTTTGACTCTATTGTTCGTGTGGCGGTGAGATATCGCGCATACGGAACTTAACACTCAATTTTTCTAACTGGGTTTATCGCGTTTTCGCGATTTTCTTAAATTTACATATGCGGAATTATTTCCGGTATTTCGGGTTCTTAATTCATTATTCGTGTGACGAAAGAATATTGCCTGTGCGGCGCTCTACATTCGATTAGTGAATTATGTGATTGCGCGCGTGTCCTTGCGATTTTACGAGGGGGGGGGGGTGGCCTTCTAGGTCTCATTGCCTGCGCTTGTCCTCATACGGGGCGTTCCTTGGTATGTTCATTCGATATACCGGTCGGCCTTGTATAATCATAGGACGTTTTGTTGGGGATATGCTATTTTAACGCTTCCTTGTTAGGTGTGACCGTTTGCGTGGTTTGCCTCTCGAGGCTCCGCCCTACTGGGTTTTTACGCGGTGAGTTTAGTGTGGGATCGCGAGCATTGTAATGTTAGATAGGGAGTGTAAATTTACCTACCTATCGTACTCGTCTTTGTTATTGTTTGGGTCCCTAGCTATAGCTCACTGTTCGCGCAAGATACCGAGTTCGCAGCGATCACCAACTAGCTCGTCCTGTACCCCGGATACTGAGGCATTTATTCACGTTAGTTTAAGGTACCTCATCGTGCCGTTAAGGGGCTTATGACTCGGTTTCTTAATTAACGTGATCTGCCGAGATATCCGTACGTGACCGGGGGCAGTTGACCGCTGGCCCTGACGTGGTCCCACCCACGCAGGTACACTCTACGTATCTTGTGCGCGTGGTGCAGCAAGTCGGCATGCCACTCCCTTGACCTGGTGACACACGTGCTTTTTTACTCTCCAAAAGACATGTAGCCACTGCGCTGTGCGTGGGGACACCTTAATGGAAGAGTGCCCTGACGCTGTGAGTAGGGGCGGCCAAGCGCAATGCAGGGGAGCCTTACTCTTCACAGAGTATCCAAATTAGTTCGTTTGGTCAACTGACGGCCAAGCGCAATGCAGGGGAATCAGTTGAGAGAAAGAACACTGGTTTCTATCATAGTTTTACCAAACTGTTAGCTTTAGGGTTATCAGTTCGTTCGGTCAACCGACGGCCAAGCGCAATGCAGAGGAATCGATGGATCGAAAGAACACTTGTTCCTTTACATGTTAAATTTATAATTGATATTGAATCTAGGTGGGCTGTCGAGCAGCACTTCGTCTTGAAGAGCAATTTCCAACAAGAGTCCTGAGGCTTGTCCTGTCGCGGTTTATATAGTTTAGTGGATGAGCCCCGGGGGGGTGTTTTGTGGTAGGTCATGTGATGTTTGTCGCACCTTATTCACTGCGTGAAGGAGGTGCGGGGTGGCGTGTAGGTGTTCCGTTATGTCTTGAATTTTTATATTTAGTCGGTTCTTTGTCTTCCTGGGGTTTGAACCAAGGTTCCAGGGAGGTTGAATTCTATTGTACGATGTTAAATCTCTACCTGCTGGAGGTTCAAACTCTCTTTTGATGTTTTTTTGTGGTTCAGTCATAGTTTTTTGATATTTTTTTTCACATGTGGGCTACCTCGTGAGTGTTAGTTTGTCTTATTTTTGATTAATTTCTGTTAAAATTGCCTTTCTCTTGGAGTTTTTTATGTGCTCCTCGCTGGTTTTTTGATATTCTAGTTTCCGTTTGTTCCTGGGTTTAGGGGCTGCCTAGATACTTATTTATTCCTTAATTTTTGTGAGAGATCGGCTTGGTTTATGTGTTATTCCTAATGTTAATGTTTATTCGTGAGTGGGGGGGTGTGTAGCGAAGACTCATGTGACAGTACCCTGTTGTTTTGTCTCGAGGATTTGTGTAACCTCGACGGTTCCACGAATTCTTTCGTCTTTTCCCCGTAATGTGGCGTTCTTGGCGTGTTGACCGTCTGAGTAGTATGGCCAATTGGGGGTAGGGCTGACTGCTCAAATCTTTGCACGGTAAGGTGTTTGGCTTCACGAGTGGTTGCGCCCGGTCTTAGCATAGGGGCAGGGGCTACTGCGCTGGGGTCCGGTAGATACAGCGCGTGGTATCTCTAGCCGTCCGGCCTCCGGTATTGCTCGCTTCATGCGGGAGAGGTTCCCTTCGTGTGCCGTGCTTTGTTTTGATTGTGGTCTTTGCGCTAAGGTGTGACCTACTATTGACGCCATTCTCTTTAGGGTGGGTACTCGCGGTTGCTTGTGTACCTACTGATCCTTATGTTTTCCTCATCCGATGGGTGCTTATTCGCCACTTGTTTGCTTGTATTGTTAATAAATAATCACTTTTTGATGATTTCTTTGTTTTATTTATTGGTTTTAGTCTGTGTTTGTTGGTGTGAGTTGGATATGTTGGTTCAATTAGGGTTTTTAATTCTAGTTTGTAGCGAATCGCTGTAATTGCGTTCAGTTACAATATATTATTAATTTTTGCATCCTTTATGTTTACTGATGCTGATGCGCCCCGCTCCCATTGTTTTTGTCCACTATCAGTAACCGACAATTTTCGCTCCTTCCTACTTTCACCTACACCTCTAATTTAGCTTCCTTATTGCATTGTCTACATACATGCGCCTTATCCATCACTCGCTATCTTATCGGCACCGCCGAATGTCTTTTAATCAGTTTGTAGTTTTGACACCTGCTCGTATCGCCTCATGCAAACTCATTCACGCTGACACACTTTGTCAGCATTTCGCGACGTGGTCTCTATGGCTGTTTGGCCGTATCGCACCTTCACTTTGTATTAAATTATATCGTGCCTAGGAGTTCTGTCTCTTAGTTCTTCACATTATTTAACACTTCCACAGATGCTATACCGCATGTACAATCACACAGCGTATTTGTCCGAATTACCGAATAACTTTTTACCACTTAATTTCTCATTCTCTGCAGAGCACGACGTGATACGTGTTCACTGTGTGTGTGTGTGTGTGTGTGTGTGTGTGTGTGTGTGTGTGTGTGTGTGTGTGTGTGTGTGTGTGTGTGTGTGTGTGTGTGTGTGTGTGTGTGTGTGTGTGTGTGTGTGTGTGTGTGTGTGTGTGTGTGTGTGTGTGTGTGTGTGTGTGTGTGTGTGTGTGTGTGTGTGTGTGTGTGTGTGTGTGTGTGTGTGTGTGTGTGTGTGTGTGTGTGTGTGTGTGTGTGTGTGTGTGTGTGTGTGTGTGTGTGTGTGTGTGTGTGTGTGTGTGTGTGAGAGAGAGAGAGAGAGTTCAATTATTATGCTATAAAAATAAGAGACGCAGTAAGGTTAGGTATTTTTTTAAAGTTAATAATTATTTTATGGAAAGCACAATCGTATGCAACATCCCTGCAAGAAGGGTAATCCGCGCGCGAAGTCTCCTCCACCGTTAAATTTAGTTTCATCACTATATGGAATTCATTTCTATTATCACTTGTAATATTACTTTTGAATTATTTTTCCATGGGGGGCGTTGTCATCACAATGTACTTCTGAAAAAAAGAATGAAACAAGTATGTAATTGATCGCAGGGACAATCGGTACTGTCTAACCTGATATGGCTCGACTCATTATACAAAGTTGGCAGCGTTAATGACCTGCTGCCACCGACGTCTGCTGCGGATGAGGATGGCAGGTGACACTTTTCTTTCCTGAAGCTAGATCTAGCTATACAGTGTATGTGGCCTCTTCTCGTTCTCCATAACATGAATAATGGGCCTTGTGTGTCGGTTACATGCAGGGGCTGCTTGTTCTGCAAGAAATTATTTTTTATAATTAAAAATAAATATTACATGCTTAAAAATTACGATTTTTAGATTAGTTTCTATTTTTTACTTACGAAGCTCTGCAGCTTTACTACGAATCGACATCGGCACGTATTACATGCACTGCTGTTAATGAAACAAAGACGAGAGCTTCTTTTTCTTTCTGTCGCAGACCTTTGCTGATGCTTCGGTTTTAAGACTGTAACAACTGACATGTTTTTCTTTTCTCTATGGCTGTCCTCAGCGTATACTTTATAATATCTCGAGCGAAATGTACACATTATACAAATATTTGCAACTGTGTCTTTATCATAAGTAGCTGCACCCTAGCAGATTAAACGACCATACTTTATCCTACAAAAGACCACAAAAAGACGTCTTTTTTAATGGTCGAAAAGTGTTTGAGAAACGACGTCTTTTCATGGTCTTTTTCCTTGTACTTATGACCTCTGGAACGGTCTTTATTCAGCGGTTTGGTCTTTTCATGGTCTTTCAGCAGTTTGGTATTTTCAGTCTTTTAAAAGACGGTGAAAGGACCAAGAAAAGACCTTGAAAAGACGCAAGGTCTTGCATGATCTTTTATGACCTTTCATGGCCTTGGTCGTCTTTTTATGGTCTACTGTCGTATTTTGCAGTCTTTTTATGGTCTTAAATCTCGCACTTTTCGACGGTTGCTTTTTCGGTCTTTTCAGCGTCGTCCAATCTGCTAGGGACCCACGGAGAATTATTGCGTTAGCAACGCAACATCCGATACATGATCAGCGATATGATCACGGTACAATGGTAGCAAATACATCTCTAACCACTTGCATACTCGCTCTGGCACACGTATATGCATACTCACACCTTGACATCCAAAGAAGATGTGGCATGAAAACTAAATAATATTTGTCGACGAAATTTGATGATTTTCTTCATGGCCGAGCGCCTTGAGATTAGATGAAAACTGTTGAGAATTCCTGGTGTTATCGAATCTGCAAGATATTGAAAAGGAATGCATTTTCACTCACGACAGGTGTGAAATAACCAGACCAAAAGATGTTGGTAGAGAAAGTGGTTTTATTCTACAATCGACTAGCAAACTACAAAAAAAAATATATTAAAAAATTGACCAAATAAATTTTGAGGGAATTTTGATGAGAAACAATACAATTATACTAATTGTGTGCTGTAATTCGTGAGGTGAAACGTGGTACAGCCTGCGATGCAGTGCACGCCACGAGATGAGACTTATGAGGATGCACAATTGAGATTTCTACACGTCACCGTTATTGGATTTATGTAAATTGTGACGGTGCGCTCTTACCGTGTATTTTGAGTCCTGTTGAGCACTTATGAGTTGAGTAGATCTTGAGAAATCGGTGAAAATTGTCCGAGGTGAGAGCAGTGTGTTGGAGCTGTCTAAGCGGTTTTCACGAGAAGTGTCAAAAATCTTCAAGATGGCTGAGTAGTATGAACGCATTGTTGTGAGACGCTGATGTCAAGCGAGAGAGAGAGACGGCCTCTTGCTTGAGTAGCATGCCTGGGAAGCACTGCCTCGGCTATCTTCGCGAAGGCCGAGCGCAGCACATCGCCGAGTAGCAACAGGTCGACGCACGACGATTATCGATCGCCGTGCGTCAGTTGATTTTCCAACAAAATCAATATGGCATTCGTCGTTGAAATTCGATAACTTAGTACATGACAGGGTCTTACATTTACGTCATAATCGCCAAATATGTTTATGGACCTTGCTTTTGTAAAGTGATCGTGTGCGGCCATCTTCTTGGTTAGTCGTATTCATTACATCGCTACAGTATATGCAGAGAGAGACAGAGAGACAGAGCGTATTAAAAGAATATTTATATAAAAGCGTGCCGCTTTGAAAAATCTCTAGTTAATTGTATAGTTTACCATGGTTACTACTACTCTAACAGCACAATCATGGTCAGGGTGATTAAATGCTCATTAATAAGAAAATTGATAGAATTTTTATTGAAGCGTAGGCCGTCGTTGAGTCCGCGATGCGGAGAAGAAATTTGCAGATTACGCTATGGGAACTTCCGACACAAGCGGTTGTTCGTAAGATTCGCGGTACGCTGTGCGAGTGTTATCAGCGCGATTCAGTTGACGCGGATAATATTGAATTATTTGATAATCAAATAATTATCAATTCGGTGGTGCGTGTTATTCGTTGACGCGGGTGGCTGAATGAGCCTGCTTTGCAGCCCATACTCAGTGAAAGACGTAAGTAATATACTGCGTTATTTGCTTTAATTTTATTTCCTTTATTTCACAAGATTTTTATATAGTTCGACGGTATGAAGAAGAAATGGGGTCCGACACCTATGATTTCAATGAGGAGGGTAGTACTAATTCAGGTGATTATAACAGGAATAACGATGATGACAGTGCTGCTGGGAATCTTTGGATATATTTTACCCAACCGTTCTACAGATATAAGCCAACAAACGGTCTTTTTATGGTCGGTCCTACGACAGAACTAGAAGGCACCATCGCAGGTGTGTTGCGACAATACAGTTCAAGCGATGATACCATTAACAATACAAACGACGAGGACGAAGAAAAAGAAGAAGAAGAAGAAGAAGAAAAAGTATAAGAAGAACAGGTGGAGAAGGAGGAGGTGGTGGCGGACGACGTGAAGAGTGAGGAGGATGACGAGGAGGAGGAGGCGGAAGACCCGGTAGATTCAGGTAAGCCTTTAATACTACAATTACGCTGACAAAAATAAAAAATTACGGGGATAATGACAGTAAAAATGAAAAAATCGGGTACGAGTTGGACCCAAACGTTTTTCGCTTTGCACGATTCACTGTGTCGCAACCGTCGGCAGTCGAGTTGGTTTACGAAATGCGTTGGCGGTTCCCGGGTGCAGTCGAGGGATTCGAGGACTAGAGGCAAGTATAAGTTCGTAATTCTTACGTTACACAATTTATATACATAGTATATAGCTAGCAACAAACAAAAGATTTATCAGGGGTACAAATTGAAAATGCGGGTTTGATAACAGATGGCGTTACTAACGCTATACGCATCAGGCAGTACTGTGACTATGTTCATGTCAAAGCTACGTCTTATAGCTTTAATTTTCAGTATGTGTCAATTTGTCGCAGTGTCAAATTCATAGTTTTTTTGAGCTCTCAATATGTCGAGTTTCGTGCCAACAAAACAGCATTTGCGGGAAGTTTTAATTTACTTCTTTAATTTGAAGAAAAGTGCTGCTGAAGCACATCGATTGGTCTCCGAGGCTTATCCGAGTCATGTTCCATCGGTTTCAACGTGCGAGAGATGGTTTGTGCGGTTTAGAAGTGGTGATTTTGACGTTGAGGACAAAGAGCGGCCGGGCCAAGTGAAAAAGTTTGAGAATGCTGAATTGGAGGCAATACTCAATGAAGACTCGTGTCAAACTCAACAAGAGCTCGCAGATTCATTGGGAGTGACACAACAAGCCATTTTCCATCGTATAAAAGCCCTCGGAATGATCCAAAAGCAAGGACATTGGGTGCCGTATGAGCTGAAGCCGAGAGACGTCGAGCGCCGTTTTTTTGCATGCGAACTGCTGCTCGAACGGCAAAAACGGAAGGGTTTTTTGCATCGCATTGTCACTGGTGATGAAAAGTGGATCCATTACGATAACCCGAAGCGCAAAAAATCATATGGTTACCCCGGCCATGCATCATCATCGACGGCCAAACCAAATATTCACGGCGCCAAGCTCATGCTCTGTATTTGGTGGGACCAGCTGGGTGTGGTGTATTATGAGCTATTGAAATCGAACGAAACCATCACAGGAGCACTATACCGAACTCAATTGATGCGTTTGAGCCGCGCACTCAAAGAAAAACGGCCACAATACGAGCAAAGACACGACAAAGTAATTTTGCAACATGACAACGCTCGGCCACATGTTGCAGCGCCGGTCAAAACATACCTACAAACGCTGAAATGGGAAGTCTTACCCCACCCGCCGTATAGCCCAGATATTGCTCCTTCCGATTACCACCTTTTCCGATCGATGACACATGGCCTAGCTGACCAGCGCTTCCATTCTTACGAAGAAGCCCAAAAATGGGTCGATGACTGGATAGCAGCCAAGCCGGCCGAATTTTTTCGCGACGGTATCCGTAAATTGCCAGAAAGATGGGAAAAAGTTGTGGCTAGCGATGGACAATACTTTGAATAATTCATTTGTTACCATTTTTTCAGAATAAACGTTCAAAAATAGAAAAAAATCCCGCATTTTCAATTTGTACTCCTGATAATTTTATTTAATTCAATACAAAATTTTAATAAATGGTTTAATTATGCTTGCAGGTGGCTAGACTAGCAGCGGAAGGACTGCGATAGAGGGAGGTGATATTTTGTCTCCTGGTAAACGCTTCAGCATCGACAATCAGCAGAGACGATATTTACCACGCTTTAGGATGCAGGGGTGGGAGACAGATTTTTATTTTTATCAACCACCGCACGATATTGATCATCAAAGTAGGTTGGAGGACGGTGTACGCGATGTTCTCACTCGTCTTACAGAATCGTGCGAGATACATGACTATGTGGGTATGTCTCTGAGCGTGCCGTATTTCGCGCAGGGACCTGAATAATTAGCATTTCGACCGGCGGGTGATATTGTTCCTAACGATATATGTGGACTAATTAATGAGCGCCCGCGAATTCCGACTAGACGATGGTACCTGTAGAATAACGTCATGTATAGTACGAAGCGTCGAAAGCGTCCGAGGGGGCATCATGCTTACGCACAAAATCTATAGTCTATAGCAAAAAAGGCAATTTTACGCATAAGTAATAGCGATAATTTGTGTCTACAAAGAACCGATGTCACAGCCCGAGCACATGCCGAACGCGGTCAAATTCGTACGGGTGAGCTACATAGACGATGGTGTCAAATTCGGATCGGAGTTCGAGGAGCGCAATATATAGCAGCGATAGAGCTAACGCGTAATGCGGGGGTAACGACGCCGTCTAGACGGTGCGGGGTGCGCGAGATTAGACTCTTTCAGGAGTACTTGGTTCATGAGGGTATAGCGATCGTTGATCACGAATTTCTCACTTTCGTAAAACGCGTTCCGACTCTGTACGATGGGCGAAAGTCAGTACTCTCCGCAATAGGTAAGCTTACTCATACGCTCTTTATTCTCTATTACGAGCGTTTTCATGACTATCAGACAATATAAATTCTCGCTGGTGCGCTAGGTAGTCAAGGGTTCTGCACACAGTGTAATTCTAAGTATAAAAGATGCATGTACATGAGATATCGTTTTGTGTTACATGCAGGCAAACTCGACGGACTACTCATGCGTATTTTGTAGCACCTCTTAAGAAACCAGAGCGCCAAAGGAAAAGAAAAAAGACAAGCCTTTGACAAGATTTTTGTTATATGATTTTGAAATCCAGCAACTCGAACAATTGCACTATGATAAAACGACACGAATTCACGAGCCAAATTTATGTGTTTCACAATACGTATGCATGACATGTCTTGCTATCACAGATATAGAGATCGATTGTACTAACTGTGGTAAACGCAAATTCGTGTTAGTCGATGATAGTGTTGCGGAGCTCATGAAATTGGCATTATCGCAAAAATGCAAAAAGACCATCTGTATTGCTTATAATGCAAGAGGTTTCGACTCGGATTTTATTTCAAGGTATCTAATCGAAGTGTAAAAACACAGCTGCCCTCTCTGATTATGAATGGTACGTAGATTGTCTCAATAAAGATTGGAAATGTCATTTTTCTTGATAGACTAAACTATTTATCTATACCTCTTAGCACTTTACCTAAGGCCTTCGGGTTTGTAAATGAGGTGGCAAAAGGTACATTTCCGCATTTATTCAACACATCGGAATATCGGAATTACACAGGTCCTCTACTGTTTCTGCATTTTTATTAACCCAATACAACGTTCTCAGTGGATCGCGAGCGATTTTTAAATTGGTATGAGGAAGAATCGAATCGGATCGATTATAAGTTTTATTTAGTGACGAAATTTATGCAATATTATCGTACAGATGTTACGGTTTTGAGACGCGCGTGTCTTGCTTTTCGCGAGTTACTTATACGTTGCGGAAGCAAGTGCACCTTTACAGGGCGCACATGCTTCCGGTTTATGATCGCTCGCAAAATTGGCGTTTAATTTATTCTGGGAAAAGTTTGGTCAGCGCGAGAATCTCACGAAAACCGTTATCGTTTTCACGCGCTCGGAGCTAATGAATTTACTAACGAGTCCGGAGATTGAGGTGACGGGAATGCTACCGTTAATCACAAGATCATGTATGTGAACTATTGTAACGTACTTGTTGTCTAATAACGCGCGTTACTCACACCGAATAGACCGGCCTATACTTATCATTTCATGACGCGCGGTGCACACAACGAATCACCGCTACTGCGCGTTACTCACACCATGTAGGCTGGCACGTTAGACGTAAAGTCCCGTTACTCGGTGAGAAAAGCACGACTAGGGAAGCGCCATCTGAGACCAATAGAAATTAAAAACCATCTTTAAAGACCAACGACAAATTTTAAAGACGACCAAGGCTATCGATGGGCTAAAGGACCACCACCACATATAGTTATATCAAAAGCATGGGGTGAACGGAGGGGATGCTGGTATAAAACCGCCGGAAATTCGGCATTCGGGGAACACTTTTGTTTGCAGATCCCGCCGAAGCAGACGCCCAGCTACTAGGAAGGAAGACCAAATGTGCCATCAATAGCCTGCAAGCCGCACTGGTATACACGGGATCCAAATGTGACGTCAGACCCCATACTATACGACTAGCAGCTGAGCCTATGCTGCGTCCAAGACAGACAACCACGCAGTCCAAACAACAAAAAAGCGGACTCACATCGGTAGCTGTGGGTAGACGATCCGACTAGCTATCACCACTACAGAATTGATGTGATATAGCAGCTCGATTATTTTAAATTACCAACGAGGTATCGCTAATAATAGCATGGGAATAGGGAGAAAGAAGTACCAGGGATCATTCGCGATAGTCGGAAGAATACTCAAAACGATAGGAAATAATAATAAACACGGCCCTGACATGTACCACACATGCTAATGCACTCCGAGTGCATCATACTGACGCCGGGTTGCAGTGGTGGCCAGGTGAGCGAGCGAGTAGGACGTCACGGGGGTCTTAGGCGGGAGTTTCACTCCCACCACAGGGACTTGTGACGCAGGAAGGAAGACTATCGATCCGCGGTAGAAAATCCGAGCATAGGGATAGGCTTACGGTAGCGCACCAGTAACTTACCGATATCGGATATGAGCGCATAGGAAGATATGGTAGAATAAGTTTCCAGGTGAACGCAACGGGTCAGACAAATTATCTGCAAACACCGACGAATTCACTTAAAATCCAATCACATAATATCGCACGTTTAAAGTTCTTTACTGCGTACACGATTATATAGGCATAGAAGAGCCCGGGAATATTCATTTGTGAGGTACGTTGTAGCTTAATATACCAGAAAAGGGTATCAAAGTAGTAACAACTTAATTCTACATTTATTTTTATTTTGTATCACGATAATTACCACTCTGTTTTCTGAAATAAACCCTACTTTTACCTACTACTGAAGCCTATATTAATTTCCTCTCTGCTTGAGTCCGAACTAAAACTCTTTCAAAGTAATGCTAACGTTAAATACCGTTACACTATGTAAGCAACCGCGGTGCCATCCAGCCATCCCCGACATCGAACGCCGTGATTGCTGCATACACGATGGCACAGGCTCGCCTAAAACTAAACAGTTATTTTGATGGGCTCGGGAGGCGAATATTGTATTGTGATACGGACTCCTGTATTTAGGTGAGTCGCCCCGGTAGCAACGAGTATGAGCCACCAATCTAGGAGCTAGGAGCGTACCTATTATTTTAAAATTCCATGCTATTCGACACACGTTATTTTATCCGATAGTAATGCGTCAAGAAACGAAATCATGCGAACCTGTTGACACGAGGCGAAAGCGGCAGTGGAAGTACTCTACTGTACCGTATGGCTATTATGAAATACGTTAATTAGTATTTCGAAAAAAAGTACATCGTTTGATGTCTTATGAGTGAATTCGCGGTATTTAAAAATAAACTTTTTGTCTTATTTCATGTATCGTATTTACTATGTACAATAGGTAAAAAAATAGAAATATTGATTTAATATATATATAACCGTTGTCTGCTCGTTCTTTTTGTGCTGCTATTCGTATCAGTAACTGCTATCTCTCTACCGTTCCCTTTTGTTCTAAATTTCTCATCGTTGATTCCTTTTGCCCCATCTTTCTTATCGAGTGTTTCCTTTTGTTCCGACTTTCTCGTGCTATCCCTGAGGATATAATATTGCTGTTTAGAATTACATGATTTGTAAATTTTGCACATAGAGCTCTATGCATAGTGAAATAAAAATATTGCTTTATTTGTGAGAAATTAAAAACTATCATTACTTAATTTACATACGGAATAACCATGAGCTTATACCGCGCCTTATCATCTCGTCAAGGTTGCGAAAATAGCTGATACCGTGGGGCCACCGCCACCGCCGCCGTCGTGACGGTATAAGTTTATTTAAGAGACAGCTGATTTTGATAGACACCTATCGATAGGGATGAACGTCGGAAATATGCATGGAGAGCCGTTATAAGCGGTCCTACGGACCTTGGTTTCTTGTCAAAAAAAATATTTTGTCATGAAATTCTTTGAATACATGCGCGAAATGACGGATGTCCCGGTCGAGCGTATACTTTGTTATTACTCAGAGTGGCAGTTCAGGTATTCAGAGTACGGTGATAAAATCGAATCGTGCGAGGGTTTACCGCAAGCAGCAGATTATTCGAATGATACGAGACCTAAACTTGTAGTCATTGACGATCTAATGTACGAGGCAGCGAACGATACCGTAGTCGGCCTTTTCACCAAGGGTGACCATCATAAAAATCTTAGAGTCATCTTCACGACGGAAAAACTCTTTCATCAGGGTCAACGGCTGCGCGATATCTCCTTAAACGATAATTATATCGTTGTCTTTAAAATTTGCGAGATTGCGTGCAAATTCTACATCTAGCGCGATAGGTATGTCTCGAGAATGTAAAATTTTTGGAGGAGGTATATTTCGATGCAACAGCGCACCGCACGGCTATCGGTTATTCGAATTGAAACAATCGACGCCTGATAATTGTTGAATTCGCGCCTGTATATTTCCCGATGACTAATACCATTACGTTTACATGCCTCAAAAAGCAATAAAGGTTCGCGATGTACCAGTAATATGCTCGTATTACTGGCGTTGCACGGACCTCTCGATAAAAGCAAATAATTATATTGCAGACACTGTGTTATCTGAAGCAAGAGCAACGACGTGCAATTTTACGAAAATCAGATGTACTGCTCGTACTGTGTATATGTGAGTGTGCTCCAAACGTTTTACAGGGAAACATGAGTCTGAACAACGTGTAGAAGTGACATCTTCGGCGGCACGCGACAATTATTCGACGACTAGCCGCAAAAGGGAAAATTGGAGTGGTAAGCGGAAGAAGTTTGTCTTGGTCTACACGAGCCATAGAGAATGCCAGAGAGATGGCGCTTATTTCTCATGATAACAAGCAACATCTCGCGGGTCTTGCTGTTCCTACTACTACAAAGCTGGCGCCCTCCGCGCAGACCACCGGTATACCGTTATCGCGCCACGACTCTGTGCTGAGTGAAATTCTAAACTCTCACTCGTACAAGAGCGAGAGAGAGAAATGGACAGCGTACTAGCAGATTCTACAGAGCTATCTTCATTTGGTCGTGTACGATAATACAATACCGAAAATAGCAGTACTCGATAGCCGCGAGAATAAAATCGATCGTTTTAATCAATGACACAAAATATCGGCCTAATGACACAGTTGTTATTGGTATTTAGAGCAGCAGCAACGACACCGAGACCGCACACTCAAACAGAGATTTGATGCTCACAATGGACAACGATATCATCGAGGAGGAGGAGAGAAAGGAAGAACAGGACGAGCAATTGCAAAATATCGCACAGGTAGAGAGCCAATGACACCCCTGCGAATATCAGGCCCCGCGTAAAGAAAAAGAATCCATTTAACTAGTCATCGTTAAAATTATTAAAAAATCCATAAAAAGAGATCGGAGAGTGGCAAGAAAAATGTTTTACCATGGCTCGAAATACAGGATTCATATTCCATGCATCGTCTCGTGCGACGACGCATTACTCGTCGTACGTACAACGTGAGTAATATAGACGATGTATGGAAGGCTCATTTAACTGATCTTCGCTCGATAGCACGTCCAATGATGGGTACGCATATCTGTTTGTTTTTATCAATGTGTTGAGCAAATACGAGTCGGTCGAGGCTTTGCGTGACAAAACGAGCGAAAACGTTGCACGCGGTCTGACACGCATACATGCACGCAGTAACAATCGTCGCCCGCAGCAATTGCAAACTGATCTCGGCAAAGAATTTATCAGTGCTTCATTTTAGCAAATTCTCAAGAAAAAGAATATCGATTTTCGGGCTGCTCGTAACTCCGATATAAAAGCCACGATTGCCGAACTCTTTCATGACACGATGAAGGAGCGAATGTGGCGTTACTTTACGTACACGCAAAATGAGCGTTTATCGATGTTTTACCATTATACATTTTTTGTATGCTTATAATCACGCTAGACACAGCGGACCGCGTATCCCTCCGAGCGAGGTGACCCTAGAAAATGCCTCTACAGTCCGAGAAAATTTAGCTCGGCGTTGCGATCGTAATAAGAAAAAAACTAAAACGCCTAAATACAGTGTCGGTGACTTTGTGCGCATCAGTATAGCTAAAGTAGCATGTGTGAAAGGATATGAGCGCGGTTGGAGTAAATAGTTATTCAAGATTCAACGAATATCAGTGAATCCAGAAGCATTCGTGTATATTTTGCACGATCGGAATAACGAGACTATCGACAGTATATTCTATAAGGAAGAATTATCGCGAGTGCGAGTACCTCCGTCACCTGAGAAGACGAAAGAGAAGAAGAGGACGAAGAGAAATAACGCTCCGAATCACCGTCCCTGATAAATATTGGCTCCAAGGATAGCTCTTTCTTTGTCATACTACCGAGCAACATTAGTATGCACTATTTTTCGGATAAAACGACGACGAAATTTATTTAAAAACTAATGCGTCAGATACGTTTTCACGGAGAATTGTATGTTTCTCTTGTGGAAATTGCTTATCCGATGACTCTTTTACATGTTGCTACTGTAGGACATCTCGTTTTTTTGCAGATGATGATAATGATTTATCGGGTTTTAATCTGTTAACACGGAGACGCGTAGATAGAGACCAAGTTCCATTTGGTGTATATCGCTTTATAGACGCTCTTTTGGAGATTATAAGTAAGTTATCTCACGTGGCAGGTCATCTGCGGTGTAAATCGCTTCCGAGGGGTCAGGTCGAAGTGACGCGCGTGCACCACGATCTACGATACCACGATATTCGCGTATCACCCACTATAGCAAGGCTACTCGGATTCGCGGAAGAAGAATGTAGGTTTATAATGATATTATAGAACCGCATAGCGAATACACGGGATCGAGGCTTCCATCTCTCACCGGTGCTATACCAGGCAGCATGGTTGTATCCAGCGATATCTGCGAGAGTTATATTACAGGCGATGTACAACACCCCTCTTACGAGTTGTTCCCATTGTCGCTGCTGACTTTAAGTACGATTCGATACAAAAATGAATTCGTTTTCGGCGTCCCGATATATACCTCTCTTGCGCAATAACTTACAGAGTATCGAGGTCGAAATACCAGACGAGTTTGAAAATCCTATACCATTCGAACAGGGAACATTGTCTGTGACATTACATTTCAAAAGGTCCTACGATTAATCACGCCACCACTACCGATATTGATGGTGTGCAGCACGGATATGGCCGTCGCGGGTACGGCGGTATTAGCCATGTTTATATCGGAACGCCTGATCCACGAGGACACGGTATCGACAGCTTTCTCAGGGGCCTGTTTCGTAGAGTATTGAAATTTTTAAAGAAGGGTGCTAAAGCAGTTGGAAAAGAAGCATTGCGTGCTGGTGTAAACGTAGCCGCTGATATCCTCAATAGATATATACCATAGCTGTGAAAGATGCTATTCGCGAGAATCCGGCAGTAACCTCGAAGGCAAGGCCTCTGAAAAAATTGACACTCCTGCGGGGTTCTGGTTATAGAATGCGCAAAATTTCGCAAACTGCCCATTCACTAAACGAACGTCCACGAACCACGACATATCTACCGTAAAAAGAGAAGCGTAATAAAAAGAAAAGTAATAAAGATGAAGAAGAAGAAGAATAAGTACACTAAGAAGAACAAGAAGACTCGTCAACAAACGGTTGCAGGTATTTTTGGAGAGCTTAAACAAGAAAGGTTTTCAACATGCGCACTCGTGTTGAAAATCAAAACTTGAGTTATTACCACTCCCTCCGATGCAAACAACTATCGAAGGCTCCAATTGGGTGTATCATAAGCCAATTCCTTTGCTAACAGATGATTCGTCTATTGAAGTTCATGTTCCTGAGCGGGGTGATGAGTATATCGATCTCGCGCATACTATGCTTAGTCTGAGAGTGAAAATAACATCTTCTTCTACGGAAATTGCTACGGGTGCAGCGCCAAAAGTGAGCACCGGCCCTGTAAACAATCTCTTGCATTATATGTTTAATCAGGTGGATGTATACGTGAATCAAAAACTAGTTGTACCTTCAAACAATGACCACGGTTTTTGAGCGTACATGGAAACGCTTTTTAATTATAGTCCAGCTGCCAAAATTTCACATCCCACGAGCGCTCTCTGGTACGATGATACCCCTGGAAAAATGAATGATATAACATCGGGAAATGCGGGTTTTATAAAGAGAGAACAATTTTTCAATGTCTGAAAAACTGTAGTCTTGTTCGGCAATCTACATTGCGATATATTCAATCAGGAGCGGTTCCTATTCAACGGAGTAGAGACGTGACTACGACTGGTGTGGTCTAGAGATTCATTTTGTCTTGTGGGCGATACAAAGAATGGTGCATACGGTTTAAAGATTCTCGAAGCATCGCTTCTCGTTCGTGGAACAAAAATAGCTACTAGTGTGCTGCTCGCGCATTCTAGAACTCTCGCAAAATCTACTTTAAAATATTCTCTAACGAGAGTCCAGGTAAAGCCCGTTTCTATACACTCCGGTGTTCATAGAGAGACTATCGACAATTTCGAAAGAAATTGCCGTGGTAGCATTCGATAGACTGTACTCTGCTCATTGGGTCGTCGCACCACCGTGTCACTTTGCCAAATTACTACAGAATTCGAGAAGCCAGAATAAGTTTCTCTGGAAATACTTTCACGGTCATGAATGGTGCGCGGGCGATCCGAGCTGTAAACAATCATACGCTAACTTGCGTGAAATTTCGCGAAAATCAAGACGTATCTGTGCACGCGGTTACGAGAAAGCTTCTTTGCGATATCACGAGTCGTGAAATTTCCAACTTGGAGGATCAGGAGGGCGCACCATCGTACACATTTACGCCGAAATCTTGCCGAAAATGCTTCAGACACGCTATGATAAACGATACAGCGTCTTCGCACTGTGCAATGCGCTAGGCTTACCAAATAAAAAATTGGCTTCGCGAGCACGCATTTAAAGGAAAATCGTACATAGATGTTTTGTCTGCAGATGAAGAGTAAGAGAATAAGAAACAGGAGAAATCTTCACCATGCAGTCGTGACACGATCGACGATGCTGTGAAATAAATGTTATATATACGTCTGTCAAAGCGCATAGGTCATCATTTAATTATTGATCATGTGTTCAGCATAAATACTAGACAAATCTACGAGAGTCTGTGATATCTACCGCTTTCTACCGTTGGAGTGTACCTTGCAGACAGAATTTCTCGTTTATGGTCGTTACTAGCCGGACTCGTTGTTAACACGGATAACCACGACGGACCTAGAGAGCACTCGATCGCCATGTATGTTGACCATCATGGAAAAGGTATATACTTTGATAGCTACGGGCTACCACTGATTATGCAGCATTATGTCGCACGGCTACAAAGAAACTGCAAGTTCTATCGGCACGGTCTCAAGCAACTACAACATAGTACGTCGGATGTCTGTGGACAATTTTGTATCGTATTCCTACATCTTATGTTGTGTGGATTCACCATGTCGCGATTTAATAATCTCTCCAGCGATAATGTAATGAAAAATGATAGAATAGCACGTGAATATTACAATGTTTTACCTCTCGACAATCGGGCAGTGGTAAAACAAATTTATCGGTGGAGGAATCTTCAAGCGAAGATTATTGTGTTTGCAGCGTTATTGCATACGACGGTATATGTGTAGTGATTCTAATAAAATATTGATTAATTTAAAACTAATACCTGGTCCTACTGTATCTCTTATTATTATACTATAATAATTAGAGAATTTTTATTGAAGCCTCTCGGTGCCGGATTGTATTCTACGCCTTTCTCTGCTGAGCAAGCATTTCGCGCCGAACACAGCGCAAAGCGACACACACGTGCAAATGCACTGTCGATACATTCATAGCGCAGGACACCTACTTATAATTCAGAGGAGATTGTTGTCTTTATGCCCATGATACCCTCGAGCAGCATTCTGAGCATTCAGTCAGTCTTTGGCATCCTACGCACAAACATTAAAAAGCAATATGTATTCGCGATACGGCAAGGATGTTATAAGTGACGCGGTTTGGTGACGAGTGATTTTGGTGGAGAGCGTAATGAGGCATGTGTGCATGCGTGTGTGCGTCGATTTATGTGTGTGCTGGTGTGCTAGTATGCTTGTGTGCGTGTGTGTTTTTTTTGAGGAGGGGAAATGCTTTTATGCACGTGGGGCGAACCCCGTGTGTCGGACTCGCGATATGCCCTACCGACTAAAACCCCTCCTCATCGACATTGGCCTCCTCATGCCCCCCGGAACGGCCGTTAGACATTACTTCGGGAAGGCGGCCTCAGCCCTTTGGCTCTTCAAACTCTTTAGAGCTTTCGCTCTTTCACTTTGGCAGGCTACACTGTTTGCTGTTTACCTCTGTATCTCTCCCGTTCCTCTTCACGTAGACGTTTCAAGGCGACTGTGGAGAACATGTTGCACAGTGGTCCCAAATCCCAAAAAGTTGGCCAAAAGTCAAAAACGTATTTGATTCCGGTGAAAATCTGTAGTCGGGGGTTTTCAGGGTCGCTGATTACGAATTTAAAGTAAAAATTTAGAAAAACAAAATGGCGGATCCAACATTTTCTTTATCCTCATAGCGCCCTCTCTACTTTTGTGATTCTAATTTGTAAGCTACATGCAAGCAACATTTAAAAAAAACGTATCCAAGCATGTAGCGATGATATTCCGAATTCAGAGCGATCTTCATTAATCGGTCTTTGCAGCATGTTGTCGATATCATTAAATTCTTTGGACGTAGCACCACAAAGGTAGCAACGCATACTTGATGATGTATTCGTAATAAAATTACAAACTTTACCATGTATCATTGTCAACACAGGTTTGAAATCGATGTTAACTTGTTTGCCGCCCGTTACTGTTTAAAGGGCACAAGGTTTCTCACGTGCGCTTCGATACAATCAACTTCTGCCCTAGTTGTTTTGGCAGTTTCGTGCAAGAATTGAATTTTAATTAGGCGACAAAATCTTGGCGACGAAGGACGTGGATTTTTCTAAATAATCACGTGTGGATTGACTTTATCAAACACTTCCAAGGGAACAAGTGAAATAAAGAATATGTTGGCATCCGATTTTTTTTCGTCTCCATCGCTAAAGTTTTGTTTGTAAGTACTTTGACCAGAAGTGCCATCGCATCCCCACTTGCATATCAATTCGAAATTGCCAAATTTGTTTTCAGGAAGACTTTTTATAACGTCTGATTGTACAATTAATATTCTTTCAGCTGTATGATTTAGCAATGCTTGGAGTCCAACAGTGGCTTCACTTTCAGTTACAGAAATTTCTGATTTTTCAGGGTAACACTTTTTTTTAGCATCCAATACACATTTATAAGGCGGGTATAACCTACGGTTTTTTCGCACACTTACAGAGAGTATTAATTGGTATTGACTTTTGGTCATTTTACCTTCTACTACAAGTGATAATGCTTCGTTGCCTGACAGCACATCTTCTGTGACGCGTTTTATAAATTTCCGGTACTGTGATGCTTTCGATGGGCTGCCTTCTATGACATCGCTAATTACCTTTGAAGCTTGTAAATTTCCAGACGCCCGGAGACTCATTTGTGTAGCGTAGGCCAATTCCTCGACGGTATGTTCTTTTCGAACCTTTTCTGTCCTTCTCCGTTTTGACCGATCACTCATACATTCCCAGCTTGTGGAAGGACGTCCCATTGTTTTTTCCGTGAGAGGATGCCCCACAGCGTTTTCCGTGGAAGTCATCGAACCTTCATTTTCAATTGTGAAAGACACACAAAGACGAAAGGAACGTTGAGCCACTCGTCGAATTTTTGGAAGAATTTGGTTTCCTTCCTGCAGACTTGTTGCCACCTCTTTTTAAATTCCGATACCAATCTACCCATGGCATCTTTCAGGCTTTTCGTCAAAATGTATCGTTGCTTCAATTTTTTTGACACCTCCGTTTCAATAATGTCAGTGACCATGTTGATATTTTCGTTCAATACCGATTTCACAAATTTCAAAATTTCCTTTCTCGTAAAAGAAATTTCTTTTGTTCTACGAGGAGGTTCTGAAAAAAATAGAAAAATAACATTAATAGAAAATCTTCAGACGCGAAAATTACAAAAAAAACAGCAGAAAATGCACGCATCATCGCACAAAAATCATCACCGAAAATAAAGTCGCATCTAGCCGCAGCTAATTTTTGGAGCTAATGTTTTGAAGGAATGTCTAAGCAACAATTTCCATTTGGTTAAAGAGCCGGGGTAGACAAGGGTTTTGACTTATTGATTTTTCTAATACGACTTTTCAGAATGGGACCAAGAAAAATGCCACTACGTTTATTAATGACTCACTATTTAATACATTGTTAATAATATTATAATTCCGAGCAACACATTAAAATTGTACTTACTTTCTGGAGGAGAATCCATTTTGCAGAATCCAAATCGGTTAACTTTTGATCATTCTACACGCGTCTGAACTCCGTGTTATTTTCGACGCGCGACGAGTGAACAATATGCCACGCCCGACGCTCACGAACAGAATGCGTACCCCAGCCAGGTAGAGACCCTTATATCTTCTTAGCGGTCATAATACAAACTAGAAATACCACTACAACTATTCCAACCATTGAGAGTTCCTAGATTTTTTTTTCTTTCGACTTCTGGCCAGCTTTTGGGATTTGGGACCACTGTGTGTAGGCTGCAGATCAGTTGGTCACAGTTGCTGTCATCAGGCCAACTCAGATTTCCGGATCGGGCCTAACCCCGAGTACGTTCTCCAGTTCCATTCTTTTACCGTCGAATCGTGAGCACGCGAAAAACACATGTTCAGCGTCCTCGAGCTCTCTACATCCCGCCGGGCAGTCCGGGAAGTCGTCGTGGTTGTAGCGGAATAGGTACGCTCTAAAGCATCCATGTCCACTGAGCATCTGCGTGAGGTAGTAATTGACCTCACCGTGTTTGCGGTTCATCCAATTGTCCACACACGGAATAAGTCGGTGGGTCCATCTCCCCTTTTGTGAAGCGTCTCACTTTTCCTGCCAGAAGTGGAGACTATTTCGGCGGATAATTCTCTCCTGTTCTCCACGAGTCTCAGTGTGTCTACACTCGTAGACTCCTTTCCGTTGCTGAGCTAGGACCTCGATGGGCATCATACCATCAATAATGTATGCGGCATCCTCCGATACCGTACGATAGGCGCAGGACAGCCGGAACGCGCAGAGTCTGTACGGCGCTGCAACTTTCCGACGGAGCTCTTTGTTGTCAAGTGCTGCGTACCATACAGGTATCCCATATGTGAGCATGGAGGTAACCACGGACGCTAGAAGTTTTCTCCTGGGTTGTCTACGGCCGCCAATGTTTGGCATGAGCCGTGTCAGTGTGGCTACCACTTTAGAGGCTTTCGTAACTACCTTCACCACGTGATCTTTATAGTTCACCCGCCCGTCGATCATCACTCCGAGGTATCTCATCGCGGGTAGTGAAGTGATGGTATATGCTCTTACATCCAGATCAACAGTTTCGAGTTGCTTTGTACATCAGGACGAAAGGCTCGGGGCATTTATTAATAGCCATCTTCAAGGCGACATTTGGAATGTTATTGATTCCTGGGGTTTTATTGTTTTTCACTCTTTTAACAGCACGAAGTAATTCATATTGGGTGATCAGTGGGATCTCCTCGTTCTTCACCTCCTGGACTTGGTAGTTCAGTGGCTTTTGTCTCGGGAGCAGAGTTGACACGATATCGCTGAGCTGATTGGGACATGTCGGCTGTTGGCTTGATTGTCCTCTCAATTTCGTCATGACCACCGTGTAGGGTCTCCCCCAGAGATCATCGTCTACTTCCTTCACAAGGTTTGTCCAACACTGGCCTTTATTACGCTTGATAGCTTTGGTCAGTGCAGACCGGGCTATCTTGTGCGCGGCAATCAGCTCCGGGAACGTTGGTCTCCCGACTGCCCGTTGCGCTAGTCTCCGGGCACGATTGCTAAGAGCACAGAGCTGAGTGATCGTGTCGTTCCATTAGTATACGGGCTTGTGTGGGTTCCCACTCCCTCTTCGAGCCATGGCAGCGTCACACGCGGTAGTGACCCTTTGCGTGACTTAGTGCACCTGCTCTTCTGCGCCTCCTGTGAGATGCGGGCTGTCTTCTCCGAAGCTTAAGACGAATGCCTCCTCATCAAAGATGTTCGCTCTTCACCTCAGGAACTGCTTTGTTCGTTGTTTCCGCCGACTCCTGTCTCGCTGTCTGTTGATTGTTCACGTAATCGCCTAGTGATCGCTCTTTGTCTCAATGTTTTTCACCTCCCATCAGTTTTCGCCGTTTATAAGGCCACTGCTTACGAAGGTGAGGTCAATCATCGAACTGGCTTCTTCCTTGTTGTCGGTGGGTAGTAGTCCATCATTTAATAGCGTCAGGTTGAGGACGGAGAACGCTTCTAGGAGAACTCTCCCACTCCCACGCGTTGAAGTCGCCGGCGATAGCCACTGGGCAGACGCCTTTCGCGTAATCCACTAGCCGGTCATGTACTCTCTCGTACTCCTCCAGGCTTCTTCACAGTGGCATATAGCAGCTGAAGAAGTGTACGCCGTTGATCTTATCCTGGATAAAATGTGTACCTGCCTGGGATCCAAATGACGGCTTTTACCGTTCTATCGGTTTTCCAGTTAGGCCCGTCAAAGTGTTTGTAAGGCTCTGAGGTCAGGACCACATCTATCTTCTCCTCGCGCACAGTCTGCGTAAGCAAGTCCTGTGCTGCCTTGCAATGGTGAGGTTTATTTGCAGTACACTCAGCGCCATTTCTGAGTAAGGGTTTTGCACGCATTCACGTCTACTGGGTAGTTTCTGTTACCAGGTACGTGGCTTGTCTCGGCGTTTCCTTGCTTCTTGCAGAGCATGCAGCAAGGTGGTTCCTTACAGGACTCCGCTTTATGGCCTTCGTTGCCGCACCTAATGCAATGGCTGGATCTATCCTTGCCCTCGCACTTGCTCGCTATGTGGCCATACTGCCAAGACTTGGTTGGGCACAGTACTTCGCGAATCCGGCAACTCGACCAGCCGATTCGTATTGTCCGCTTCTCCAACAATTTCTTGGCTGCTTCAGCTAGGAGTTTCAGCGTCGCAGTCAGTGTCCCCCCATAGGAGTTCCGGATGTTCTTCACGGTCTCAGGTCCGATCTGGAAGTTCCCTCCTAGTTCTCTGGTGATGGCCTCATTGATCTCCTCCTTCGTTGTCGTCTTATCCATCTGGATAATTTCCAAAACGGCTTCTTGAGTTCTGGAATTTATCTTGGCGGTGTCACCAAGGGCTGTGCACATCGCCGACGTTAACTGGGTCGTCTTTTCCTGACTCCCCTTGTCCAAGACCAGAAGGATATTTCCTGTCAGTGTTTTTCGCACCCTGGAGATTGCGGTGCGTACTTCTCTGAGTGTTTCATCGGTTTTCATCTTATTTAGGACCTGCGCATAAGTCATCGCCCCTTTGGTCTTAATGAGTATAGCGCTCGGCCTTATCCTCTTCTTCAAGGGTTTCCAAAGGTTTGGATGCCTCTTCAGAGGCATCCACCTCTAGGCGGTCGTTCTTTGTGGACATTTCTTTTTGGTCCCTTTCGTTGTGGCCCTCCTTCCGCCTCTTGGCCCGCTTTGCATTTCGGCTTGCGGGACCCTGTGGTAGAGCGATGTTCTTCCTTTTCAGGGTTCAGTGGATGGTGGTGGTGCTGTCGCAGCATCTGCCAACTGCTTTGCCGCGGCGGGCTTTGCTGGGGTAATCTCCATTGTGCCCTTTAGTCTGCGGAAATTACTTTTAATGGTGTTGGCCTTCGCGGGAGATATTTTAATTGCCTCCTACTCTCTATATCTAGAGAGCCCTCCCCTACCCGCCACCCGGGGACGCGCCAGGAAGAAGTGAGACATCCCCCCTGGTGTGTGTGTGTGTGTGTGTGTGTGTGTGTGTGTGTGTGTGTGTGTGTGTGTGTGTGTGTGTGTGTGTGTGTGTGTGTGTGTGTGTGTGTGTGTGTGTGTGTGTATGTGTGTCGCGATCTGAAGCAGTCTCGCTCGATAACCATCTGCGGCTGTTTCCAAGTGTGCCTATTTACCAGACTGAACTATGCATCTCCATTGTTTATTTTTATTTATGCGTCGTCCTGCTGAGGCGCTAGTCGCGGTCATCTAGCGACAGCGATTCCCCTAATTACCCGATTTTGGCTCGTTACGAGAGAATCATAGTTTTTTCCCGGTTACCGTCGAGCGAACAGAACATAGTAACGAGCATTATATCGACCCGCTTTACTGTTGATTTTGGCTAAGATCCATCACCACATATCGTGGGTGTCAGAAGGCCTCACGTGGAAGTTTGAATTGAAAACTGAGTCGCGAGGGAAACGTTTGCAGCAACGGATTGGTACTAGTCGCAGTGAAACTCAGCTGAGTGGTAGTTTCCGGTCGTAAGGTGGGCCGAGCAGGAGCCAGTGAGTATCCACCACGGGAAGACCCTACTGCTTCTCCTCTTGGCCGATTCACGAAGTTGCAATGATGAGTCGGGGTGGAAACGCTATTCCGGGAATTCTCACCTGCGAACGGGTTAGTAAACCCGCGTAACGATCCTCTATTCTCACGTATATGCGCGGGACAATGCTCCAGCGTCCCAAAGGTGACGTGGTTCCTTGGCCGACTTGGTGCATGATAAGCGAACTCCGGGACCATCGATCTCTCCGTACCCGGTCGTGCACGATATAAGCTGGCAGCAAAATAGCTACGCTCGACTCGTATTGCCCCCTATTCTAAATTCTCCAGGTCTAAGGCATCAGTTAGAGGTATGGCCATCTGAAGTCTAGGTAGCAGGTTACGGTAGGTAATCATTACCTGTTCTTCAACCTGGAATGGTGGCACGACTCGGACAAATAAATTCCGCATGCAGGTGAAATAATCGTATACACGTTCTTCCGCTTCTTGCGTTCGGGTTCTGATTTGATCCCGTAGCGTGAATTGAAAATCGGGATGTCCAAACCGTTGTTGAAAGGCCACCCTGCATTGTTTCCATAAGGTCCACCGGGACCGTTCTAACTTGAACCAATGGTAAGCGATCCCCTTCACAAACAATGTTATAAAACTCATCAGGTCCTCGTCGAAGATCGCTACAAGGCCTCGGCCGTCTTCAACTCGTGCCGGTAACTCATCTACTTCTTCCCCGAGTCTACCGGAGAAAGTAACGTTCCATTTTCGCAGGATTTCGCATGCTCTTATGGCCGGTGCCGCGTGACACGAATTGGTATTATTCGTTCTGACTGGAGACGAGTGGTGGTACGGATTTATTACCGACGCATTATTGTTATTGTGGTTGGCCATCGGGATAGATCGTTTTGCAGCGAGGTACCAGCGTTCCCGTCTACCGTGACCTGACTCGTTGCGGTCTCATTCGGGTTTGCTAACACTCTGGAGAAATATAATCTCTCCCGCCTAGCCTTCGAAGAGCCCTTTACCGGCAATCCCCGGGACAATAATTCCGGCTTAACCTCCTCCTCGGTCAGCGAGGCTATTTTCTCTGGCGTTCTTGACACGAAAATTTTATTTTTCGTATCCTCGGTATTGCTCACAAGGGAACTTCAAAATAATACAATTAAATAAATTGGGAAAAAAAAAGAAAAATTATTCTTCCCGGAATACGAACTGAAATATCCTTCAGTTAGCAGTAATCTGATTTAAAAAAATAAATTATATGATAGGGAAGGGCCCAGCAAAATTAAACATTCCTCCCACAGATGGAACGAATAAAAGAATATGATATTCGGTCTATTGCGAATTTAAAACGAGAACAGTATGTTGACTCAACTAATTCGATGAAGAGGCAGAGAAAACACAAGAATCAAAATTTAAATAAATAAATTAATAAATAAACAGGACAAAATAAACGAAATAACTAAACAATAAAAAAAAACAAAATTAAAAAAACAAAAATAACATAAAATTAAAAATTAAAAAAAATAAATGGATAGATACCAGGCCACGAGATAAACAAAAGAGAACACAAAAAACGAAATGAAACAAAACCAAAAAAATTAGCGAATATGATAAATGAATACGAAAATCAAAAAAATCAATCAATGAGGAGCGGCGAATCAACTCAGGATAATATCGGAAAGCCAAAGTTCAAAAAGTTAAAAGAAAAATATTCAATTCACAAAATCAGTCCCGACCCAATGCACATTCCAATATTAATCAAATTCTCGTGTCAAATACAAATTAAAAAGTTGGATGAAAATAAGGGGTAAATATTTTTTAGAAATAAATAATAATAATAATAGAATAAATTTAATAATAATAATATTAAATAAAGAAATTGATGAAGATAAGGAAAGGAAAAGTAATGACTTATGTTAGTCATATGACGGGATTACCATCGTTATGATCCGTTAAGATAAAAAGGAATAAATTAGATACATATGTGGGAAAATAAATAAATAAACCAATAAATCAAATAAATCACTAATAATTGTCAAAAGTTAAAACTGTCCAATTACTCAATTAACCAAATTATAGTCCATTAGTAAATTGAAATCCAAATAAAAATAGATGGAGGAATAAGATTACTATTAGTGATCTAACGTTAAGATAATTAGATATTCAAATGAGGAGAAAAATCAATGAAATTAAATAAAATATGGAAAGTGATTCCGCTAACCAGCTAATCAAGTCAAATGAAATAAAATTTCAAATATATCAATAAATAAGTCCGCCATTGGGTTCCGCTAAGTGATATAGAAGAGAGAAAAATGTTGATTAAAATAAATAAAAAACAAACCAAATGTCAATTAAATAAATAAATAAATGCATAATAATTTAGGTGAAAACGGAATCAGCTGGTCGATGGAAACATCAAGAAAAGCCTCCCCTTTTTCTTTTTTCTATATGAATGAAAGCAGAAAAAAAAATTCAAATAACTAAACAATTATTATTAATTCTTTTTAAATGTTAGGCAAATTCAGTTATGCTCAGCTGTCCCTTTAACCAGAAAATGATCATATATCAGGAGTACAAATTGAAAATGCGGGATTTTTTTCTATTTTTGAACGTTTATTCTGAAAAAATGGTAACAAATGAATTATTCAAAGTATTGTCCATCGCTAGCCACAACTTTTTCCCATCTTTCTGGCAATTTACGGATACCGTCGCGAAAAAATTCGGCCGGCTTGGCTGCTATCCAGTCATCGACCCATTTTTGGGCTTCTTCGTAAGAATGGAAGCGCTGGTCAGCTAGGCCATGTGTCATCGATCGGAAAAGGTGGTAATCGGAAGGAGCAATATCTGGGCTATACGGCGGGTGGGGTAAGACTTCCCATTTCAGCGTTTGTAGGTATGTTTTGACCGGCGCTGCAACATGTGGCCGAGCGTTGTCATGTTGCAAAATTACTTTGTCGTGTCTTTGCTCGTATTGTGGCCGTTTTTCTTTGAGTGCGCGGCTCAAACGCATCAATTGAGTTCGGTATAGTGCTCCTGTGATGGTTTCGTTCGATTTCAATAGCTCATAATACACCACACCCAGCTGGTCCCACCAAATACAGAGCATGAGCTTGGCGCCGTGAATATTTGGTTTGGCCGTCGATGATGATGCATGGCCGGGGTAACCATATGATTTTTTGCGCTTCGGGTTATCGTAATGGATCCACTTTTCATCACCAGTGACAATGCGATGCAAAAAACCCTTCCGTTTTTGCCGTTCGAGCAGCAGTTCGCATGCAAAAAAACGGCGCTCGACGTCTCTCGGCTTCAGCTCATACGGCACCCAATGTCCTTGTTTTTGGATCATTCCGAGGGCTTTTATACGATGGGAAATGGCTTGTTGTGTCACTCCCAATGAATCTGCGAGCTCTTGTTGAGTTTGACACGAGTCTTCATTGAGTATTGCCTCCAATTCAGCATTCTCAAACTTTTTCACTTGGCCCGGCCGCTCTTTGTCCTCAACGTCAAAATCACCACTTCTAAACCGCACAAACCATCTCTCGCACGTTGAAACCGATGGAACATGACTCGGATAAGCCTCGGAGACCAATCGATGTGCTTCAGCAGCACTTTTCTTCAAATTAAAGAAGTAAACTAAAACTTCCCGCAAATGCTGTTTTGTTGGCACGAAACTCGACATATTGAGAGCTCAAAAAAACTATGAATTTGACACTGCGACAAATTGACACATACTGAAAATTAAAGCTATAAGACGTAGCTTTGACATGAACATAGTCACAGTACTGCCTGATGCGTATAGCGTTAGTAACGCCATCTGTTATCAAACCCGCATTTTCAATTTGTACCCCTGATACCACTGTAACGGTATTAAACGTTAACATCACCCTTAAAGGGTTTGTTCGGACTCGAGCAAGGAGGAAAGTAATTTTACGCTTTTGTAGTAGGTAAAAGTAGGGTTTATTCGAAGAAAAACAGAGATAGAATTTTGTGATACATAAAAAATAAATAGAAAATTCAATTGTCTAACCCTTTCTCCTGGTATTATGGCTACCACGCGCCTTACAATAGATTATTCCCGGGCACTCGAGTGCATTTATAATCGTGTACGCGGGTGAATTTAAAGAATTTATGAGAAGAGTTGTAACATTTGATTTAACAATATGCACTATGACGTGAAAGGAGATGTTGATAAATAATATAATTCCTAATCTGAAGATATTCGTTAACTAATATTGAATTTATAAAAGAAAAATAAACGTCGCTTGATAATTTTTGTCTATTCGTCGCGTTCCCTAGGTTAGAGGTTTAGCATGCGTACCGTCGGTAACTGGCCGGCCGTTGCTGGCAATATCCTAACTAGCCTCGAGTCTACCGCTTGTTGTTGTTCAATACCCGCTACAGTCCCGTTGGTGGGAGTAGAGTTCCCCGCTGGTATTTTTTAAAGGCCGACTTACGCGTCCACCCGACCGCCGCTGCGATCCAGCGCCAGTGGGATGCGCTCTGGGTACATGCGCCTCTACTTGACATATCAGGGTCATAGCCTGTTCAGTTATCGCCTTTTTATATTTTTCCTGAGCTACTTCGATCCCTGTTGAATTACCTACGCTAATATTATTTTAACGTAATGATATTTATATCCAGTATTTTAATGAGTAGAGATCATTAGATTCAGTTCTTGAGAGCCTAGCCCGTGTATTATGCTGTCCTCGGCTACCTTAGTGAGAGAGAGAGAGACAGAGATAGACCGCTTTGTTGATGTTTGGGTCTGCGGTGCGTTAGCCTCGAACGCAGCACCGACTCAGCAGCTTCCCGTCAAAGATGTGTGTCAGGTACCACAACTGGGCTCTCTTGGTATCAGTGCGACTGCACCTAGCGGGGGTTGGCTGCGCTTCCTTCCTGGACTTCTGCGTTGGCGGGACCTGCGAACAAAACTGTTCCCCGAATGCCGAAATTCTGTTCTTTTTATACCAGTCACCCCTCCGGCTGGCCTATGCTTTTTGTATAGCCATAGCTGGTGGCGGTCCTGTAGCCCATGTCCTATAGCCCACTGGTAGCCTTGGTACTTCTTTTTAAAAATCGCCGTTGGCCTTTTAATACTTCGTTACTTGTATTTTTCAAAAGGAATAACGGGACTTGGTCTCCGACGTGCCGGCCTTATGGTGTGAGTGACGCGCGGTAGCGGCGCTTCGTTGTATGTGTGCCGCGCGTCTTGAGTTGTCCGATATAGGCCGGTCTTACTCGGTGTGCATAACGCGCGGTAGCGATGCCTTAGTGTGTGCACCGCGCATTATTAAATAGCCAGTACGTCGCACTACAGGGCAGTCGGCTATCTTCTCGATCATAAACCCTCTACGACAGTTATTTCTGAATTCGCCGATATACCCGGGACTCGCAAATTCGCTCAACTAGGTCAGTAGTATGTGTACACCTTTACTCCATCCCACTCCTATCCC
The DNA here is from genome assembly GCA_963942595.1 of Cylloceria caligata. Lineage (NCBI taxonomy): Eukaryota > Metazoa > Arthropoda > Insecta > Hymenoptera > Ichneumonidae > Cylloceria > Cylloceria caligata. The sequence continues at coordinate 35,544,758 of OZ012710.1, read as the reverse complement.
CACGCCTTCCCGCACCGCGCGGTTGGGCCGTAAATTTTGTCAGAGCTCTAGCATGCGAGTGCAACACACCAGGAGCTATTTTTGTTCTACGAACGAGAAGCGATGCCTCGACCACCTTTAAGCCGCATTGAAACTTCTTTGTATCGCCCACAAGACAAAATGAATCTCTAGACCGCACCAGTTGTAATCGCATCTCGACACCGTTCAATAGGAACCGCTCCTAATTGAATATATCGCAATGCAAATAGTCAAGCAACTCTACAGTTTTTCTGACATTTAAAAATTGTTTTCACTTTACAAGCCCCGCATTTCCCGATGTTATATCATTAATTTTTCCAGGGGTATCATCGTACCAGAGAACGCTCGTGTGATGCGAATTTTTGGCAGCTGGACCGTTATTCAAAAGTGTTTCTATGTACGCTCGATACGCGTGGGCATTATTTGGAGGTGAAATGAGTTTTTGATTCAGGAATACATCTACCTGATTAAAAATACAATGCAAGAGATTGTCATAGAATGCAAGAGGGCCGGTATTTACTTTCGGCGCTGCACCTGCGGCAATTTCCGTAGAAAGAGATATACTCATCACCCTGTCGAGGAATAACAAATTTAATAGGTGAATCATCTGTTAGCGAAGAAATTGTCTTATAATACCAGGTGTACAAGTAGGAAATGCGCATTTTTTTTTTAAAAAACATGTTAAATTCGGAAGAATGATAAAAAGTGCTTTATTCAAAGTATGCTCCATCGCTTGTTATACATTTTTCCCATCTTTCGTACAATTTGTGAATACCACGCCACGAAAAATCTTCCCCTTTTCTGTGAATCATTCATCGAGCCATTTTTTCACATCTTCGTACGAACCAAAGCGCTGCTCAGCAAGTGCGTGACCCATCGATGCAAACTAGTGGTAAACGGAAGGAGCCAAGTCTGGTGAGTAAGCCGCATGGGGTAAAACTTCCCAGCTGAGTGCTTCCAACCTGTCACGAACCGGTTTTTCCGTATGTGATGGAGAATTGTTATGCAGAAAAATGACTCTGTGTTGCCCCTTTCGGTATTCTGACCTTTTTTCAAGCAGCGAACGGTTCAAATCGGTTAATTGTTGTTGGTAATGTTTAGTATAACCGTTTCCCTAGGTTCTAACAGCTCATAATAGACCACGCCCCTCTGGTCCGATCAAACACAGAGCATCGTCTTTCTGCCTAAGCAATTCGGACTTGCGGTCGATGAGGATGGTGCGAAACGACTTCCTTTTATATCGAGCGAGCAAAATGTTACATGTGTTTTTGCGCTTTTCCATTTGCCTGTCGTTCAACTCATGTGGTACCCATTTACCGATATTTGGAATCTTTCCCACCTATCGTAGCCGATTGGAATCAGCTTGTTTACTAACGCCCAATTGCTCGGCGAGTTGTTTTTGTGTTTGCGAATCATCTTCGTCCAACAATGCTTGCAATTCCACATCTTCGTATTTTTTTGGCGGCTTTCCACGTTCCTTGTCTGTAACATCGAAGTCACCACTTTTGAAACTCCGAAACCATCTTTTACACGTATCTTGCAATGGACCATATTCCCCATAAGCTTCTCCAAGTAATCGGTATGATTTAGCAGCAGTTTTCTTCAAATGAAAACAAAAAATTAATGCTGGCCGCGAATGCTCTTCGTTTGGTATAAATTTCGACATATTGAACACAACAACACAACACTATGCACACACTTTTCCAATTTATCACTCGTACGCGTCTGACACTTGTTGATGACACAAAGAAATGGCGCAGTATTAAATCTTTATAGCACAAACTGCAGTTGTGCGCCGTCTGTTGACTGAAATTCGCATTTTATACTTGTACACCTGGTACACCCAATTGGAGCTTTCGATAGTAGTTTGCATCGGTAAGAGTCAAAATAATTCAAGTTCCGATTTAAAACACTCCCATGAGTGTGCATGTAGAAAAGCCATCTTGTTTCAACTATCCAAAAATATCTGCAACCGTTCGTTGACGAGTATTCTTCTTCTTATTGTTCTTATCGTTCTTCTTCTTCTTCTGTATTACTTTTCTCTTTATTACACTTTTCTTTTTACGAGAGATATGTCGTGGTTTACGTTCGTTCGATGGATAAGGAGTTCGCAAAATTTTGCGCTTTTTATAACCAGACCCCCGCATGAGAGCGTCAATTTTTTCATAGGCTTTGCGTTTGAGATTACTGCCTGATTTTCACACTCTCTCGCGAATAGCATCTTTCAGAGCTATATTTCTATCGAGGATATCACCGGCTACGGTTACACCAGCTCGCAATGCCTCTTTTCCAAATGCTTTAGCACCCTTCTTTAAAAGTGGTAACACTCGACGAAACAGGCCTCCGAGAAAGCTGCCAGTACCGTGTCCTCGTTGATTAGGCGTTCCGATATAAACATGGCTAATACCGTCGTATCCGCGACGGCCCCGTCCGTGCGGCACACTGTCAATATCATCCATAGCGGCGTAATCAATTGTGGGTCCTTTTGAAATGTAGTGTCACAGTCAACGTTCCCTGTTCGAATGGTATAGGATTTTCAAACTCGTCTCTTCTATCGATCTCGCTAGTGTGTAAATTGTTGCGCAAGAGAGGTATAGTATAAATCGTGGCGCCGAAAACGATTTAATTTATATCGAATAATACTGACAGTCATCAGCATCAATGGGAACAACGCGGAAGAGGGATGTTTAATAATAAGACGCCTCGACCCTGTGTATTCGCAATGCGGTTCTATCAGTACAGACGTACAGGCCCTTTCCCTGAATCCCAGTAGCCTTGCAATAACGTCGCAATACGCGAAAGTCGTGGTATCGTAGATCGTCGCATACGCTCGCCACTTCGACCCTCCCACTCGGAAGCGATTTAAAGCGCAGATGACCAGCCACCTGAGGTAACTTATTCATACTTTCCAAAAGAGCATCAATAGAGCGATGTACACCAGATGTAAGTTGGTCTCTATCTATGCGTCTCCGTGTTAAAAGATTAAAACCCGATAAATCATAATCACCAGCCTCAAAAGATACGAGATTTCCTACAGTAGGAACATGTAACAGAATCATCGAATAAGCTATTTCCACAAGAGAAACAGACCATTCTCCGTGCAAACGTATCTGATGCGGTAGTTTTGTAATACATTTCGTCGTCGTATTATCCGGAAAATACTGCATACTACCGTTGCTCGGTAGTACGACAAAGAAAGAGCTATCCTTGGAGCTCATATTTATCGGGGACGGTGATTCCAAGCGTTCTTTCTATTTGTCCTCTTCTTCTCTTTTGTCTTCTCAGGTGACAAAGGCACTCGTACTCACGACAATTCTGCCTCGTAGAAAATTCCATTGATAGTCTCGTTATTCAGATCGTGTAAAATATACACGAATGGTTCTCGATTTACTGATATTCGTTGAAACTTGAATAACTCGTTACTCCAACTACGCTCATATCCTTTCACGAATGCTGCTTTAGCTATACTGATACGTACCAAGTCACCCACACTGTATTTAGTATTATAGAATATGAACATATAAAAAGTTTTGTAAAACCTCAATGTAACGCTTATTTCGCGTGTATGTAAAGTAACGCCACATTCGCTATTTTATTGTGCGATTAAAGCGTTCGGCAATCGAGGCTTTTACCATATATCAGGGTTACGAGCAGCTCGAAAATCGATATTCCTTTTCTTAAGAATTTGCTGAAATGGAGTGCCGATAAATTCTTTGCCTCGATCAGTTTGCAATTGCTGCGGGCGACAATTGTTACTGCGTGCGAGTATGCGTGTGAGACCGCGGGCCACGTTTGCGCTCGTTTTGTCACGCAAAGCCTCGACTCATGCGTATTTACTCAACACGTCTATAACAACAAGCAGATATGCGTACCCATCATTGTACGTAGCTATCGAGCGAAAATCGGCTAAATCAGCCTCCCATACATCGTCTATATTACTCACGTTGTACGTATGACGGAGAAATCGTCGTCGCACGAGACGATGAATGTTATAAGAATCCTGTGTCTCGAGCCATGGAAACATTTTTTTCGCGCTACTCTCCGATCCACCTTTGCCAAATTTTTTAATCGCGAATAGGATGCAGGATGAGCGGTGTCATAATATATTTTTTGAAGAATTTTCATAATTTTAACGATGACCAGTAAAATGGATTCTTTTTCTTTTTCTTCTCTAAATGTGTGGGGGATCAATATTCACTGGGGTGTCGTTGACTCTCTACTTGTGCGATGTTTTGCAATTGTTCATCCTCTTCTTCCTCCCCCTCCGGCCCCTCGATGATGTCGTTGTCCGCCGTGAGCATTAAATCTCTGTTTGAGTGTGCGGTCTTGGCCTCGTTGTTGTTCCTACTGTTGCTGCTGCTGCTACTATCACTATCGTGTGGTAAAATGTAACGCCCTGCGGTGTCGAGGATGATATAGGCGTAGGATCGTGTAGTAATTCGGGGATGCTGATAAATTCGCGTGGCATCTGTATCGTTCGCAGCAGTGTGGAAAAGTGGAATCGGCCTATGGGTTTCTCGCGTTTTCTAGCTCGCATAGCATCGTTAACAAGATTAACGATATTGGAATTTGAAATTCTTCTGCCGTCTATGGAAACAACACCGTTACGATCCCATGTCATTTTTAAAATGACGTTGCTTCGATGCAAATTGTGAAGCAATGATATTGCTCTAGATTACAAATTTTTTTATACGCTATCGATAATAAGTGTGTCATTGAGTCGAGAATTAACTTTTTCCATTAAAACGTCGTCGATTTTATTCTCGTGGCTATCGAGTATTGCTAATTTTCGTTTTGACGAAATATTCGGTAATGTATTATCGTACTCGACCAAGTGAAGATAATGCTGTAGAAACTGCTTGTACACTGTCCATTTCTCTCTCTCGCTCTTGTACGAGTGAGAGTTTAGAATTTCGCTCAGCACAGAATAAAGGCGCGATAATGGCGTACCGGCAGTCTGTACGGAGGGCGACGGGTCTGTAGTAGTAGTATTATTAGTAGTAGCAATAGTGGCGAGACTCGCGAGACGATGTATGTTATCATGAGGAATAAGCACCATCATTCTGGCATATTCCATGGCTCGTGTAGACCGAACAGGCAGAAGAAGCAACTTGAGAAATCCGACACAGTGCTCGACGATGATCGTCCTCTTACTACTCCAATTTCCCCTTTTGGCGGCTAGTCGTCGAAGAAATGTCGCGTGCCTCCGAAGATGATTCTTTTGCACGTTGTTCAGACTCACGTTTCCCTGTAAAACGTTTAGAGCACACTCGCATATACACCGTACGAGCGCTACATCTGCTTTGCACAAAATTACACGTCGCTGCTCTTGCTTCAGATAACACAGCGCTTGCAATATAATTATGTGCATTTTATCGAGAGCTCCGAGCAACGCCATTACAAGCGCATTACTGGTACATCGCGCGTCGCATCGCGAACCTCTATTGCTTTATGATGCACGTAACCGTAATGGTTTTGGTCATCGGGAAATATACCGGCACGAAATTGACAATTATTGGGCGTCGATTGTTTCAAGTCGAATAATAGATAGCCGTGTGGTGCAGCTGTTGCATCAAAATATACCTCCTGTAAAAATCTCGGATTCTCGGGACATACCTGGCGTGCTAGATGTTGAATTTGCGCGCGATCTCACGGATTTTTGAAGACAACGATAAAGTTAGCGTTTAAGGAGATATCGCCTTGCTCATGACCCTGATGGAAGAGATTTTACGCGATGAAGATGACTCTAAGATTTTTATGATGGCTAACCTTGGTGAAAAGATTGACCACGGTATTGTTCGATACCTCGCGCATTAAATCGTCAATGACCACAAGTTTTGGCCTTGTATCATTCGAGTTGTCTGCTGCTTGCAGTAAGCCCTCGCGAAATTCGATTTTATCACCGTACTCTGAATACTTGGACTGCCACTCTGAGTAATAAAAAAGTATACGCTCGAACGGGACATCCGTCATTTCGCGCATGTATTGTGACATAATCACACATATCAGCATAGGTCCTCATGCAATGACTAGCGACGAGATAGAACGGAATACATTGAACGAACACGGCTAGAGCATCGATCGTTATTTCAAGCGACTAGGGGAGCTCAAAAGTATACTCAGGTAATATAAAAACACCTCAGCGAAAGACTCGGTACACAAGTACCGAGGCTTGCGGGCAATAGGCTATTGCCCCGAGATAGAAAAACTCGAGCTATCTCCGCTCCAAAATTCCCTCGCTGACCAAAACAGCAGGTCAGCGACCAGCTGGCCTTGCTGGGAGGCGAGGGGAAGGCGGAGAGCGGGGCAACAGCGTACCGCGTCAGCCAAGGAAGGCGTTAGATTTAAAAATCATGATGAAAAATGTACAGAGGGGACTGAAGCAAGGGGAGGCCTATAAAAGGCCGGTGCGGGGACAGAGAAGCTCTCTTGTCTCTTAGGCAGAATAGCGAAAACTAACAAGGTATGGAAATTGTGAGAGGAATTAGTCAAGTGAAAAGCTCATGAGAGCATAAAAATATCTGCGAAACGGTGAAGATCATTACATGATTACTCATTAGGAAGTTAATAGGGATAATCGAGTGGATTTATAGGTGAATTAATACATGGAATTCAGTAGTCGATAAGTATTATTAATTAAGAATAGTGCATAGGAATAAGAAAACCGGATACATAAGAATAAATTAAACAGTGCGGTCTTTAAACGAGCGGTAATCGAGGGACCGAATTCCTTGTGTGAGTGGAAGTGAGAAAGAGCGAGAGCAGAATAAGAGCGAAAAAGAAAGAATTGTAAACAGAGTTCATACACTCTGTACACTGAGAATCTGAGGTGTGTGTATGTGAGAAGGGAAACACCGAAGCGTAGCGACGCAACCATAGCCCGAGTACCGAAATTCCGCGAATTTATGTTCAAATAAGTGGAAATCATAATAACTAAAATCGAGGGAACTCCCTGATTTTTGAAATTAAGAAAATAGAATTAGGAATGTAGAAGATAGGATAGTTGTAATCGAATGATAATCGGTAGCATTAAATGGATAGGATAAATAAGTAATAATAAAGTGTGTATGAGCGAAGGTGGAATGAGTGAAAAAGAATTGTAAGTAGAGTTACTACACTCTATAGAAAGAGCGAATGTGCAGCGAGATCGCTAATAAATACAACAAGAGCGAAGGCGATAGGACGATAAATCGAGTGGATTTGCTGTAGCGAAAGAGTGAGTGCGAGGAGGAATAGCGAGTGGTGCGGTATATTCACGCATCGGATATATAGTGATAGCGTGTTACCGGGCCAAAACAAACTTCCGTGAAATACCAGGAATTGGTGCACCCAGAATAATGTAATAAATCGTAGAATAATCTTAGAATTACAAAATTATACTCAATCCATGTGAGTATAACGAAAGGAGTGACGTTTTACGAAAGGATTCTGTTTCAAATAAAGACAAAATGTTAACCACCAAGAAGTCTACAATTAATTAGTTATGTGTCGAGCCCAAAACCCCACGAAAAATAAAAAAATATGTGAACGTTAAAAAAAATTACCGTTACAGTATATAAAGAATTTTTTGACAAAATATGTTTTACTACAGCCCGTAGGACCGCTTATCACGGTTGTCCAAGGATGTTTCCAACGTGTATCCATATCGATGAGCGTCTATCAAAATCAATCAGCTGACTCTTAAATAAGCTTATACGGCGACGGCGGCGGCGGCGAACACGCGGCATCAGCTATTTTCGCGGCCTTGACGAGCTGATAAGGAGCGGCGCGCCTGTACCAGCTGATGACGCGCGTGCCCGCGGTATAAGCTGATGTTTACACTGTATGTAAATTAAATAATGATAGTTTTTACCTTCTCATAAATGAAGCAAAATTTTTATTTCACTATGCATACAGATCCATATGCAAAATTTATGAATCATGTTATTATAAACAGCAATATTATATCCACAGAGGTAGCACGAGGAAGTCAAAATAAAAGGAAACACCGGCTAAGAAAGACGCAACAAAAAGAATCAATGATGAGAAAGTCACAACAAAAAGGAATGGTATAGAGATAGCAGCTACTGCTAGCAGCACAAAAGGAGCGAGCAGACAATGGTTTTATACATAATAAATCAATATTTCTTTTTTTAACGTATTGTACACAGTAAATACGATACATGAAATCGAAGACAAAAAGATTATTTCAAAATACCGCAAATTCACCCATAAAACTATATACTTTATGCGTTATATTAATTAGCGTATTTCACAATAGCCATAGGGTACAGTAGAGTACTTCCCCTGCCACTTTCGCTTCGTGTTAACATGTTCGCATGATTTTGTTTCTTTACACGCTGAACTACCTGATGAAATACCGAGCGTCGAATAGCGTCTAATTTTCAAACAATCGGTACGCTCCTAGCTCCGGTCACGAAGGATCGTAATGCGTCATAATTTACGTAACGGCTATTCGCAAAGTTTAGCGTGATACCCTTTACTTTACATTTTCAATAATCGTACCGTCGGGTTTACGAACAAGGTATGCGTAAAATTTTGGTCCTCCCGAAACGAACAAAGTTATATAACTACCAGTCCCGTATTCGCTTAATTAACTCGTGAGATCTCCCAGAAATTGACTGATTGGCGGCTCATACTCGTTGCCATCGGGGCGACTCACGTAAATACAGGAGTCCGTATCGCAGTACAATATTCGCCGCCCGAGGCCCTCAAGATAACTGAATTGTTTTAAGCGAGCCTGTGCCGACGTGTATGCTGCAATCACCGCCTTTGTTGTCGGGGATGGTTGGATAGCATCACGGTTGCTTACATAGTTCACGTACATGATCTTGTGATTAACCGGTAGCATTCCTGTCACCCCAATCTCCCGACTCGTTAGTAAATTCATTAGCTCCGAGCACGTGAAAACGATAGCGGTTTTTGTGAGATTCTCGCGTTGACCAAACTTTCCCCAGTATGAATTACGCGCCAATTTTGCGAGCGAACGTCACCCCGGATTTGACTGCAAAACATTTCGTCCGAGATATACACCCTCAGACTCGTCGATACCGAAGCGTTCACAAGGAAGCAACATATCACCTCCCCGTATAGCAGTCTTTCCATCGCTAGTTTGTTCACCTGCAAGCATAATTAAACCATTTATTAGAATTTTTTATTTCATTTCATACATTTTTTTGTTTGTCGCTAGCTATATACTATGTATACAAATTGCGTAACGTAAAAATTACAAACTTATATTTGCTTCTAGTCCTCGAATCCATCGACTGCACCCAGGAACCGCCGACGCATTTCGTGAACCCACTCGATTGTCGGCGGTCTCGGCACAGTGAATCGTGCGAAGCGAAAAAAGTTTGGGTCCAACTCGTACCTTGTTTTTTCATTTTTACTGTTATTATCCCTGTCATTTTTTTATTATGTCAGTGTAATAGTATTATTAAAAGCTTACCTGAATCTACCGGATCTTCTTCCTCCTCCTCTTCCTCCTCCTCTTCCTCCTCCGCCTCCTCCTCTCGCTTTCCTTTTTCTTCTTCTTCTACTTCTACTTGTTGTTCTTCTTCTTCCTCGACGTCTGTATTGCGATTGGTATCATCGCTTGAACTGTATTGTCGCGATGGACCTGCGACGGCTCCATCTGATTCTCTCAGAGGACCGACCCTGAAAAGACCGTTTGTTGGTTTATACCCGCAGAACGGCTGGATAAAATTTAACCAAGGATTCCCTGCGAATGGGTTCTACCCTCCTCATTGAAATCATAGGTGTCGGATCCCATTTCCTCTTTTTCATACCGTCGAACTATATAAAAATCTTGCGAAATAGAGGAAATAAATTTAAAGTAAATAACGCAGTATATTTGTTGGATGATCAGCTGGCGCACGGCGATCGATATCCGCCGTGCATCGACCTGTTGCTGCTGTGTAACATGCTGCGCTCGGCTATGCCGGAGATGGCCGAGCCAGGGCCTCGCAGAGTCGAAGCTGTGCCTCGCAGGCGTGCCGCGTTAAGCGAGAGGCTATCACTCTCGCTTGACTTCGGCTTCGCTCACCAGCTATCTCACTCATTTGACTTCAGCGCTCAACGACGCTTTGCAACAACTGCAAGTGCTCTCAATTATTCCCTGTATTTACTCATATAGCTTTATAGATAATTTGCTGGGAATAAGTCAGATCTTTTACATTCTCACTTTTCCCACTCCGTGGCATGCTCCGCAGCACTGGCTGCGTAATACTTGCTCTCAAGCGCACATAGCACACAATTTATATAAATTATTTGGTTTGACATATTTTGTTAATGGAGAGTGGAAGGAGAATAAACCACTTTCTCTATATACCATCTTTGTGTCTGGTTTTATTTTCCCTGCTGTGAAGTGAAGCTTCATAATTTTTAATATTTTGCAGGTTCCGTACAACAACAGGAGGCATTCTCAAACAATATTACTTACGTCTTCCACTGACAAGGAAGGATAGTTTGGTGTCCCGCTTCGATTTTAATGAAACTTACGTATGTTGTCGAGTATCGAAAACTAAAAGACACGTGTTTTTTTTTATCGGCGGAAAAACATTTCTAAGAGGTGAAATCGCCCTTCAAAGTTAGGCATGTCGAGGGGTGATTATGCAGTTCCACCCATAAGGCGTCAACCGATTTTAATGAAGCAAAAATCAAAATACTCCTCATTGAAGACAATAAAAATTCCACGTGAAGTTGAAGAAAAAAATTCATTCGCAAGGGTGAAACTGCCCAATCACCCCTAACTTTGGAGGGCGATTTCACCCCTTAGAAATGTTTTTCCGCCGGTAAAAAAAATACGTGTGTTTTAGTTTTCGATGCTCTACAACATACGTGAGTCTTATCAAAATCTGAGGGAGACACCAAACTATGCTTCCTTGTGAGTATGGACTGCAAAGCAGCCTCATTCAGCCACCCGCGTCGAGGAATAACACCCACCACCGAATCAATAGTTATTTGATTATCAAACCGTGTTGTGTGTAATGTTGGTGATGTGTAACTTTCTTCTCCCCAAGCGCGAACTCAACGACGCACAGTGGTCCCAAATCCCAAAAAGCTGGCCAAAAGTCGAAAAAAAAATAAATAAATCTAGGGATTTTCAATAGTTGGAATAGTTGTAGTGGTATTTCTAGTTTGTATTATGACCGTTAAGAAGGAGGAAGGGTCTCTACCTGGTTGGGGTACGCATTCCGTTCGTGAACGTCGGGCGTGGCACATTGTTCACTCGTCGCGCGTCGAAAATAACACGGAGTTCAGATGCGTGTAGAATGATCAAAAGTTAACCGATTTGGATTCTGCAAAATGGATTCTCCTCCAGAAAGTAAGTACAATTTGAATGTGTTGCTCGGAATTATTATTATCAATGTATGAAATAGTAAGTCATTAATAAATGTAGTGGTATTTTTCTTGCTCCCATTCTGAAAAGTCGTATTAGAAAAATCAATAAGTCAAAACCCTTGTCGACCCCGTCTCTTTAACGAAATGGAAATTGTTGCTTGGACGTTCCTTCAAAACATATTCAAGAATTAGCTGCGGCTAGATGCGACTTTACTTTCGGTGATGATTTTTGTGCGATGATGCGTGCATTTTCTGCTGTTTTTTTTGTAATTTTCGCGTCTGAAGATTTTCTATTAATGTTATTTTTCTATTTTTTTCAGAACCTCCTCGTAGAACAAAAGAAATTTCTTTTACGAGAAAGGAAATTTTGAAATTTGTGAAATCGGTATTGAACGAAAATATCAACATGGTCACTGACATTATTGAAACGGAGGTGTCAAAAAAATTGAAGCAACGATACATTTTGACGAAAAGCCTGAAAGATGCCATGGGTAGATTGGTATCGGAATTTAAAAAGAGGTGGCAACAAGTCTGCAGGAAGGAAACCAAATTCTTCCAAAAATTCGACGAGTGGCTCAACGTTCCTTTCGTCTTTGTGTGTCTTTCACAATTGAAAATGAAGGTTCGATGACTTCCACGGAAAACGCTGTGGGGCATCCTCTCACGGAAAAAACAATGGGACGTCCTTCCACAAGCTGGGAATGTATGAGTGATCGGTCAAAACGGAGAAGGACAGAAAAGGTTCGAAAAGAACATACCGTCGAGGAATTGGCCTACGCTACACAAATGAGTCTCCGGGCGTCTGGAAATTTACAAGCTTCAAAGGTAATTAGCGATGTCATAGAAGGCAGCCCATCGAAAGCATCACAGTACCGGAAATTTATAAAACGCGTCACAGAAGATGTGCTGTCAGGCAACGAAGCATTATCACTTGTAGTAGAAGGTAAAATGACCAAAAGTCAATACCAATTAATACTCTCTGTAAGTGTGCGAAAAAACCGTAGGTTATACCCGCCTTATAAATGTGTATTGGATGCTAAAAAAAAGTGTTACCCTGAAAAATCAGAAATTTCTGTAACTGAAAGTGAAGCCACTGTTGGACTCCAAGCATTGCTAAATCATACAGCTGAAAGAATATTAATTGTACAATCAGACGTTATAAAAAGTCTTCCTGAAAACAAATTTGGCAATTTCGAATTGATATGCAAGTGGGGATGCGATGGCACTTCTGGTCAAAGTACTTACAAACAAAACTTTAGCGATGGAGACGAAAAAAAATCGGATGCCAACATATTCTTTATTTCACTTGTTCCCTTGGAAGTGTTTGATAAAGTCAATCCACACGTGATTATTTAGAAAAATCCACGTCCTTCGTCGCCAAGATTTTGTCGCCTAATTAAAATTCAATTCTTGCACGAAACTGCCGAAACAACTAGGGCAGAAGTTGATTGTATCGAAGCGCAAGTGAGAAACCTTGTGCCCTTTAAACAGTAACGGGCGGCAAACAAGTTAACATCGATTTCAAACCTGTGTTGACAATGATGGAAGGTAAAGTTTGTAATTCTATTACGAATACATCGTCAAGTATGCGTAGCTACCTTTGTGGTGCTACGTCCAAAGAATTTAATGATATCGACAACATGCTGCAAAGACCGATTAATGAAGATCGCGCTGAATTCGGAATATCATCGCTACATGCTTGGATACGTTTTTTTTTAATGTTGCTTGCATGCAGCTTACAAATTGGAATCACAAAAGTGCAGAGGGCGCAAAGAGGATAAAGAAAATGTTGATAGAAGAAAAAAAAGTATACAACAAGGCTTCCGTGACAGATTAGGGCTTTTTGTTGATGAACCAAAGTCAGGCTATGGAAGTTCAAATGACGGAAATACAGCTCGGAGTTTTTTCGAAAATTTTGAAATTTCTGCTGCAATAACGGGATTTGATAAAGAATTGATAAAGCGATTCCATATTATATTGCAGGTAATTTCTTGTGGTTTCGAAATCAATGTACCCAAATTTCGCCAATACACTGAAGATACTGCACGAAAGTTTGTCGAACTCTATCCATGGTACTTCATGCCAACAACAGTACACAAAATTCTTATGCACGGTCACGGAATTGTGGAATCTTCGATACTTCCTATCGGACAAATGTCTGAAGAAGCCCAGGAATCATGTAACAAATACATCAAAAGATTCCGAGAAGATTTTTCACAAAAATGTGACCGCATCCAAAACATGGAAGACATTTTTTGCAGATTTTAAGTAACGTCAAATCCAGTAATATCCAGGTTGCGAAAACTTCCTCCCAAGAAACTAAGATCGTTATCCCCATACGCGGTTGAACTATTGATTCCACCTGCAGTTCCAGAATCAAGTCAGAATTCTTCAACCAATATAAGCGATGCATGTGACGATACAGACTAATTAGAGGACAGCTATTAATTGTAAGACATGCTAAAATTATATCGATTAGAATTGAAAGAATGTAAGAAATATAATGTAAATATAGTGAAATGTAATATAATGAATGTTCATTGTCATCATAATAATGATTAATTACTTTATTCAAATACTATTCTTCCCGAATCTTTAAATATCAACTATCATTACATTTTCCATTAAATTTATTCACAATCATAATTGCATAAAATATTGACAATCGTTTTTGAAGAAATTTTCCGCCATATTGGATCCGGCATTTTGTTTTTCTAAATTTTGACTTTAAATTCGTAATCAGCGACCCCAAAAACCCCCGAGTATAGACTCTCACCTGAATTAAATACGTTTTTGAAGAAATTTTCCGCCATATTGAATCCGCCATTTTGTTTTTCTAAATTTTGACTTTAAATTCATAATCAGGGACCCTGAAAACCTCTATCTACAGATTTTCACCCGAATCAAATACGTTTTTGACTTTTGGCCAGCTTTTTGGGATTTGGGACCGTGCGACGGCCTATGCTACAATATAAACTCTGTCTCTGTCTCTGTCTCTTTTTTTTTTTGGCCTAGGGGAAATTTTTAGAAGACACCCTAGTGTTCGGGTAGTGTCGGATTTCTACCGACTAAAACCCCTCCTCCATACACACCATACTGGACCCGCTTTCGCATTCCTACGGTGTGGTGTCTTTATAGCCCTGTTTGGGACTTCGGTCTGCGGCTATGCCCGGTCATTCTATGGCTTCTTCAGCGATTGCTGTGTACGTCGTTCCTAGGCCGTCAGCTCTAGTTCTCTCTTCCGTCTCCATATCTCTTTTCTACTGCATCGTCTTTTTCAAGAAGTAAGACACTGCTCCTCATGCTTCTTCATCCGCCAGCATCAATGGGATCAAATTTCCCACATTTATTTTCTTATGTCTTAATGCTACTTCTACGTTGCTCCTTTCCTCCTCTGTGACCGAGCACTCGATAATAGCGTGTCGCGCGTCATCAGTGCTGTGACCGCAATGACTGCATGATGCACTATCTCGCGTCTTGAACCTCGTTAGGTTTTCGTTGAAACAACCATGCCCTATCAGAGCCTGTGTGAGCTCATAGAACATCTGACCATGAGTCCTTCCGTACCTCTCACAATCAGTTATGCTCGGGATTAGGCGATGCGTTCATCTCTTTTTGTTGTGTGCGTCCCATCGTTCTTGGGTGTTAAATCAAAAGCAAACAGACAGTATCCATCGCGATAATTATCGCTTACTCGTACTTTGCGATAATTATCGCGATGGATGCTGTCTGTTTGCTTTTGATTTAACATCCGATCTTTTGGCGAACAGCAATTCACATTGGAATTTAATAAAGCACGGTAGTGTGAGAATAGAGGTACGATTTGAGGATGCGCTTGTTTCAACGGTAAATTGTGTAGTCTACGCGGAATATGATAATGTCCTTGAAATCGATGCCTCTCGGCAGATAATGGTGGATTTGATCCGATAAGCGAAAAATGTGCTGATGTCGTGCACACTTCTGCCGCGCCACAACTTTCTCTGTTGCATTCACCCTGATTTCAGCTTCATAGAGTATTTTGGAGTGAATAACATTATTTAGTAGTTTCCTCTTGAGTTCGAAGGGCCCGTCGACATACGGCAAAAGCCTTGTCAGTGCTGCGCCTGTCGCTACCGCTTTCTCTCCTACTATATTTATATGCTTTGTAAAGCGAAGTCCGCTGTCTATCTGCACCTCTAGATACCTGAGAGACTTGCTCCAGGATACTGTAGACCATCCAGTACTAGTTGTGGTGGTATAAACTCTCGTTTATCCATTACCAGCCCCGCCTCTGTCTTTTGGACTGCCAGTTCCAGCCCGCTTTCTCGGAGCCACTTGCTGGCACGGCGGAGGCTGTCATTCGCCACCACTTCCAGCGTTTTTGCTGTCCTAGCTGTTACCACCTGCCCTACATCGTCCGCAAAACCAACCATTTCCGATTTGTTTAGCAGGTTCAGCTTGAGGAGGCCGTCATACATAATGTTCCAAAGGAGCGGTGCAAGGACCGAGCCTTGCGGAACATCTGCGGTTACCTCGTAGTCAACTTGCCCTTCCTCCGTATCGTAGAGAAGTGACCTGTCTCTGAGGTATCTATCCATCATTCGCATCAGGTATGTTGGCGTCCCTTTTTCTGTTAGGGGCATTATAATTTTTTCCCATCTTGCCGTGTTGAATGCATTGCGGATGTCTAGGGTGATCAAAACGCAGAATCCTTTGCTCTGCCACATACCGCCTTTAACCTTCGATGCTAGCTCCGTTACTCTTGCAATAGCATCCACTGTAGAGCGCCCTTTCTGAAACCCATACTGTCTCGGTGACAGCCCCCGTTCTCGTTTATGTACGTTTCCAGCCTCCGGAACAAGAGTCTCTCGAACATCTTTCCAGTCGTGTCGATGAGGCTAATTAACTGGTACGATGTCGGATCTTCAAGCGCTTTTTTTTATTTTTAGAAGCAAGACTAACGCTTGCCTTTTTCACCTTGCATGGAAGCTTCATTTTCGTAGGCAGTTGTTAAAGGCCTCCAACAGTGCTTTAGGCCATATTTCCACGACCTCTCTAATAACCTCATCGGGAATATTATCTGGCCCAGGTGCTTTTCCAGCTTGAAGTCGCTTGGCTGCTGCCTGCAGTTCCTCTATACTGAAGAGTGTGATATCCTCTTCCCGATATCCCCATTCTACTATAGGTTTTTTCTCGTGAACTGGAAAGAGTGTCTCTACTATCGTCTTCATGTGTGCAGGACATGTCAGCCCCGGGATCTGCTGCGTGCCTACCAGCTTTTTTGATACGATTTTCAGGACCTTCAGATCCCCGTTTAGCAGCGCAATGACGGCCCTCCACGTTTTGTCCTGGTACCAGCCATCCGTGTCTGGCTTCCGGTACTGCTCGCTAATGAGCAGCACGTCCACCTTCTTCTCATTGGCCGTTTGTATGAGAAGGTCTTGCGCTTCGCGGCCATGACCCAAATTTATCCTCTTTCATTTTTTTCTTCGCAAATCACGCAGTTGGGAGGATTTGTGCAGTCCTTGGCAAGATGGTCGTCCTGTCCGCACCGACGGCACCTCTTACTTCTGTCTTCGCCCTTGCAGCTCGCTGCGACATGGCCGAATCTTAGATAGCGGAAACAGCGGGTAACCTGGACCCTCTCCCTGACTCGGCACCTAACCCAGCCCACTTTTATTCGTCCCTCTTTTAGGAGCTTGTGCGCCGTTTCAGGTGGCATCGTCACGATCGCCTTCTGATTCTTCCTGAACGTCCCTCTTACCACCCTTATTTTTATTGTCTGCGAGTCCGCGCCATCTACAGCCGCTTTAATTACTTCATGCAGGTCGGCCTCTTTTGTAGCTTTATCCATGTCGAGAATTTCGATTGCTTTTCCTGCGAGTGCGTCGGCCACTGCTTCTCTGAGTTCCTCGGCGTTACCGCCCCCCTTGCTGATCTCGACCAGGATTTTACCACCGCGGGCTCGCTTTATCCCTGCAAATTTTACCCCGTGATTTTCTGGATCCATCTTCCTTTTGAGCTGGCGCAGAACCTCAGCGGAAGTATGCCCGCTATCGTCCTCCACCATTAAGGCTTCTGGCACTGTCCTGCTTCTTTTTTGGCGCTTCCGCTGGCCACCATTCCTTGTCATGCTTTGCCTTTCTGGCGTACGACAGTGCTCCACGTTTGATCCGTTTCTGTTCCGCTTTCGGGCTCCGGGTCAAACTGCTTGGTCCCTGTTATTCGGCTTAGCGAACTTTTTTTCCGCTGGGGCGAGCGCTTTGTTAGAGCCCCACCGCTTACGCTCTCGAGTCCTCTCCTCCGGGAAAGCTATTGCGTTCCTTTTCTTGCTTGCCAAAATCGGCGTATTGAACGGTTTTCTGACGAGGCGATTCTCCGATCTTCCTTCCTGTTCACGTATTGTTTGCGTCGCCTTGTGTGCCACCGCTATCGCACCGCTTACCTGTTTTTGTTTACACCTCGTCGCTACTGCTGCATTCGTCTGGCTCGAGCCGCTGCACGTAAATGTGTATCTTTGTTGGAGCTCAAGGCTGCGAGCCTCTCTGGCTTTTGCTAGTCACCCGGCACTCGTTAAGGTGCTCCCAGTGTACTACCGCCTCGTATATATATATATATCTACTGTCACCCTAGCTGTCACAAGCTGCATAGAGTATATAATAAAGATAATGAACTTGTGCCGTGTGAAGGAAAAATGGAAAGGGTAATAGTAAAAACAAGCGAAAGGGAAATGATAGCTGCGGACATGAGCAGGGAAACAAGAATGTTGGAAATAGAATCAACGGGCACGCAAAGATCGATTATATGTATAAACTTGTGAAGGAAATGAAAGATGAAATGTTAGGCAAACAAATAATTAAGAGAACATTGAGAGAGACGGTACAGGAGGAAATAGAGAAGGTTAGTGAAGAAATAAGACGTTGGACAGAAAATGAATTAGAAAAGGTAATAAATAAAGTGGTCAAAGATGAAATAAACAAAGTAGTAAATAAATTAAATACAGTTAATAATGAAACAGAAGATAAAAGGAAAATCTATAATGAAGTAATGAAAAAGAACCAAGAAGCAGTTATAATTATCAAACCAAGAGATGAAAGTGACGAAATAACAAGTGAAGTTACGAAAAAGGACATTAAAAACAAAATTGATGTTTTAGCACTTGGAGTTGGAATTACTAAAGTAAAGAACAGTAACAAAGTACATACAAGAAAGTAACAAGAGGAGCAGTAGTAGTGGGTTGTGAAAATAAATCGCAAGCGGATAAACTGAAAAAAAAACAATAGAAAAATTAGGACGTAAATAAGAAATAAAAGCACCGAAGAAAAAGAATTTGAAAATAAAGATTTCTGACATAGATAAAGAGGACTGTGAAAACGAACATGAATTATGGAATAAAATGAAGGAACAAAATAGTATCGATAGAGCAGGATTTGACGGTAAAATAGCACATAGATCGAATGGAACAAATAAAAGAGGAACAACGGTCATCGCAGAGATAAATGATGAGGGACGAGAAATAATTCTAAAAAAAGAGGAATTAAAAATCGGATGGAAAATATGTAAAGTACAAGAGTATATAGGTATATTAAGATGCTATAAATGTTGTGGATTTTATCACATGGCGAGAGACTGCACGAGAAATGAAGTGTGTGGAAGCTGTGCGGGAAAGCATCCGACAAAAGAATGTAAAAATAATGAGAAGAAATGTGTAAATAGTGAAGAAAAAATCAAAATGTTCAAGATTAAGAATATAAAATCGGATCACTCGGCATACGATAAAAATTGTGAATGTTATAAACGCGAAATGGAGAAACAAAAAAGTAAAATTTTATGCAGTATATAGCAACCAAAAAATAGAAATAAGATAAATAACTTAGTGTATCAATATAAAATTAAGAAGAAGAAAAATAATATTATTTGTCTGAATGCACAAGGCTTTTTAAGACATAAGGATGAAATAGAATTGTTGGTAGTAAATAAATACAATCCAATGGTACTAGGGCTTACAGAAACACATGTAACGAGTGATGTAGAAGATCATGAGCTCTACGTTGATGGGTACGTATGTATAAGAGAAAACTCAGAAAGTAATAGAGCAGGGGGGGTACTAATATATATAGATAAGAAGGCTAAATTCGAAGTATTTTCCAGTAAATCCTATGATAAAAATTGGTGGGTAGCTGGAATAAAAATTGAGGAAAAAAATACAACTTTAAAGGGATAATTACAGTTATTTATCATTCGCCAAACAGTAGTGATGCAAATTTTGTTGATTTTCTAGAAGAAATATGCAATGAGAATGTATTGGATGACAACGTAATAATTATGGGGGATTTCAATATTGATATGAAATTAAACAATTGTATACAAAAGAGAGTAACGAGAATTATGAATGAAGCGGGGCTACAACAACGAGTAGAAGAACCGACAAGAATAGTAAGGAATTCAGAAACAATGATTGACTTAATGTTTTCGAATATGGACATTGAAGTATCAGTTTGGCATGAACCTAAAATGACGGATCATTCGGCGGTAGTTGCGGAATGGAATGCGGAGGTAGGAGAAGGAATAAAAAGTGATAAAATTGTCATTTATAGGGATTATAAAAATATGGATACACAGAGATTTAGAAACTTAATCAAAGAAAAAGTGAATTACAATGAAGGAGAGAACATCGATTGTATGGCGAATGAAATAGTGGATAATGTAGTTGCGTGTTTGGATAAAGTAGCACCGAAAAAAGAAGTAAGAATAAAAGAGAAATGGAAAGAGAAACAGTGGTTCTCCTAAGAGATTAATCAAATGATTAAACAAAGGGACGAAGTATATAGGTTGGCGCGAATGAATGAGAATGAGGAAGATTGGGAAGTGTTTAAAAAAATAAGAAATAGAATAGTTGACGTATGCAGGAAAGCAAAACGAAGGCATTTAGAAAATAAATTAGATAGAAACAAAAATGATCCTTAAAGAATGTGGCAAGTATTTTATAAAATGTTGAAAGGAAAGGTAGTAGGTAGGGAATATAAAGAGATACAAGATGGGGATATACTAATTAGAGGGGTAGAGAAAATACCAAATGCTTTTAATATTAGCATAGTCAACACTATAAACGCCATGTGTGACCCGGAAAATGAGGAACAAGATATAGCAAGAATAAGGATGCACACAAGAGATGTATTGGAAGAGTTTAAAAAAGTAACGAGAGAACAGATAAACAAAATAGTGAGACAATGGGACAATAAAGCAGGTACGGAAGAGGGTATAACAGTCGGAATCTTTAAAATTATTGTTGAAGAAAAAGTAGATGAGATGTGTTACTCAATAAATAAATCATTTGAGGAAGGGAAATTCCCAGATAAATGGAAAGAATCAATAGTGGTGTCAATCCCAAAAGTGAGGGGATCAATAAAAATAGAAGAATTTAGGCCAATAAACAAACTACCAGTGTACGAAAAGTTAATAGATATCGCAGCGCCGAAACAAATAGTGCAATATTTGGAAGATAAGGGGCTAATAAATGAGTGTCAATCTGGATTTAGGGAAAAGCATTCATGTGAAACAGCGTTGCAATGGATAATTTCGGAGTGGAAAGGTAGGATAGTGAAAGGAGAAATGATAGGGGTAGTGTTCTTAGATCTAAAAAGGGCATTCGAACTTGTCAATAGGAATATTCTCATAAGGAAAATCGAAGGGTTTGGAATGAAAGGAAAGGTATTGAAGTGGTTTAAAAGTTACTTAGAAAACAGGACACAGAGAGTAAAAATAAATGGATTACTATCAGACTCGATAAAAGTAGAGGTGGGGGTGCCACAGGGATCAGTGCTAGGACCATTGTTGTTTCTGATATATATTAATGATATTATAGATATAATTATAGATGAATGTATAAAAAGACTATTTGCGAACGATGCGATTATATATTGTACCGGGAAATCGAGTGAAAAAATTAACAAAACATTAAATGAACAAATGGAAAGAGTGGATGGGTGGTTGAGAGAGAACAGACTACAACTGAACGTGAAGAAAACAAAAGTTATGCTGGTGAGAAGTGTAAGGAAAAAAGTAATGGAGAGTAATGTGAAAATAAAAATGCGAAAGGAAACGCTGAAAATAGTAAATGAAATAAAATACTTAGGGATCATAATAAATGAAAATACAAACTTTGCTGCACACGTGAAATACATAAGTAAAAAAATAGGGGCAAAGTTAGGTGTAATGAAAAGGATAGGAACAGATCTATCAATGGGAATGAGATGTGTGATATATAAATCGACCATAGCATCAATATTTGAATACTGTGTATCGGTGTTAATAGGGGCAAGTATAACGAAATTGCAGCATCTACAAAAGAAGCAAAACCAGGGAATGAGAATAATACTAAGGTGCGGCAAATATGCGAAAATTAGTGATATGATGGAGGCATTGCAGTTTATGTAAAAAAAAAAAAGAATTGAGCTTAATATTTGTATACTAGTTTACAAGATGGTTAATGGATTATGTCCAGGATATTTAAGTAACAAAATGGAATTGAGACGGAATGCGGAGTCCAGAATAACGCGACAACATGGTAATGTGTATATAGATGAATGTAAAACGAGTTATGAACAAAAGACTGTAATGAATGATGGAATCAAAATGTTTAATGAATTACCGAAGGAAATTAGAGAGAATAAACTGATAATATTCAAGAAATTGGTAGCGAAATATATACAGGAAAGGGCGAGGGGGGAACTGGGGAACGCGGGGATATACGAAGGAATAACTTGTGAATAGAAATAAGGGAACGAATATAGTTATAAGTGAGAAGATGCTGTGTTTTTGATTGTATGATATTACATACATGTAACAATATATGCTAAATAAATGTCTTTCATCATCATCATCATCATCATCATCGTCATCATCATCATCATCATCATCATCATCATCATCATCATCATCATCATCATCATCATCATCATCATCATCATCATCATCATCATCATCATCATCATCATCATCATCATCATCATCATCATCATCATCATCATCATCATCATCATCATCATCATCATCATCATCATCATCATCATCATCATCATCATCATCATCATCATCATCATCATCATCATCATCATCATCATCATCATCATCATCATCATCATCATCATCATCATCATCATCATCATCATCATCATCATCATCATCATCATCATCATCATCATCATCATCATCATCATCATCATCATCATCATCATCATCATCATCATCATCATCATCATCATCATCATCATCATCATCATCATCATCATCATCATCATCATCATCATCATCATCATCATCATCATCATCATCATCATCATCATCATCATCATCATCATCATCATCATCATCATCATCATCATCATCATCATCATATCTCTCTCTCTCTCTCTCTCTCTCTCTCTCTCTCTCTCTCTCTCTCTCTCTGTGTGTGTGACTGTCATTGATGAATGGAAGATGATAGTCAGTGAAGGAAACCATGTAGGAGTAATATTTTTGGATTTAAAAAAGGCATTCGAAACAGTAGATAGAGATAGACTATTGGATAAATTATATCAATACGGAATAGGTACTAGAATGGTTAAGGTCATATTTAGGTAACAAAACACAACAAGTTAGATTTAACCATCAGTGGTCAAAACGAATTATGACAAAGTATGGGGTTCCTCAGGGATCAGTATTAGGACCATTGCTATTCACGATATACATCAATGATATTGTGCAAATCTGTCCAGAAGAGTGTAACATTAAAATGTTTGCGGACGACACAATAATATATGTGAAAGGAGGAAACAGCGAAGAGGTAGAAAAGAAATTGAACAGGGTATTACCTATAGTAGAAAATTGGATGAATTGAAATAAGTTAAAAATGAACGCTGCAAAAACTAAGTTTATGGTAATTAGAAGTATAAGAAAAGAATTGAGAAAAAATATTACACTAAAATGTTTAGATGGCACTATGTTAGAACGTGTGGAAAGTATCAAATACCTTGGAGTAATTATTGATAGTAAGCTCAGATTTGAGGAACACTGTGATTATATGTTAAAGAAAATAGGGAAAAAAAATCAGTTTTTTAAATAGAATTGGTAGCGACATATCGGGTTATACTAGATGCATGGTTTATAAATCAATTATAGCACCACACTTTGAGTATTGTGCTACGATACTAGCAAGTGTAGGTGAGACTCAGCTGACGAAACTGCAAGTTGCGCAAAACCGGGCCATGCGAGTCATTTTGCAATGTGATAGGTATACCAAGATTGAAAGAATGCTGCACGCACTGCAGTTTATGTCCATAAGGCAGAGACTACATTATAATGTTTGTATATTTGTTTTTAAACTTGTAAAAGGTATGTTGCCTGAGCAACTAGGAAAGAAGATAGTGTTGGTAGGGGGTGAGAATGAAAGGAGTACGAGACAAGCGGGAAATATTGTGATACAATTTCGAAAAACAAGTAGTGCGCAAAAAAGTATATTTTACGAAGGGATAAAAATGTATAATGCGTTGCCGTTGGAAATGAAGCAGTGTGATAGACTTACAACATTTAAGCGTATGTTAAAAGAATATGTTATAAAATTATAATATATTAGTTAACTAGTTTATAAGATACTTTATGTAAGATAAAAATAGCTGAGAAAGCTAATAAATATTAATCAATCTCTCTCTCTCTCTCTCTCTCTCTCTCTCTCTCTCTCTCTCTCTCTCTCTCTGTCTCTCTCTCTTAGACGAGGCAGACGTGTTTGTCAGACGCTCCGTAATACTGATAATTATATAGTGGAATGAAATGGTATAATAGTGTGAAAACTATATCAATGTGATCGGTTTTGTGTGGTGAATATTTTGATCTAGCGAATAGCTTGGTAGCTATCGTATTAACGGTGCTAGCAACATATTCGTGCGCCAAAAGTTCTCACTCGACGAATGTGGTGTGGGCGGCCATTATTGCTGCCACGGTGACACTTTATTAGTAATACGTAGAGTGATCGGGCAATCACGGTGATTATGATATAGTTATCGGTTGGTATGTACAGGTGTACGCGTCGGTAACTTATCAGCTACTACAGCAAAACATGGACAATACGGGCGACTACGACGAGTATCGGTGCTCCGCTTGCAAAATAGCAATCAAAAGCCAGGTAGTACGATGCAAAATTTGTCCGAAACTTTTTTACCACCCAGCGTGTGTGAATAAGCATAAAACAATGGATAGGAATCGTGAACTAGTACAGTGCAAGGGTCCATTTGATACATTCAATGCAGAAGATGAACTTATGAAGACAGTGACGCCGACAACAGGTGGTAGCAGAGATCGATTGGCATCGACTGGAGCGATAGGAGGAACCAGAAGTATGAGTTCATCGATAACGGCTGACGCAAAAATAGACTGGCTGATAAAAACAGTGAAGGCAATGAAGGACGAAATCGCTTGCAAGAATGAAATAAAGAAGATGATCCAAGAGATAATTGGTGCAGAAATGGAAGGTGTGAAACAACAGATGTAGGAAATGAAAATAATGATACAGGGAGAAGGTTCGAGCACTGCAAGGGTAACCTACAGCAATGTAGTGAAAGAAAAAAAAAGGAAAAGGTGATCATCATCAAACCAAAAGTACAACAGGAAAGCGAAAAAAGTAAAAGAGAGATAAAACAGAAGGTGGATATAAAGAGTATGGCGGTGGGAATAACAAAACTGAAAAAAGGCAGTAATGGAACTGTGATCCTGGGATATGAATCAGGAGAAGAAAGTGAAATCCTGAAAGCTGCAGTACAGGATAGAATGGGTGAGGGTTTTAAAGTTACTGAGTCGACGCAGATGAATCCGAAGATAAAAATAGTAAATGTGGAAGAAGATGAATTTAAATTGACCGATGAAGAACTAGTTGACACAATTAAAAAGCAGAATGGGATAGAGGAAACCGAAGGAAGGGAGATGAAGATCGTGAAAAGATTAAGGAAGGGAACAGGAGCGAAACAGAAGAGAAATCAACCAAGAATCAATAATACTAGAAGTAGATGAACTAAGTCACGAGGAGCTACTGAGAAATGGTAAGCTCAGCGTGGGATGGAGAAAAAGTCCGGTTTTCAATCACGTCAACGTAAAGCGATGCTTCAAGTGCTGGGGCTATTATCATATAGCGAAGAATTGTACAAGAGAAGAAACCTGCTACAAATATGCAGGAAAACACAACGCAAGAGAGTGTACAAAAAATAAGAGTAAGTGTGTAAACTGTACGTTTAAGAACCAAACGTACAATCTGAAGATAAATGTAGAACATAGTGCGCTGGACCGGGAATGTCCAACATACAAAAGAGCGTTGCAACAGGAAAAGAAGAGAACGGGCTGGATAGAGAAGCAATCACAGAAGTAAGAGACGATATGGTACACGAATGCGCAAAGTCTCTTAGCACATAACGAAGAGATACGACACCAGGTGGTTGACAGAATGAAACCTGCAATCATAGCGTTATCGGAGACGAGGGTGACTGCTGAAATCGGGGACAGTGAAGTATATATGCCGGGCTATAGTGCAATTAGGTGCGATGCAGAAAATAGAAACACAGGAGGGGCAATAGTATACGTAAGAGATGGTATTAAATATGAATTAGTAAGGAAGAATAAAATTGAGTCAAACTGCTGGAGTGTAGCAATAGAGGTCAATGATAAGATATATAAAGGAGTTATAATAGTGGTGTTCCATTCACCGAGTGCGTCAGATGCGGAATTTATAAGATTCATAGGGGATATAACTGAAGAGTTAACAATAAAAGGAGATCTGTATATATAAAAAGAAAAGTCCTGACTGACTGACTCACTGACTCACTCACTCACTCACTCATCAACGCCCAGCCCAAACCCCTGGGCCTAGAAACTTGAAATTTTAGGGATATATTCCCTTCGTGTCGTAGACGCTCACTAAGAAGGGAATTTTCGAAATTTCACCCCTAAGGGGGTGTAAAAGGGTGAAATAGGTTTTTACGTATTTCTCAATATCTCTTAGGCACGATGAGATATCGCCTTGGTTTCTGCTTGCAAATTTTACTCATACAAATGTTGAGAAACTAATTTCTGGATTTTTAGAAATTCCACCCCTAAGGGGGTGTAAAAGGGTTAAATATGTTTTTACGTATTTCTCCATATCTCTTAGGCACGATGAGATATCGCCTTGGTTTTTGTTTGCAAATGTTACTCATACAAATGTTCAAAAACAAATTTCAGGATTTTTAGAAATTCTACCCCTAAGGGGGTGCAAAAGGGTTAAATATGTTTTTACGTATTTCTCAATATCTCTTAGGCACAATGAGATATCGCCTTGGTTTTCGCTTGCAAATGCTACTCATACAAATGTTTAAAAACTAATTTCAGGATTTTTAGAAATTCCACCCCTAAGGGGGTGTAAAAGAGTTAAATATGTTTTTACGTATTTCTCTTAGGCACGATGCGATATCGCCTTGGTTTTTGCTTGCAAATGTTACTCATACAAATGTTTAGAAACCGATTTTAGGATTTTTAGAAATTCCACCCCTAAGAGGGTGTAAAAGGGATAAATCTGTTTTTACGTGTTTCTCCATATCTCTTAGGCACGATGAGATATCGCCTTGGTTTTCGCTTGCAAATGTAACTCATACAAATGTTTAGAAACCGATTTTAGGATTTTTAGAAATTCCACCCCTAAGGGGGTGTAAAAGGGTTAAATATGTTTTTTACGTATTTCTCAATATCTCTTAGGCACGATGAGACATTACCTTGGTTTTTGCTTGCAAATGTTACTCGTACAAATGTTCAAAAACCAATTTCAGGATTTTTAGAAATTCCACCATTAAGGGGGTGTAAAAGGGTTAAATATATTTTTACGTATTTCTCTTAGGCACGATGAGATATCGCCTTGGTTTTTGCTTGCAAATGTTACTCATACAAATGTTTAGAAACCGATTTTAGGATTTTTAGAAATTCCACCCCTAAGGGGGTGTAAAAGGGTTAAATATATTTTTACGTATTTCTCTTAGGCACAATGAGATATCGCCTTGGTTTTTGCTTGCAAATGTTACTCATACAAATGTTTAGAAACCGATTTTAGGATTTTTAGAAATTCCACCCCGAAGGGGGTGTAAAAGGGATAAATCTGTTTTTACGTGTTTCTCCATATCTCTTAGGCACGATGAGATATCGCCTTGGTTTTCGCTTGCAAATGTTACTCATACAAATGTCTAAAAACTAATTTCAGGATTTTTAGAAATTCCACCCCTTAGGGGGTGTAAAAGGGTTAAATATGATTTTACGTATTTGCAAACAGAATTCTGCAAAGCATAATTCAGCATTTTGCCCTCATCGGCCGTAAAGGGCCAAATCCATATTTTAAAAAATCAAATGGATATGCATAAGACTGTATAAATATATAAAGAAGAAAAACAAGAGATCTAACAGTCATTATATGACTGTTCATTTCGTAGAAATGGGCTTAAGGCGCACTATTGCCGAAATGCTGTCGTCTTCGATAAATATTTTATTTATTAACAAGTGTGTGACATCTCGATTTCGAGTGTATCGAATCGACAGAAGTCTCTTTTTCACGGTGATATGTTTTTGTCCGTTGTGGCTACATTCGTGTCGACAGCATTAATCTGTCAAACGGCAATTTCTGACCAAACGAGCAACAGAGCGTACGAGCAAAAGAGCGAGATCATTATCTAATATCATTATCATTATCATTTTGAAGAAAATAGTGTTTCCAAGGGATATATTTGAAGAGAAGTTATTGTAAGTAAAAAATGAAATAATATTTTTGTGTGCTGACGACGATGATGGAGACGATGACAAAAAAGATGACGCTGGCCATAGACAGCAAACCTAAATGATACAGACGTGTAGTAGTGTCGCAGAAGGAGTTTAATAAAATTCAAAATTTAATACATCGTCGTCGTCGTCATCGACTCCATCATCGTCATCGTATTTATAGTCGTAGTCCTTGTCAGTGTCGTCTTTTTTGTCACTGATCTGAAGATAATTCGAAGTCTGCGGTAGCGACGGCAACCTTCTTTATTTATTTATTTATTTCTTAGCAGTGCTTTTGCATTGAAATAATAATATCAGCAACAATAATTGTTCGAATATACGTTAAGGACGTAGCAAAATAAAAAACTATCTTTTCAACCCTTTTGTAAGCATGAAGGAGCTAACCAGCCACGAGTTACGATGGCTAATTGTTCATTCGTTATATTTTTCTTTCATATGTGCTCTAACACGGTTGCTGTACCGGTTCGAGAGTCAAAGGCACAGTCGAAGGGCGACGGTTTAACGCTATAACAGTTTCTCAGAGCTATAAAGCGTACATTTTGATACCAATTATATACGTTTTTGTGCGGATGTAATTCCGCTTAGATGCTCCGACGAATATAATATCACATATCCTTCGATGTAATATAATTTGCATGCATTGATTGACTTGTGATACTCATACATATGCAAAGAAACCATCACTGTTCTCACATTTACTCGAGTATAAACAAATTTGCGCTATAATATTCATTTTTTTAAACATTAGAACCTAACAGCTTTAAAAATAAATCAATGCCCGAGACTCTTTACCAATATGGAGGCTCTTTACAATAATTAACTCGATGTAAAAAAATGAATGCATAATTCAGCATTTTGCCGTAATTGGCCCTAAAGGGTCAAATCCAGATTAAGTTAAAAAATAAAAAAAATCAAATAAATATGCATAAGACTGTATAAATATATGAAAAAGAAAAACAAGAGATCTAACAGTCATTATATGACTGTTTATTTCGTAGAAATGGGCTTAAGGCGCACTATTGCCGAAATGCTGTCGTCTTCGATAAATATTTTATTTATTAACAAATGTCAACGCGTGTAGCTTTGTATAGCCGGACAGACAGACAAACATTCATCTTATATATAAAAAAAATGAATGTTTATTTGTCTGTCTGTCCGGCCATACAAAGCTAAACGCGTTGACCGATTTCAACCAAACCTTACACGAATGTTGTTGAAGACCAAAGGAAGGCGACTGTATATATCGTACCCCTGAAAACCACCCCTTCATCCCCTAAAAAAAGATTCTTAGTAAAATCTACACGCCTTCACCGATTACAACCAAACCAAGCACAAATATTGCTAAGAGCCTAAGGAAGGTCACTGAATATATCTCACCCCTGAAAACCACCCCCTCCATCCCCTAAAGAAAAATTCTTAATAAAATCCACACGCTTTCACCGATTACAACTGAACCAAGCACAAATATTGTTAAGAGCCTAAGGAAAGTCACTGGATATATCTCACCCCTAAACCCCACCCTCTTCACCCCCTAAAAAAAGATTCTTCAAAAATATTCACGCGAATCAACTGATTTCAACTAAACCTTACACAAATATTGTTGAAGACCAAAGGAAGGCGACTGTATATATCTCGCCCCTGAAAACCGCCCTCTTCATCCCCTAAAAAAATTCTTAATAAAATCCACACGCCTTCACCGATTACAACTAAACCAAGCACAAATATTGTTAAGAGCCTAAGGAAGGTCACTGAATATATCTCACTTTTGAAAACCACCCCCTTCAACCCCTAAAAAAAGATTCTTCAAAAATATTCACGCGAATCAACTGACTTCAACCAAACCTTACACAAATATTGTTGAAGACCAAAGGAAGGCGACTGTATATATCGTACCCCTGAAAACCACCCCCTTCATCCCCTAAAAAAAGATTCTTAGTAAAATCTACACGCCTTCACCGATTACAACCAAACCAAGCACAAATATTGCTAAAAGCCTAAGGAAGGTCACTGAATATATCTCACCCCTGAAAACCACCTCCTCCATCCCCTAAAGAAAAATTCTTAATAAAATCCACACGCTTTCACCGATTACAACTGAACCAAGCACAAATATTGTTAAGAGCCTAAGGAAAGTCACTGGATATATCTCACCCCTAAACCCCACCCTCTTTACCCCCTAAAAAAAGATTCTTCAAAAATATTCACGCGAATCAACTGATTTCAACCAAACCTTACACAAATATTGTTGAAGACCAAAGGAAGGCGACTGTATATATCTCGCCCCTGAAAACCGCGCTCTTCATCCCCTAAAAAAATTCTTAATAAAATCCACACGCCTTCACCGATTACAACTAAACCAAGCACAAATATTGTTAAGAGCCTAAGGAAGGTCACTGAATATATCTCACTCTTGAAAACCACCCCCTTCAACCCCTAAAAAAAGATTCTTCAAAAATATTCACGCGAATCAACTGACTTCAACCAAACCTTACACAAATATTGTTGGAGACCAAAGGAAGGCGACTGTATATATCGTACCCCTGAAAACCACCCCCTTCATCCCCTAAAGAAAAATTCTTAATGAAATCCACACGCCTTCACCGATTACAACTGAACCAAGCACAAATATTGTTAAGAGCCTAAGGAAAGTCACTGAATATATCTCACCCCTAAACCCCACCCTCTTCACCCCCTAAAAAAAGATTCTTCAAAAATATTCAAGCGAATCAACTGATTTCAACCAAACCTTACACAAATATTGTTGAAGACCAAAGGAAGGCGACTGTATATATCTCACCCCTGAAAACCACCCCCTTCATCCTCTGAAAAAAATTCGTTTCATATCGTATCAAATCATATCATATCGTATCATATCGTATTTCGTTTTGTGTCATTTTTACGAATGTTAATTGGACTTAAAGTTTTTTCAATAACACTGTTATTTTTACGATTTTTGATAAATGATTGTTGACTTTCCTTAACAAAATGTATTATATGCTATTGAAAATTTTTGCGATATTTGAGAAATAATTTGTGAATTTTTTGCATATTGTATTTCTCTCTGTGCTGTCCCAGATAGCATTTTGACATGCAGTGTATATACATTGCATATATACATCCGCGGATATGACATATCCTATGTACATACAGTGATACACAAACGACGTACATTGCATATCGTAGGGATATGCGAATGTGTTACGTCCTGACGTAACGTCGCATTTATCTTTTTTTATTTTCGATTACGTTAAAGTTCTTCTGTTTTAGTTTCGCTACAGTAAAAGTAACCTCTCACATTTTTCTTTTATTCTCGAACTTCTTAAGGGGAGAGGAGAGCGATTTTAGCGACGGAGATCGGAACAGGGTGAAGATGCGGCCCTACCGACCGTCTCCCGGGAAGAATTAATCTTGTAAAGATGGAATTTTTCGGCGCTCCCGGTCAAAAGGCAAACTTTCAAACCATGGGATCTACTGCGTAGACCCGGTTATCGACTGCCATTTATGGATCTATGATTCAGCGCGGCCTTACCCTCAATCCTAGACCAGGGGTTCGGCTAGTCGCCGTCGGGGCGTTGGTGGTCATAAGGGAGCGGTTGGAGGGAACGCTATCACGTGACCAAGCGACCGCACCCTTTCTTCTCGCTCTTGCCTGAAATCTTCTCTCTCTCTCTCTCTCTTTACAAAGATGATGAAATAACGAACAATTATTAACTAAGTGAAACAATTAACAAAAGCAGAGGAACTGTTGATTTAAACGAAAGAGTTATGACTATTAAAATGTTCACGCGAATACTGTAGACAAAATATCAGCAGCAAAAAGAACAATTATGCTTCCATATGGAAACTACCCATAGCTGTCACTCGAAAACGAGTACAACCCACATCGAATTAATGAGCTTACCAAGTATAGTCGGGTAATAGAAGAAAGATCAGTACATCAGGATTAATTCCCCTTTTCTCTTGGGATTACATTAATATGTCTCTCGTAAAATATTGGAATTTATAGTAAAAACACCATCATAAATATATAGAACACGTTATGCCTATATAGAAGGGATAAAGGAAATATTAGGATTAATTTATGGTAAAATAGGGAAAAATAGACAGAAAAACGAGAAAGAGATGAGACTGAAATTGAGTTGCAATGAAGCTTCTGCTGCGGGAAAGCGAGGCTGGCCGACACTCCGCGCAACGAAAACGCCTTGGGCGAGGTCTGAACAGCGATCTAGCTGACTTGCGTACGAACGAAATGTACGAGTAACCAAGCTAGGCGAGTCATTCTCAAGAGAAGAACTCTCTCTCTCTCTCTCGTTTTCATGTATAAAATTACTTGTTTTACTAGTAAATTATATATATATGGAATATGTTATACATATATATATATATGATAAAATGAAATGTTAAAATTATTTTACAGCTAAATACTAAAAGTAAAACGAATCGAGAAAGAGAGAAAACGGTAACGCGTTTCAATAGAGCTTCCTCTGCAGGAAAGCGAGGCTGGGGCGACTCTCTGCGCCACGACGAACGCCTTATCGCTAGGGCTGAACGGCGATCTAGCCGACTTGCGTACGAACAAAATGTACGAGTAACCAAGTTAGACGAGTCGTTCTCAAGTAAAATCACTATCTCTCTCTCTCTCGCTCTCGTTCCTACAGTACGAGAATAATCGTCTAACTAGCAAATCATTTAAGAAAACTTATTAACTATAAGAAATCTAACGTCTAACTAACAAATTATTTAAGAAAACTCATTAGCCATAACTAGAGTAACCACTAATTTAACGAATAACCAATGATGTTTGGAATAAGCCATAACTCAACGAAACCATTTATACTAATAAGAGATTAACGTAGAAATCAGGTTGCATACGTCAAAGTTAACTACAGAAGTTGTAACAAAATTATTATTAGTGGTTTCGTATGAAGGATTTATTTAAGTTCCGTAAAAATGCTGAAAAACTAAGCCATTACCATAGACACATTTACAGAGAAGCGGGGTGGTAAAAATCGCCTCATTTTCAGGGGAAAAACGCTTCGAACGCGTTCCCTCACCTAATCGCGTGGTTCTCTGTGTAGCACATCGCGCGGACAAATCAGAGCGCGCCATACCGATGCACTTGCATAGATCTATGGCTCTGCATGTCGAGAAGCTACTCTGCGGAGTAAGGGGAATGAATATGTGTATGGTCGAGATAGACCACGGGGAAATTCTTATAATCAGGATAGGGTTTTATCCCTTCTCTTCTTTTACGCGCTTGACGACAAGAATTTTCGACGCTCAGGAGCCCTATAAAAGGCCGCGAAAATCGGCCGTCGACACAGTTTCACGGGGGGTCAACTAGAGGACTAATCACTAGCCTGGCAGTCAATAAGTCGCCAGCAGTGAATTAGAATTTTTCCAAGGCAACAAGTAGTACTGTTTGCCGGGAAATAAAGCAGTCCAGCACGATAATTTTTCACCACGGCTTAATTTTCACAAAGTATAGTTTCAAGTAGTACAGAGTAAGAGTACAGTACTTATAATTATTAACCCTTGTAAAATCGGGAATATTAGACGTGCAACATTAAACTACTCATGTAGTTTTATTTCAATAAATAATTATTGATACGCACCAACGCTTACGTTCGATTTTTAGTCTGTCTGACTACACTGATCTATGTCCATCTAACGTTCAACAGTAAGAACCACAGCAACAAACAACCGTAAGTATAATTTTCAATTACCAATTAAAGTGAAATCTTGCTCCGCGTGAAATTGTCATTCAAGTCCCTCCCCATTATTCGTGAAGTGATTATCCCCAACCAAGAACAAAACGCACTCCAGCCCTATTCCGAGTAATTTTCCGCGAGGTTAGACTCAAAAACGGGCTTGCGTCTTCGGTATTTTCTCGTCGGGTGTGGTAAAGGGAGAATTTATTCTCCTTGACCAGAGCACGGAAAAGATACACCGAAACGTGAAATCTATGTTAAATTCGTGGGTTCGTAAGATAGGCCGCGATTTTGACGTAACAAATTCTGGGGGCTCGTCCGGGATATTAGAGTGTTAGTTTTGTTCAAACTAATATTGTGTAAAAGAATCAACTGAAAAGAAAATATTTTTACTTTGCCCTTTTTACCGTGGTTTTGTAAGCCGATTTAATCTTCAAAAATCGATTTTTTAGGTTTAATTGAGTTTTAGTGATTCAATGCATTTCACGAAAAATAATCCTTCTTTATTATTGAGTTTTTAGAAAACGATTTAATTTATAATCCACCTTTCCCCTTTTTACCGCATTTTCGAGAATTGATTTATTTTAAAGAAATTGATTTTTCACTTTTTATTGAATTTTAACGATTCAACGCATTTCAGGAAAATTATCATCATTTGTTACTGAATTTCTAGAAAACGATTTAATTTATAAAATCCACCCTTCCCTTTTTACCGCATTTTCGAGAATTGATTTATTCTAAAGAAATCAATTTTTTTTTTACTTTTTATTGAATTTTACGATTCAATGCACTTCATGAAAAACTATCACTCATTACTACTGAGTTTTTATAAAAACGATCTAATTCATAAATTCTAACCTTTCCCCTTTTTATTGCATTTTTAAGAGTTGATTTATTTCACAGAAATAGATTCTTTCTTCTTTTTAGTGAATTTTAACGAGCCAAGCCATTTCATAAAAATTTACCATCTTTTTAGAAGAATACCAGCTATAATTCAAGTTATACGGTAAGCCTTCTTCGTAAGTAAATTGACCTTGTGGAAATCAAATGTGGAAACTAATATTCGATAATGACTAGTGAATAAAAAAAAAAGGTAGAGAAGATAAAACTTGTATTGAAAGACATATACGTGGATGAATAAATATATACATATATATATATATATATATATATATATTCATAAGTTGTACTCCATTATATGGGACCATTGGAAAAATTATTTTTACTTCAAGTGCGTATAAAGGAACTCGAAGTTCTCGCACAAGAGCTCATTGAAGAAGTCACGCCAGAAATTTTCTTAAATCAATTTGGTTTAGAACGAATAAAACAGTAAGAAAGAATAACTGCTAAAACATACGTGAGGAGAACTACAAGGAAAATAGCTTCACCAAATATTAATTATAGAGAGTAAGATTATATTTGTTTTAACCAGACAAACATCAGACTTCTTGTGTTGTTTTTATACGATTCGCTCCGTAACATTAACTTTTTGGTACTATCATTTACATAAAATCTGCCAATCTACCAAGCGTTAAAACAGTTGGCACACAATTCAGAAAATATTAATAGAATTACAAAACAGTTCTGCTATTCACTCCTACGTTGCTCATCTTAACAACCCCCCTCGAACGATCACTAGAATCGTTCACCTCCATCCACCGCTCATAACATTGCACCTCCGCCTGCACGTGCTGCTCTTTCTGCCACAGACCTTTAACAAACCCACCGTCTCGCTTACACCAGCAGACATCGTCCTGAAAACCCTACCTTATTCATTCAATCCACCGTCTCGCTTACACCAGCAGACAACATTCTAAAAAACCCACCTCATTCATTAAATCCACCGTCTCGCTTGCACCAGCAGACAGCGATCTAAAACCCTACCTCATTTAACAAACCCACCGTCTCGCTTACACCAGCAGACATCGTCCTGAAAACCCTACCTTATTCATTCAATCCACCGTCTCGCTTACACCAGCAGACAGCGTTCTAAAACCCTACCTCATTTAACAAACCCACCGTCTCGCTTACACCAGCAGACATCGTCCTGAAAACCCTACCTTATTCATTCAATCCACCGTCTCGCTTACACCAGCAGACAGCGTTCTAAAACCCTACCTCATTTATTAAATCCACCGTCTCGCTTACACCAGCAGACAGCATTCTAAAACCCTACCTCATTTATTAAATCCACCGTCTCGCTTACACCAGCAGACAGCATTCTAAAACCCTACCTCAACTATCTACTTTTCAACCTAACACATGAGACAACGTAGAGGTGGTCGACGAAGGGCCATACGCCGTTTCTTTTCTATGTTCAAGCAAATAATTAATACACAAAATCACTCTGCCAGTAAATTTGCGGAAATAGATCATTATTCTCGCGTTTTGGGTATACCCTTAAAATTGGACGATATCGCCAGTGTCGAGAGGGAAATCCAAAAAAACCTCTCTCAGAATATCAAAATTTCAAACGTGCGTTCGTTGCCGCGTATTACCTCCGACGTGCTCTACAGCGGTACGTTTGAAAGAATCAATACCGGAGAGGTAGTGACCTTCCACTGGAACCCCAAGATTTTGCAAAGTACTAACAACACAATCATCACAAAACACATTACACTAGTGAAGAGAAATCCTATGTTTCAGCTCTCCGCGTAAGTGGGGTTAAGGCTGGCAAGGCTCGTTCACAATACACATTACACTAGTGAAGAGAAATCCTATGTTTTAGCTCCTCACGCAAGTGAGTTCGGGGCTGGCAAGGCTCGTTCACAATACACATTACACTAGTGAAGAGAAATCCTATGTTTTAGCTCCTCACGCAAGTGAGTTCGGGGCTGGCAAGGCTCGTTCACAACACACATTACACTAGTGAAGAGAAATCCTATGTTTTAGCTCCTCACGCGAGTGAGTTCGGGGCTAGCAAGGCTCGTTCACAACACACATTACACTAGTGAAGAGAAATCCTATGTTTTAGCTCCTCACGCGAGTGAGTTCGGGGCTAGCAAGGCTCGTTCACAACACACATTACACTAGTGAAGAGAAATCCTATGTTTTAGCTCCTCACGCGAGTGAGTTCGGGGCTAGCAAGGCTCGTTCACAACACACATTACACTAGTGAAGAGAAATCCTATGTTTTAGCTCCTCACGTAAGTGGGGTTAAGGCTGGCAAGGCTCGCTCACAAAACACATTACACTAGTGAAAGAAATCCTTTGTTTTAGCTCCTCGCGTAAGTGGGGTTAAGGCTAGCAAGGTTCGCTCACGAAACACATTATACCAACAAGACAGACATAACTACACGTACTACTTACTTATTCTAACAATTACCCTACCACTATTGACCCGAATCATTTATCCATGCCTAAAACCCATAGAGCAGGAAGGAAAATTCAAGCGCAGAGATTAAAACGACAAATCTTAAAAACACAGTACCAAGTTCCAACAATTGCGTGCAAATCGTATAACGAACAAAATTTTAGAGCCTCTAATATTGAAATAGAAAGCGATAATAAAATCATTCCTCTCGAAAGAAGAGAAACAACAGAATATAAGAAACATTGCGACGATACAATTGCAGTACATAACGATTACTCGAGGCAAGAAAGGAATAGACATTTAAATTTTAGTAAGACGAATCGTCCTTTAACAGTAACAGCGAGTGAATCGTACAACGAGCAGAATTTTGGAGTCACTAGCATCAAATCTACAAAAGATAACGAAGGTATTTTCCTTAACCAAGAAAAAATAACAGGTTTTCAGGGACCTTTAGGTGAACAAACAAAGAAGTATAAAAATCATTCAGACAGTGCAAAGGCAGATTGCACGGGCCTCTCTAACAAAGAGATACCATATTTATTAAGAGAAATTACGTACGAAGCAAGCAGCAGTAAAGTCACACAGGGTGTCGACACAGACACACCAAGTGAATATCGAATAAAACGCCTTAAGCAAATCCGAGAAATTGAGCGAAAAAAATTTCTAGACGAACTTGTCGCTGATTACGAAGCTCACTCAATAGAAGGGATACGCTATCACCCGATAGTAACACCAAGATCGAATCGTTGAATAAACATAAAGTTATCCTCTTGAAGGAAAAACCACATTTGATTTCATCTCAGGGAAATTTTGAAACAAAATTAAAGGAATAAAGTTCTATAATTTGTCCTCGTTACAAGTAACGAAAAGAAAGTTATTCCTATTTCCTCCTCCTGCGCGATTTTAGTCTCATAATATTCTTATGTATTGTTGTATGTCTCTTTGATGCGGTATAAAAAAAAAAGAGAGCAAATATATTATTATACTTATATAAAATACATCATAAATGAGTTCGACTCGATCAAAGCTAAGACTTGATGATAATGTAATACATGATTATCCTGAAGACCGAAAAAAGAAATCTCGAATACAGAGCCCTCCTAAATCCCAATTTGAAACAGTCGAGGAATTTTCCGACGAAAATATTAACAGTTCGCATCCCGAGACTCCCTCCACAACGAATCCAACGGGAGAAATTATTGCGGATACAGAGAAAAGTAGCGACACTAATCAGGAAAATCCGGAATTAATTAAAGTAGACGAAAATAGTCTTATACGCTCCTTGGAATTAACGTCAAGTCATTTAATTATTACAAAAACGGAAATAAATTGCGAGGAAGCAAGTGATTCTTCGAGTACTGAAGAAATTTTATCAGACAATCTTGATACAGCAAATAGTCCGTTACAGATTCAAGAAATTTCAAAGAATTCAGAAAGTTTTGAGCAATTCACGAATCGAGTGCAAGAAACACTTGCAGCGAGATCGGGAAACAATTTATTGTCTGTGGTTGGATTTTTGGAAGAACCTGGTCACCAATATTTACCACTTGTAATATATAGAGATCCCTGTAACGAAATTCCAGTTCAGATCCCCGCATCCCCCGAACATATTGTAAAAGACGTCGAGCTACAGCCCGCTACACACGAGACGACAGGTACGAATACACCAGTCATAACTACCCCGAACCCCGTAGTCACCACGCCCACGTTAGGCCTTTCGAACTCCAGCGACATATTTTACACTCCTACAGGGGGGTCTACCCCATTCAACTCACCCATCGGTACACCGCACCTCGTGAGTCATAATAAAACACTGTCCATTTCAACAAGAAGAAGGAATACTTGCGAAAAATCTAAATTAAAATCAATAATTAAACCCTCCCACATTGTACCACAGAATTTGTCGAAAAATTTACACCTGCTGTCGGAATACGAACCTGCTATTCCTGGTTGTTCCTCCCACCCCACGGGAAAAAGGTCGAGTCCAGACAAAAAGCCCAGTAAAATACCACCAGTGAACTTTTCTCTTGAAACTAGCGACCCTGTACCCGACCCTCCTCCCATAATGGTTAATAATAACCAAACGTTGTCTCTTCGAGATGCATTGGCTGTCATACCGAATTATGA
The DNA here is from genome assembly GCA_963942595.1 of Cylloceria caligata. Taxonomy (NCBI): domain Eukaryota; kingdom Metazoa; phylum Arthropoda; class Insecta; order Hymenoptera; family Ichneumonidae; genus Cylloceria; species Cylloceria caligata. The sequence goes on along the minus strand of OZ012710.1, from coordinate 35,505,452 downwards.
CGGTCATACTTTGTCATTGGGGATGTTTATCCAAGGATGCAAGGAAGCCTTGGCCATGATGGGGCCAGGCGCCGAATCAAATTTAGTAAAAGCTGTCCGCATAAAAATAATTGGCGAACCCCGTCGCACAATACAAGGACAAACTTTTGAAAAAATAGAAGATTTTGGTAAATTTCTCAAAGACATTTATGCACCCACGCGAAATGTATATCAGTTGCAAGGTGAATTAGGATCAATATATCAGAGAGAAAGCGAGTCTGTTATTGCCTATTCGAATCGTGTACGAGATTTGGGAAATTTGATACTTGAAAATTACGATGCGAGCGAAGATAATCCCTTGGCTGGCGCTTTTATTGATAATACTAAACAAAGCCTTCCTGCTTGTTTTCTACACGGTTTAAAACCGGAAATCGAACAACGGTTAACTCCTAATAATAATCTTGAAGAATTAATAAAGCTAGCAGTGCAGACCGAAAAGAGTTTAGTGTCTCAAGCAGCCTTGCGTAGCGGTGAGCAAGTAACGTCGAGTCCAAGGGTCCATAAGCCCGAGGCGAAACGAGGAGTACACGTGGTAGCAAGCGAGGAAGTGCATTGCCAGTTGTGCAATAAAAAAGGGCACAATGCTAAAGAATGTTCGACTCAAAAGACTAGCCAAATGTTGGCTGTTGGGTTACAAAATACGGGAAATGTCGATAAAGGACCGAACATATGTCAGATTTGTCAGAAGACTGGACACTCGGCAGACAAATGTTTTAAAATTTTTCCACCTTCAAATAACAATAAATCTAGCCTCGAAGGTCCTTCATTTATTATATGTCAGATCTGTAAAAGAACAGGACATTCGGCCGACAAATGTCTTAAAATCTTCCCCCCTTCAAATAATAATAAACCCGTCTTTGACGGTCCTCCGCTCACTATATGCCAGGTATGTAACAAGCGTGGGCACACTGCCGACCGTTGTTATAAAATTTTTCCTCCTGAAAGGAAAGAGTCGGGAAATACACCGATGTTTTGTCACTTTTGTAGAAATCATGGACACACAGCGAATAGATGTCCTCAATCACCCTCAGCCCCCCCCCAAACTAATGTCTTTACCGCAAACACAGGTACCAGTCAATCTCCGATACCAAAATCCTAGCGATATTCGGTGCCAAATATGTAAAAAAGAAGGCCACGGGGCCCATATTTGTCCTTATCGTAACAATCATTCCCAGCCTTTAAATAACAATCGATCGGAAAATCGCGGAAATATTAATAATTTCAATAATAATTCCATGAATTCAACAGGACCATGTTTTTATTGCAAACAACCCGGTCATTTTATCCGTGAGTGCCCCGCTCGAAGAGAGAACGAAGCAACATATGGAAGTACGGGAAACCGAAGTGGTCTTCCGAGTACGGGTGCGCCCAGGGAGACTCCGCTAAACATGCATCCGATCCGTACTATTTCAATCACAGCTTCGACCCTCAACCGCGAGTAGTCCGTATCTTTAATATACAATTGCATCGAGAAAGTAGCGTTCCGACGGTTACGATAACGGCATCGGAAGTAATATCCCCTATCACTCTTATGGTTGATACGGGAGCCGGGCCGAATATTTTAAAGAAACAATTTGTAAATGAACATATCGCTATAAATCACGGAGAAATTTTACAACTTAATGGAATAACAACAAATTCAATTTTTACTTTGGGTCATATTACAATACAAGCCTTCGGACGTTTCGCTACTTTCCATATTGTAGATAATAACTTCCCTATAAAGGAAGCTGGTATATTGGGTTCGGAATACCTTGACGGCAATCGCGTGAAAATTGACTATGAGAAAAGACAATTGAAAATGCAGAATGTAAGAATACCATTTGCAACTCAGGAAACTATTGTTATCCCTGCAGAGTCCACCAAATTGTGCTTCGTGAGAGTAAAGAATTTGGATTTACGGGAAGGTTATCTGCCTCCCCTGGATGCAGGTGAAGGTATAAACATAGAGAGCGGGTTTGTCATTAATAATAATGGTAAAGCTTACATTTATGTGACAAATAGCAATAGGTATTCGGTTCAAGTCCAGGTACCAGTACTGGAGTTAATGTCATCGGAGGAATTAACTTACAGTACAGGAATAAGAGAATCTACTGACGATTCAAAAACGAAAAAGGAACAACAGGTAACAAGTAAAGTTGAATTAATTAAAGAAAATAAGTCCTCGGACGGACTGAGTCACGAAACTAATGAAGATAAAATCAATTCAAGTGAAAATATTGGAAAAAAATTCATCCCGACGGGAGAAAATGCGTTCTTATCAGAGACACTATCTCGCGGAGATTCTATGGTTGATTTTGTGAAAAAAATTATAAAGGAAGAAATAAGAAATTGTTCAGAAATTATTGAAGAAGTTTACGAAAATCGTGTGAAAAATGAAAAATCAAGTAAAGAAATTGGTAAAGTAAAAATAGAAGATCAAGTTGAAAAATTGCAGTCTAGTTCGCGAAATTTTATGGAACTTTGTACGTCGGATTCGAGCAAGGAGAGCACTTATATTGAACCTGTAGAGATTATTGTATCTAGAGAAAACGTTGTCTATCCGAATTCGATAGAGACGAAAGTAAACTGTGTTAATGAGGAGACTTGCCTTGGCTCCACAGGGGTGTCTGTGTCGACGAAACGGGCAGCGCTCGTTGGAGAATTAAGGGAGCTCAGCTCAAATTTTTTGGGACAATCTGTGCCTATGGAAAGGACAGAACCCTTTCAATATTTTGATGACAGTGTTCAGGAAAAAAGTGTTATTTGTTCGAATTCGATAAAAACAGAGACACCAATGGGGTGTACCGAATTAAGTTGTGAAAACGAAAAGAACGTTGTCTATCCGAATTCGATAGAGACGAAAATTTACTGTGTCAATGAGGAGTCTTGCCTTGGCTCCACAGGGGTGTCTGTGCCGACGAAACGGGCAGCGCTCGTTGGAGACTTAAGGGAGCTCAGCTCAAATTTTTTGGGAAAATTTGTGCCTATGGAAAGGACAGAATCCTCTCAAGTATATGAAAATTCTGTTCAAGAAGAAAACGTCGTTAATTCAAATCCAATAAAAACAAAAATATCGGCAAGAGATAGCGAGTCTAATTGTGTTAATTATGCGGGTTGTTCGAGCTTCACAGACGTAACTGTGCCGACTGAACGGACAGAACTTGTTGGAGATATGCGAAAACTCGATCCAGATTTTATAGGGATATCTGTGCCGATGGAAAGGACAGAACCTTTTGATGATATTAATAATTACAATGAGGAATTTAGAAAGTCAACCAAAGAACAAATACTCCGAGAGAATAGAAACATTGAAACAATTGAATCAGTAAAAGTCAATTATTCAGATTTTTGCAAAGCATCAGAGTCAATAAAAGAAGTAATAACGATGGAAAATAAAGAAGTATTTTGCCAGAAACCTGTTGAACCTTTCGTGCCTGTAAACCATTGCGATCAAACTGTCAATTTCGAAAATTATGAAGACCCGAAGAATTTACGAACAGTTTGTACATTTGAACCGTCAAAAGAGGAAAATATTATAGAAAATATTAAAGATAAAGATACACGTTTGAGAAGCGAGAAAAATAGTCCAAAAACGTATAAAATCATGAACATTTCTTTAACACAAAAACTCAGTATAGGTAATATCACTCGCGAAATTCAACCTTTCATTCGCGAAAATTCATGTTACGTAATATCAGAATCGGTAATGATCGACCGCTATAATCAAATTAAGGAATTAATAAGACTTGCCGAATTGAACGAAGAAGAAAAAGCAAGTATCGAGACGCTTTTAAAGGAAAGCGCACATTTATACCAAATCCCAGGAGATACGTTGACATGCACCACTATATTGCAACATCGCATTCCTACTACCGACGATCTTCCTATAAATACTCGAGGATACAGATGGCCAGAATGTACTAAAGAAGAAATAGGCAAGCAAATAGAGGATATGCTCGGTAAAGGAGTAATAATACCTTCTACCTCGCCATACAATTGTCCTGTCTGGGTCGTTCCCAAGAAAGCCGACTCTCAGGGTAATAAAAAATGGAGAGTCGTGTTCGATTACCGATCGCTGAACGAAAAAACGATCGCCGACGCGTACCCCATACCCAACATCAACGATATATTAGATCAATTAGGCGGTGCACAATACTTTTCTGTATTCGATTTAGCATCAGGATTCCATCAGATAGAAGTCTCTCCAGAAGATCGTCATAAGACCGCATTTACTACGCCACGTGGCCATTTCGAATTCGTTAGAATGCCGTTCGGCCTTCGGAACGCCCCTCCGACGTTTCAAAGAGCAATGGACCTCACACTAAGTGGACTTCTCGGGAAAGGACTATTTGTTTATTTGGACGATATTGTCATTTATGCCTACAATCTCGAAGAACACGAGAATATATATCGCGAATTAATTAAACGATTAGAAGCAGCAAATTTAAAATTACAACCAGATAAATGCGAATTTTTAAAAAGAGAAGTCGCGTATTTAGGACATATAATCGGGAATAATGGAGTCCGGCCCGATCCTAAGAAATTAGAGGCGGTACGTGAATATCCCGTACTTAAAAATGTTAAAAATATTCGACAATTTCTGGGATTAACAGGTTATTATAGGCGGTTTATAGAAGGATACGCCAAGATATCAAAACCCCTCACGACTTTATTACGCAAAGAGAATATATTTGATTGGGGACCCGAACAACAACAGTCATTCGAAATTTTAAAGAATAAACTTTGTACGGCTCCAGTTTTGCGATATCCTGATTTTTCCAAGCCTTTTATTTTAACGACAGATGCATCGGGTTATGCTATCGGTAGTATACTTTCACAAGGAGAAATTAACAACGATCATCCATGCGCTTACGCCTCGCGAGCTTTGAGTTTAGTCGAAGAACGATACGATACCTACGAAAAGGAAGCATTGGCTATAGTATACTCTATACTTCACTTTCGGCCATATCTGTATGGGCACCACTTCACTGTAGTAACCGACCATAAACCGCTGTTGTGGTTCCGACGGGCTACAGATGGAAATCCTAAAATCTTGCGCTGGCGACTGAAACTCGCCGAGTACGAATACGATGTAGTGTACAAGGCCGGAAAAACTAACGTTAACGCCGACGCGCTCTCAAGAAACCCCATAGAGTCATTGACTACCACAGACGATATTTACATGGTTCGGTCGAATCCTCCAGAAAGTTACAGTAAAAATAATCAACACATCTTATCAGACACCGATATAGCTCGACTATTAGAAGAAGATTCCGAAGAGGAAGAAAATCTAAGCAACGATGTCCCTGGAAATTTCGGTTATCTTAACGATGTAGAAGAATGTGACTGGGTACGTGAGTCGGTTGATCCTTTCGAACAGCTGGAAGACATAGCTTCTCCATACAAATCAACGACCACCGGTCACGAAAACGAAATTTTTCAGACGCCTGCAGCGAACAAGGCACCACTAAAGAAACCCACCGTAAAAATGAAAGCTAATATGCCTCGGGAGACACGCAAGAATGAAAACATTGAAACTAAGACTAAACAAGTGACCTGCAGTGTTGAGAACTTTCCTTTGCCATCTGATACTTCTTCAGATCGACCGAGTAGCCAAACATATGTGCCATTACCGGTCCTACCCCACAACGATAGGCCTCTTAAGAACAACGAATTCAGCGACGAAAGCGAACTCGAGGACCATAACCCTCGGGAAAATTCAAGCAGAACAGTACAGGGAAAATATGCACGTGAACTCTTTCAAAGTAGCGAGACAGAACCCCTAAGCGACAACATGTCCGACGTAGAACCCGAGAATTCATTTACATTGCCCGCCACGATCCTGCATAAAAATACGAAGGGTAGGATTATTGCTTCCAACGTCAAACAGTCACGAGATTTATTTCACACTCGAAAAGATAATTTAGTTTATTTTGTTTCCACCGACTGTGCACCGATAGACACTGGAGCTATTGCACTTCGAGATAACGACAATTTTCCACACTTAAAGAATCTAGAATTAAAGAAAGCTCAATCTATTATGAAACGAGCTCAAAGATTCAATATAGCTTTGCCAATCACAGATAATTCTGGAGAAGGTCCCACGTTAATTTTGGAAAATATAGTAGAAGCTTTAAAAAGTGCTCGTTATTTAATTGACAAGTTATCATTGCAAACCGTTAGCATTGCAAAATCAAGTTTTATGTTAAACGTGCCATGGGAAAATATTATGACTGAAATTCGATTAATATTCGCACAAAGCGACGTTAAAATCATTATTTGTCACGGGTTAGTTAGACAACCTCCAGTGGAAAGACAAAATGAGATTATCGAAGAAATGCATTCGTCAACCATAGGCGGACACAGAGGTGTCAGTAAAACATATAATCGAATTCGTCATTTGTATTATTGGAAAAATTTAAAAACCGACGTCCAATTGTATATTCAACGGTGTTTACAATGTCAATTAAAGAAATTAGTCCGCGTAAAAACTAAACAACCTATGATTATAACAGATACTCCAGCAATAGCTTTCGATAAAATTGCAATGGACATAGTAGGCCCTCTGCCGAAAACTAAGCAAGAAAATGAATACATACTTACAATTCAAGATCAATTAACAAAATATTCAGTAGCAATCCCTTTACCTAATGCAAAAGCAGTAACGATAGCAGAAGCATTTGTCAAACGATTCATTTGTTATTTCGGCTCACCCAAAGCGGTACTTACTGACCAAGGTAGTAATTTTTTGAGTAATTTCTTAAAACAAATTGCGAAATTGTTTAAAATACGTAAAGTCAGAACGACAGCATTTCACCCTCAATCCAATGGATCGTTGGAAAGATCGCATCATGCTCTCGGTGAATATCTTAAACAATTCACTACTAAACAAAATAATTGGGATGAATGGGTTGAAATGGCTATTTACAATTACAACACGAATGTACACGAAGGTACCAAGCATACTCCATACGAAATGGTTTTTGGCAAGATAGCTCGCACCCCTTCTAGTATGCCCCCTGCCGAGATGGAAAAACTCGCCACGTACGACGAATATCTAACGCAACTGGTCACGCAAATCCATGAAATACAGGGTTTGGGACGACAAAATTTGATAAAGGCTAAAGAAAATTCCAAAATATATCAAGACAAGAAAATTAATCCTGTAGCATTTAAAGTGGGTGAACCAGTATTTTTGCTTAAAGGACCAAAACCCGGAAAACTCGGTGACCACTATACCGGTCCGCACGAAATAAAGACTATATTAACGAACGGTAACGTACGTATTAAACTCCCAAACAGAGACATTATTGTACATTCAAATCGATTAAAAAAATCGAGAATTGCCTACTAACATTTTCGAAATAATTTTTCCAGAAACATTTTGCATAAAAATATACGTTGCTTAAATGGTACGCATTCATGCTGCACTTTCTTTTTGGATATCATGTAATAATAAACATAGAATTTACATAATAAAATTGATATATACGAATGAAAAAACAGAAAATAAAAAAAAAAATAAAAATAAAACCATATATATATATCATACGGGAGTAAATATAAAACTACGATAAGCCCTATTAGCAATCCTTATTTATTTTTATCAACGATATTTCAATACTAGGAGACAAGTTTGGCAGAAAACAGTGCAAAGTCGTCCACCAAATACTCTATCCGATAAATAAACATATCATATTAATTATGAAAAGAAATAATACATAAATATAATCATAGTAGTAATAATAATAGTAACAATAATAATGGTAATAATAGTAAGAACAATAATAATAATAGCAATGATCAATATGTTCAAGTATTAAGTGAATAGGAATTTTTCTTAAAGGTTTCAAAACAAGGCAAACATAATTACCGATTCGCCGACGCGAACGAGATACCAGGAAACGCACTCAGAGACAAAGGTATTGAATAAAACCTCTTGGAAAAAGAAATATATATAACTTAGTGCACCCTGATCAGTTTTAGACTTCAAAGGAGAGAGCGAGTACAACCAAATATAAAGAGAATGCTACAATAACCATATTTAAGAATATTAACATATACCAGTAAATATACGCATAAATATTTTTATTAACATAACTAGATAAATACACTACTATTTATACCTGCATCTTGAAAAAAAATTAATTATAAAAGAGTGCGGATTCTCAATAAGCATGTCATCAAAAGACCCACGCGGCATGTACTCATACGAACAAGTGCATCTCGACAGTTACCGTGGTTGGCCAGTAAATTTTCTAGACCCGCGGCAACTTGCCGCTGCAGGATTTTATTACACCGGACAGGACGACGAGGTCAGTTGTTTTGATTGCAGAATCACTATTAAAGAATGGGAAGTTGGTGATATACCAATGCATGACCACCGTAGGTGGCAAGAACAATGTCGTTTCGTCCGCGGCATACCTTGTGGGAACGTTCCCATCGGGGCCGATCCACTAGATGTACCCCTTTCTCGTGAAAAAGAACGCCACGATTGCAGAGTAGAAGTAAGAGTAAACGCGACCCCTGATTGCCACGAGGATATGCCTCCAAAAAAGAGCGATTTAACTCCCATGTATCCCGCATTCGAAGACTATGTTAAACGGGTAGACAGCTTCACCTACTGGCCTGGAAATTGTGAAATTAGTATTGCAGTATTAGCGGCAGCCGGATTCTTTTTCACGGGCCACCAGACTAAAATCAGGTGTTTTCATTGCGGAGTATCATTAAACAATTGCGAAATTTATGACGACCCTTGGGAAAAGCATGCTACACGGGGCCCTCACTGTCGTTACGTAATAATGAGTATCGGAAGCCGACCGCCCGGTCGAACACCGCGCCGCCATCCTTTCTCTTCCTTAACCCCCGCCTCTCAGACAGAACTGTACGAGAGCCCCCCTACCTGCGATCCGAGAGTTGTCGCCAGACTATTAGAAAGGCTCCGGGGCACCCTCGACTATTTAGAATGGGTATGTTCCAGGGACGACGGCCTACAACCCTCATACCCCACCTACGAAAACTATACTGACCGCATGGAAAGTTTCATTTCCTGGCCTGAGACGCTACCGATAAAACCAGTAACATTAGTAGATGCTGGATTCTTTTATTCTGGGAAAAAGGACAGAGTAACTTGTTTTTATTGCGGTATCAAAGTAAAGCGTTGGGGAACGGGTCCAAACCCCTTACACTTACACGTCTTGTTAAATCCAGGTTGTCGATTCCTGAGCATGACTACGAATACATTCCCATGCTCCTCCTTGTCCACCAGTCTGACCGACTCAATTACATCACTGCTTCACAGACCTCCCGCTCCCCCTCCATCGCCGACTAACCAAGATAATCATGCGAACCAACATTCCGATACGACGGACAAAGACGAGTCAGACGAAAAACCAATTACCTCACATCGTCGTAATTCCCGACCTCCTACCCCTTGGGCGGAGTCATTGGACCTATCCACACCATCGCTGACACCCTCCCACGAGGAAGATGCTGCTTCTCCGTCATGTCAAAACTGCCGTCACCAACCCATAAGCGTGACATTTCTCCCCTGCTTCCACGCAAATAATTGCTACAAATGCAGCAAAAATAGAAAAAATTGCGACGAATGCAACTCGGAGATACAGTGCATCGTGCTCGACTCCGAATAGGATAACGTAAACAAAGAAAAAAAACCTAAGAAGTATATCGATAACGACAATAAATAGCTAGAACCGTAATTGTGTAGGTTAATTAAAATCAACTCAGGTTCGGTTAATGAATTATCTTTTAGTCAAGCATAAATTGTCAAAGTTCAAAGTATGATTCCTAGCCCTGTCACTAGAAGCAGGACCAAGATACCCACATCTTCTAATTTGGAAAGATCAGTCACTAGTCCCACCGCTGCTTCTCCAATACCTCCCCTTCCTATTCCCAAAGCCCCCCGTAGTACCGAACAGATTACGATCCAAAACTTGGTGGATTACTTGTTGGAAAGCGACTCTACATTACGCCACCAGCCACAAGCCCCCACCGACGATGTTCACTCTCTTATCAACAAGACGTGCGACTATTCAAAAACGCCATAATGGGACACTGGTAACACTTTCGTTACACAAATGGTAAATATGAAAAAAAAAAAAAAAAAAAAAAAAATGTATAAGCAAAGGAATAATGCAAGGAAAACTTCTCCCAACACCAAATACTCACGTAAGTAAATCTATTTTGAGCTAAAACTATATAACTATACCCTTACATATATATGTTGATTCATAATACACAGAATTATTTTATTTATGCCTTTTCGCACTCTAAAAAAAAAGGAGGTGTTGCATTTTTTTTCTCAGTACAAGAATAAAAAAAAAAGAAAAAAAAATATATATATATAAATATACCTATATACTTAAAATAAAACAAAATAATATTTAAAAAAAAGGGGGGGGGCAAAGAAAAAAAAAGATATACAATAATATTAATAATCGTTAACCACATTATGATATCGCATATTAGTAATGCACATTATGTTTCACAGACACAAGAAGTTACAAGTCACTCATTCCGAGGGCCACCGTATTGCCCTGGATACCTCAACCAAACGTTTACATCTCCTCAGAGTAAAAGGAAGCATTCGTTTTATACTAGACGATCGTTGAATCCTTATACCAAATCTCATGGAGCCAACCATCATGAAGGCGAGACAATAGGAGAATCCACACGAACGTCCAGCATTATATGGACAAAAATTTTAAGAACTTCACGAACACCAACAACTCTAAAGAAACTTCACGAACGTCAAGAACTTCAAAACGCCTAGAACATCAAGAACTTCAAAAGAGCTAAGAACTTCAAGAACTCCAAGAATTTCACGAACTTCAGAAACCAACGTCCACGAGCTATTGAATTAACACCAAGTCTGTATGAGAAAATTCATACCTACATATTCTTACACACGTCAGTTGCTATTATTCAAATCAAGTTAACCACCCCGATGTGTGGTATAAGAAAAGGAGAAAAAGGATATTTTAACCGTGTCATTAGACATAAATAATATTTGAGTTACAAAAAGAGAGAAAGAGCAAATACTCCAAAGAAGCAAATATTTGGATAAAGATTACGAATTATAAGAAGAAGTAGAATTAAGAACACATACACTGTAACCAGGGAGTCACGTTCAATATTCACCGTTATTTAATCATAAGTATCATTTAAGAAAAGAATTCACCTAACTTATTGTATGGTTGCAAGAAAAAAAAAAGAAAAGGAGTTAAACATTTCAATGAAAAGAAAATACAACAGTAAAATCAAGAAGCGAATAAACAAAGTAAACAAGCGAAGAAAATATTAGAAAAGGAAAAGAGAGAAATACAAATGCCCATAAATAAAGGGACGCATATATAAGTACAATAACATAACACCTATTGTTGGGAAATATGAAGCAACGAAATAATTAAGTTAAAAATTAGGACCATATAATATTCCTACTAAGCATAGTACGGACAAATCCGAAGAAATATAATCGCACATATGCATACACTTAACGTAGAACAATATTTAACCAAAGCAAGAATAGTAATATGGCCAAACCGTTGCCAATTAAATATCCTTTCTCTATTAAAAGTAACGTTTTGTTTGTGTTTAACGAATTCGTCATGGTACGAACCAAAAACTAGTACCACATACAGATTCCAAGATCCTGCAAGAGACAAGTCGTTAAAAGAAAAAGAATAGTACGACAAGCATAATTGGAAAATTGTTAGTTTCACCCTCGGATTCGATTATTAGGCTTCTCCTAATAATCGTTTTAAGGGGGGAGGTGTTACGTCCTGACGTAACGTCGCATTTATCTTTTTTTATTTTCGATTACGTTAAAGTTCTTCTGTTTTAGTTTCGCTACAGTAAAAGTAACCTCTCACATTTTTCTTTTATTCTCGAACTTCTTAAGGGGAGAGGAGAGCGATTTTAGCGACGGAGATCGGAACAGGGTGAAGATGCGGCCCTACCGACCGTCTCCCGGGAAGAATTAATCTTGTAAAGATGGAATTTTTCGGCGCTCCCGGTCAAAAGGCAAACTTTCAAACCATGGGATCTACTGCGTAGACCCGGTTATCGACTGCCATTTATGGATCTATGATTCAGCGCGGCCTTACCCTCAATCCTAGACCAGGGGTTCGGCTAGTCGCCGTCGGGGCGTTGGTGGTCATAAGGGAGCGGTTGGAGGGAACGCTATCACGTGACCAAGCGACCGCACCCTTTCTTCTCGCTCTTGCCTGAAATCTTCTCTCTCTCTCTCTCTCTTTACAAAGATGATGAAATAACGAACAATTATTAACTAAGTGAAACAATTAACAAAAGCAGAGGAACTGTTGATTTAAACGAAAGAGTTATGACTATTAAAATGTTCACGCGAATACTGTAGACAAAATATCAGCAGCAAAAAGAACAATTATGCTTCCATATGGAAACTACCCATAGCTGTCACTCGAAAACGAGTACAACCCACATCGAATTAATGAGCTTACCAAGTATAGTCGGGTAATAGAAGAAAGATCAGTACATCAGGATTAATTCCCCTTTTCTCTTGGGATTACATTAATATGTCTCTCGTAAAATATTGGAATTTATAGTAAAAACACCATCATAAATATATAGAACACGTTATGCCTATATAGAAGGGATAAAGGAAATATTAGGATTAATTTATGGTAAAATAGGGAAAAATAGACAGAAAAACGAGAAAGAGATGAGACTGAAATTGAGTTGCAATGAAGCTTCTGCTGCGGGAAAGCGAGGCTGGCCGACACTCCGCGCAACGAAAACGCCTTGGGCGAGGTCTGAACAGCGATCTAGCTGACTTGCGTACGAACGAAATGTACGAGTAACCAAGCTAGGCGAGTCATTCTCAAGAGAAGAACTCTCTCTCTCTCTCTCGTTTTCATGTATAAAATTACTTGTTTTACTAGTAAATTATATATATATGGAATATGTTATACATATATATATATATGATAAAATGAAATGTTAAGATTATTTTACAGCTAAATACTAAAAGTAAAACGAATCGAGAAAGAGAGAAAACGGTAACGCGTTTCAATAGAGCTTCCTCTGCAGGAAAGCGAGGCTGGGGCGACTCTCTGCGCCACGACGAACGCCTTATCGCTAGGGCTGAACGGCGATCTAGCCGACTTGCGTACGAACAAAATGTACGAGTAACCAAGTTAGACGAGTCGTTCTCAAGTAAAATCACTATCTCTCTCTCTCTCGCTCTCGTTCCTACAGTACGAGAATAATCGTCTAACTAGCAAATCATTTAAGAAAACTTATTAACTATAAGAAATCTAACGTCTAACTAACAAATTATTTAAGAAAACTCATTAGCTATAACTAGAGTAACCACTAATTTAACGAATAACCAATGATGTTTGGAATAAGCCATAACTCAACGAAACCATTTATACTAATAAGAGATTAACGTGGAAATCAGGTTGCATACGTCAAAGTTAACTACAGAAGTTGTAACAAAATTATTATTAGTGGTTTCGTATGAAGGATTTATTTAAGTTCCGTAAAAATGCTGAAAAACTAAGCCATTACCATAGACACATTTACAGAGAAGCGGGGTGGTAAAAATCGCCTCATTTTCAGGGGAAAAACGCTTCGAACGCGTTCCCTCACCTAATCGCGTGGTCCTCTGTGTAGCACATCGCGCGGACAAATCAGAGCGCGCCATACCGATGCACTTGCATAGATCTATGGCTCTGCATGTCGAGAAGCTACTCTGCGGAGTAAGGGGAATGAATATGTGTATGGTCGAGATAGACCACGGGGAAATTCTTATAATCAGGATAGGGTTTTATCCCTTCTCTTCTTTTACGCGCTTGACGACAAGAATTTTCGACGCTCAGGAGCCCTATAAAAGGCCGCGAAAATCGGCCGTCGACACAGTTTCACGGGGGGTCAACTAGAGGACTAATCACTAGCCTGGCAGTCAATAAGTCGCCGGCAGTGAATTAGAATTTTTCCAAGGCAACAAGTAGTACTGTTTGCCGGGAAATAAAGCAGTCCAGCACGATAATTTTTCACCACGGCTTAATTTTCACAAAGTATAGTTTCAAGTAGTACAGAGTAAGAGTACAGTACTTATAATTATTAACCCTTGTAAAATCGGGAATATTGGACGTGCAACATTAAACTACTCATGTAGTTTTATTTCAATAAATAATTATTGATACGCACCAACGCTTACGTTCGATTTTTAGTCTGTCTGACTACACTGATCTATGTCCATCTAACGTTCAACAGTAAGAACCACAGCAACAAACAACCGTAAGTATAATTTTCAATTACCAATTAAAGTGAAATCTTGCTCCGCGTGAAATTGTCATTCAAGTCCCTCCCCATTGTTCGTGAAGTGATTATCCCCAACCAAGAACAAAACGCACTCCAGCCCTATCCCGAGTAATTTTCCGCGAGGTTAGACTCAAAAACGGGCTTGCGTCTTCGGTATTTTCTCGTCGGGTGTGGTAAAGGGAGAATTTATTCTCCTTGACCAGAGCACGGAAAAGATACACCGAAACGTGGAATCTATGTTAAATTCGTGGGTTCGTAAGATAGGCCGCGATTTTGACGTAACAAATGCAACGCGCTGTATGTTCAGTGGATATTCATACAATATACATATGTATATTAGCCGAACATTATATGTATATGTTCATATACATATAGATAATTTCATCGTATACGACACTTCGTCGTTCGCAATATTTCATTGTAAACGCGTAAGTTGCAAGGGCGTATATTCTACGTATGTTGAGGCTACTATCCGAAATGCATATGCATACTACATATGTTCACACGATATTCTTAGAATATTCGTAAATGTATCATATATTCATCTACGTGAGTCGTATGTACACGGATTTGATGTATATACATGGCGTATATTTTACGTATATTGAGTTTACTATCCGAAACGCATAACGGTATGGTTCCGGTTCCGGTACTATAAGCTTTGTAAAATTTCGGTTATTATTTGTTTTAACGTCAGATATGTGAGAGAGAGACGCGCGAGAGAGAGAGAGAGTAACGCGAGAGACACCAAGAACGTGAGAAACGCAAGAGACGCGAGAGGGAGACGGAAGAGACGCGAGAGAAATCTATCTACATAAAAAGATAAGTCCTGACTGACTCACTGACTCACTAACTATAAGTTTTGTCCTTTCTCTTCATTGTTTTTTAGTATGTCAATTGAATTTTTAAATATTAATGGGGAGATGGTGCCTCACACTATTATCCCCATCACGGGAGACGGAGCTTGCCTGTTCCGGTCCCTCTCATATCTTATATATTATAATCAGTTATTGGCTAGGGAGGTGCGTGAGCTAATCGTCAGGCACGTGGTGGACACCTGGGAGGAGTTCTCCATCATGTCCCACAACAGCGAGGGAGATAACTACACCAGCTCCGCTGAGTACCTCGCTCACATGTCCCGACCCTCTACTTATGGTGGTTTATGCGAACTTGTGGCGGCTGGGCAATTGTTCGAGTTCGTCTTCGAAGTTTACCGCAATGGCGAGCTGTATGCGCGTGTCGGTGCTGAAGGTCATCCCGTGAGGAAGTTACGTTTTTCGCAGGACCTTTCTAGTGGCCATTTCGATGCGTACCTGCCACGTGAACCTGAAGAAGTGTTTATCTGACTACCTCTTTCTCAGCTCGACTCCTATTTACATTTCTCATAGCCTTTACCTCTTTCCCCGCTTTTCCAGCTCGACTCCTATTCAGACTTCTCACAGCCATCACCTCTTCCTATCCTTAAGAAGGCTCCTGGCAAACGTCGTGCCAGATATTCCGATGTTAAAAGGAGGAAGCAACTTAAGGATGCGGCGAGGAAATATGCTTAGAATAATCCTGCGGTGAACCGTGCTGCGGTGGCCAAGTACCAGCAAGATCATCCTGTGGTGAACCGTGCTGCGGTGGCCAAGTACCAGCAAGATCATTCTGCGGTGAACCGTGCTGCGGTGGCCAAGTACCAGCAAGATCATCCTGAAGTGCACCGTGATGCGGTGGCCAAGTACCAGCAAGATCATCCTGCGGTGAACCGTGCTGCGGTGGCCAAGTACCAGCAAGATCATCCTGAAGTGCACCGTGATGCGGTGGCCAAGTACCAGCAAGATCATCCTGGAGTGCACCGTGATGCGGTGGCCAGGTACCAGCAAGATCACCCTGAAGTGCACAGAGCGGCAGAATTTCGATATGAGCAAAGCAATCCTGGAAGACGAGTAGAAAGGCGAGCACTTCCATGGAAAGTCAAGGCTCACTCAGGCATGGCATATGACCCTGACGTGGCTTATGAGGCAGACAGCACTGTAGATCTGGGTACTATGAGCCACAAATGCATATATTGCAATGCTTTGAAGTGGAAGGAAGAGCCCCGCGGCATGTGCTGCAGCGCTGGCAAGGTGCAGCTTCCGCCCTTCGAACCTCTGCCCGAGCCTCTTTACAGCCTGGTAATGGATATCCACCCTGAGCACGTCCACTTCATGGAACGTATTCGGAAGTATAATGGCTGCTTCAACATGACATCATTTGGGGCTAAGCAGGTTCTACGAGATGGCTTCATACCGACTTTTAAAGTTCAGGGGCAGATGTATTATTTGATAGGAAGTCTGCTGCCAGCACCTCAACAGGAAGCCCAATTTCTGCAAATGTATTTTGTGGGCGACGACGAAAGCGAAGTACGCTTGAGGTGCAGCAAATTTTCTGACGTCAAACAGGGATTGGCCAAACAACTGCAGAGGATGCTACACGACATCAATAGCTATATAAAGGATCTGAAGACTGCCATGGACAAGGTAGCTCCAACCTGCGAGAAGTTCGAAGTCGTTATCCATGCAGATAAAAAGCCAGCTGACGCTCATGGAGGTCGCTTTAATGCACCAACAGCAAATGAGGTAGCTCTGGTGATTGTTGGTCAGCAATTCAAGCATCGAGACATTGTGCTGCAGAGCCATAACAACACATTGCAGCGCATTAGTGAAATTCATCGATCATACGACGCCTTGCAGTATCCGCTTCTGTTTTGCCGTGGCGAGGATGGGTACTCTATTGCCTTGCCTCAGCGCGATCCTAAGACCAAGTTGCTCCTCAATAAGACAGTCTCCGCAGCGAGGTTTTACTCTTATCGTATTATGGTCAGGCAAGGGGAGGTCAACCATATTTTGTACTTCCGCTCCCTTTTCAGTCAATTTCTGGTTGACATGTATGCCAAAATAGAGACTGAGAGGTTGAATTACATCAGGAACAATCAGACGCAGCTGAGGGCAGACAGCTATATTCACCTAAAGGACGCTGTGAGTGGACAGGATGCTGACGCTGCTCAGCTGGGTCAAATGGTGGTGCTTCCTTCATCATTTACTGGGGGACCTCGCTATATGCATGAGCGGACTCAAGACGCCATGACATATGTTCGCCATTACGGCCGTCCTGATCTGTTCATCACTTTCACCTGTAATCCCAGGTGGAAGGATATCACAAATGTAGGCTGCCTGGGCAAAAGTCTCACGATCGTCATGACATCATAGCCAGGGTATTCCATCTCAAGGTGAAGAAGATGATATCTCTTTTGAACAAGGGCAGTCTGTTTGGTAGAGTACGGTGTTTTATGTACTCTGTCGAGTGGCAAAAGCGGGGTCTGCCTCACATTCACATATTGCTGTGGCTAGAGCAGCGCATCTTCTCTGACATGATCGACAAAGTCATCTGTGCTGAAATACCTGATCCTGAGAAAGATCCTCTCCTCCACAACATTGTCAAGGCCAACATGATTCATGGGCCCTGTGGCAGCTTGAATTACAATTCGCCTTGCATGAAAGGAGGTAGTTGCAGCAAGAAGTATCCTCGGCCACTTCTCAAGAACACTCAGACAGGAGACGATACATATCCGCAGTATCGTAGGAGGTCTCCAGCTGACGGTGGCTTCACTGTAGAAATCAATAGGATAAAACTGGACAACCGCTGGGTGGTGCCCTACAACCCTGTCTTGTCACGCACTTTCGATGCTCACATCAATGTAGAATTATGTAACTCTGTTAAGTCCATTAAATACATTTGCAAGTACGTGAACAAGGGCAGTGACCAGGCGTCTTTTGCTCTGGAGAATGAGAAGGATGAAGTAAAGATGTATGACAGTGGGCGGTACATTAGTGGCTCGGAGGCGGTTTGGAGGATATTAGCGTTCCCTATTCATGAGAGGTATCCCACTATTTTTCATCTGGCTGTTCACCTCGAGAATGGTCAGCGTGTGTACTTCAACTCCGACAACTTGGCCGAGAAGCTTAGCAACCCTCCTCAGACAACACTCTTGGCTTTTTTCGAGTTATGCAAATATGACGAATTTGCAAAAACCCTCCTGTACTCTGAGGTCCCTTCTTACTTTGTATGGGAAAATTACAAGTTTGGGAGAAGGAAGCAAGGGAACGATGTCGATGGCTGGTCAGGAGTGAAGAGAGGCAATGCGCTGGGAAGGGTGTACACCATCAACCCAAGTAACACCGAATGTTATTATCTCCGTCTGTTACTACATGAGGTTCGAGGCCCAACGTCTTTTTCAGAGTTGAAGATTGTGAATGGTGTCCTTCATCCTACATTCCAGTCTACATGCAAGGCATTAGGTTTGCTGGAGGATGACAATCACTGGGATAGTACTTTGGGGGAAGCTGCCCTGTGTGATTCTCCGTTTAAGCTCCGAGAGCTCTTCACAGTGATGTTGGTTTTTTGTCAACTCTCTGATCCTCTTAGTCTTTGGGAGAAGTACAGAGACAGTTTTTCAGAAGATATCATGCGGCAGGTGGAAAGAGGTTGCAAGATAGTGCGCAGCAGATGAAGGAGCAGGTGTACAATAGATGCCTGATGCTGATTGAGGACGCAGTGTTAGCTTTGGGAGGACAGGGTTTGCCTCAATACGGCTTGCCTCAACCAACAAGGTCTGGAAAAGTTTTGGGAAATAAGGACTATCTGAGGGAGACCAGCTACGATACAAACGCCTTGGCACAAGAGGTATCGAATAACGAGGGTTTACTAACGGATGAGCAGCTCGCTGTCTATCGGCAGATCCTTAGCAGCGTTGAGTCAGGTGCTGGGCAGGTTTTTTTCTTGGATGCTCCTGGTGGTACTGGGAAGACTTTCCTAATCAACTTGCTCTTGGCGAAGGTAAGGAGTGATCGTGGCATCGCTTTGGCTGTCGCAACCTCTGGCATTGCTGCTACGTTATTGGAGGGAGGCAAGACGGACCACGCTGCCTTTAAGCTGCCCCTCAATCTCATTCATGCAGAAACACCTCTGTGCGACATCTCAAAACAAAGCAATATGGCCAAAGTGCTGCGAGATTGTAAGCTCATTGTTTGGGATGAGAACACCATGGCGCACAAGCGGGGTTTCGAGACACTGAGCATAACCCTCAAAGACATTAGAGGCAACGATGGAGTGATGGGGGGCGTCACTGTGTTGCTGGCTGGAGACTTTCGGCAGACTTTGCCAGTTGTGCCAAGGGGAACTCGAGCTGACGAGATTAAGGCGTGCATCGAGGCGTCATATTTATGGCCCTTTATCTGCAAACTTTCTCTCAGGAAGAACATGAGGGTCCACTTGAGAGGTGATGTCTCCTCTGGGGAATTTTCCGAACTTCAACTGAAAATAGGGGATGGAGAATATCCTGAGTCCAAGGGAAAGGTGACTATCCCTATAGGCCTGGGCGCAGTAGTGATGACCCTACAGACAACCAGAATATACCCAGATATAGTCGATATCAAGGAGAAATCTATGGACTGGCTGTGCAAGCGTGCCGTTCTGACCCCCAAGAATGATAACGCTGCCATCATTAATGACATTCTACTTAATTCGTTCGGAGAGGCAGAAATGGAATATAGGTCTGTAGATTCAGTAATGCAAATGGATAACGCGGTCCATTACCCCGTGGAGTTCCTCAATTCCCTCAACCCTCCTGGATTCTCACCCCACAAGCTTCTCTTTGAAGTGGGGGCTCCAGTGATGTTGCTGCGGAATCTCAACCCGCCTAAGCTTTGCAACGACACCAAGCTACGAGTCAAGGCCCTTTATAGAAACGTTATTGAGGCCACAGTGTTCACTGGTTGTGCTCGAGGGGAGTCGGTATTTGTACCACGCATACCACTCATACCATCAGAGTACCCCTTCGAGTTCAAGAGGCTGCAGTTCCCCCTCAAGGTCTGCTTTGCTATGACCATCAACAAGTCCCAGGGGCAGTCGCTGAAGATGGCAGGGATTGACTTAAGGGAGGAGTGTTTCTCACATGGACAGTTTTATGTGGCCTGCTCCAGAGTGAGCTCACCAAGCAGCCTGGTGATTCTACCACTTCAGGGAAGAACTACTAATGTGGTCTACAAAGAAGTCCTTCAGTGTTATGACATGTGTTAAGGACCACCTCGATTAAGGACGACACCGAGTAGGGAATAGGGAAAGCCATCCCTGGGATAATCCATAACAATCCAGCGTTATTGAAGTGGGATTATCGCAAATAAAGTAGAGGCGTGTGATATCGTGCGAAAAGGAGACGAGCATCGACGCACAACGGGCGCGTGCAACAGGCGGGAAAAAGAATTCGCAACAACGTGAAAGGAGACGAGCATCGACGCACAACGGGTGCGTGCAACAGGCGGGAAAAAAGATTTCGCAACAAAGTGTAAAATAAAGACAAAGTGTAAATTGAAGACAAAGTGTACAATAAAGACAAAGTGTAAAATAAAAACAAAGTGTAAAATAAAGACAAAGTGTAAATTGAAGACAAAGTGTAAAATAAAGACAAAGTGTAAAATAAAAACAAAGTGTAAAATAAAGACAAAGTGTAAAATAAAGACAAAGTGTAAATTGAAGACAAAGTGTAAAATAAAGACAAAGTGTAAAATAAAAACAAAGTGTAAAATAAAGACAAAGTTTAAAATAAAGACAACATGTAAAATAAAGACAAAGTGTGATACTACAAAGTAAGGACAAAGCCAGTAATAGTAGCGCGTGGGGGAAGTCATCTGGTATTTACGAATCGTCAGGACAATCGATCGCCGACGTAAGTATCGATGGAGTACTCGTACCCGATCTACCACTATGCGTAGTGGAAGACGAGACCCAAACGATTACAGAAGAAATTACAGAAAAACGAAGAAAGAAGCGAGAAGCAAGAAGAACGAAATTCAGAAGAAATTACAGAAAAACGAAGAAAAAAGCAGCAAAAGCAAAATTCAGAAGAAATTGCAGAAGAAATCATAGAAGAAAGAAGCGAGAAGCAAGAAGGAACAACGCCAGATGAAACTAGCAGTGAAGGCGAAGCTAAGGAAGACACGACGATGGGGAAAAACGAAAAGCCCTTCGACGACAACAAGAAATTGTCGACCTTTAAGCAATAAGAACGAAATTCAGAAGAAATTAATGAAAAACGAAGAAAGGAGCAGCAAGAGCAAAATTCAGAAGAAATTGCAGAAAAACGAAGAAAGAAGCGAGAAGCTTGAAGAACGAAATTCAGAAGAAATTACAGAAAAACGAAGAAAGAAGCAGCAAGAGCAAAATTCAAAAGGAATTACAGAAAAATGAAGAAAGAAGCAGCAAAAGCAAAATTCAGAAGAAATTTCAGAAGAAATCATAGAAGAAAAAAGCGAGAAGCAAGAAGGAACAACGCCAGATGAAACTAGCAGTGAAGGCGAAGCTAAGGAAGACACGACGATGGGGAAAAGCGAAAAGCCCTTCGACGACAACAAGAAATTGTTGACCTTTAAGCAATAAGAACGAAATTCAGAAGAAATTATGGAAAAACGAAGAAAGGAGCAGCAAGAGCAAAATTCAAAAGAAATTACAGAAAAATGAAGAAAGAAGCAGCAAAAGCAAAATTCAGAAGAAATTTCAGAAGAAATCATAGAAGAAAGAAGCGAGAAGCAAGAAGGAACAACGCCAGATGAAACTAGCAGTGAAGGCGAAGCTAAGGAAGACACGACGATGGGGAAAAGCGAAAAGCCCTTCGACGACAATAAGAAATTGTTGACCTTTAAGCAATAAGAACGAAATTCAAAAGAAATTATGGAAAAACGAAGAAAGGAGCAGCAAGAGCAAAATTCAAAAGAAATTACAGAAAAATGAAGAAAGAAGCAGCAAAAGCAAAATTCAGAAGAAATTTCAGAAGAAATCATAGAAGAAAGAAGCGAGAAGCAAGAAGGAACAACGCCAGATGAAACTAGCAGTGAAGGTGAAGCTAAGGAAGACACGACGATGGGGAAAAGCGAAAAGCTCTTCGACGACAACAAGAAATTGTTGACCTTTAAGCAATAAGAAGGAAATTCAGAAGAAATTATGGAAAAATGAAGAAAGGAGCAGCAAGAGCAAAATTCAAAAGAAATTGCAGAAAAACGAAGAAAGAAGCAGCAAAAGCAAAATTCAGAAGAAATTGCAGAAGAAATCATAGAAGAAAGAAGCGAGAAGCAAGAAGGAACAACGCCAGATGAAACTAGCAGTGAAGGCGAAGCTAAGGAAGACACGACGATGGGGAAAAGCAAATAGCCCTTCGACGACAACAAGAAATTGTCGACCTTCAACGACAACCCAAGCGGGAGGAACACCATAGCGAAAGGAACCCCAACCCCACAGCTGAGAAGACAATTAGCGCGAGTGCGCGTCAGGTAGCGAAACGATACGATCGGTGACATTAAGCAAAGAAGCCAGGTACGACGCCACGCGGGCGGTCTACTACGCGTTCAAGTGCAACGATGTGCCGAGTCTCATAGGCTACGACGAGCCATCGAACGTGCGCAGCACACGGAAGGACGACACCGAGTAGGGAACAGGGGAAGCCATCCCTGGGATAATCCATAACACATGGTACAGAAGTTAAAGTGAGGTTTTTTAGCCGGTAGGAGTCCGGCACTACCCCGGGTGTCCTCTTACAAGGGACCCGGGGTGTCCATGAAGGATTTTGGAGCGAGAAGCAAGAAGGAACAACGCCAGATGAAACTAGCAGTGAAGGCGAAGCTAAGGAAGACACGACGATGGGGAAAAGCGAAAAGCCCTTCGACGACAACAAGAAATTGTCGACCTTTAACGACAACCCAAGCGGGAGGAACACCATAGCGAAGGGAAACCAAACCCCGCAGCTGAGAAGACAATTAGCGCGAGTGCGCAAAAAGTCCAGCGCGCTTCCAGGACTACTACACAAACCTCTTCGAGGACGAGGAGGAAGCAGGATAGCCGTTGTTAAGGACCACCTCGGGAGGTTCCGGCGGACGTCGGGCGCACATCCGAGACGCTGCAAAAGCGCGGCAAGAGTGTAGATACAGGGCGCAGGCGCGAGGCTGGGGAGCCTCGAGCTACCCAAGAACAATGCAGTGAGCATCAGGTAGCGAAACGAGACGGTCGGTGACATTAAGCAAAGAAGCCAGGTACGACGCCACGCGGGCGGTCTACTACGCGATTTACTAGCTGATTTACCCGGCGTTGCCTGGGTACACAAATAAATAGATAAGACCCAAGCAAGGTCACTCGATATATCTCACACCTTAAAACCACCCTGACAAAATACCCTTTATCATACCACTAAAAATAATGTGGCTTTTAATAACATTTTAAAAATCCAATTTAGCTGTTATTCCCCGTATGATGTGGCACTCGGGCAACGCCGGGTAAATCAGCTAGTTATTTAATAATAGGAGATTTTAACATAGATGTCAAGGGAAACTCGTTCTATGAAAAACAACTAATATTAGGAATGTTAAGCTTAGGGATGAAACAAAAATGTGGAAAACGTTAAAAGAAGTAATTAAAGGAGAATCAATGGGTACTAGAGAAGTAGAGAATATAGATTTTGAGATATTGGATGACATGATGGGAGGTAGTATAGCTGATAAATTTAATGTGTTCTATGTGCAAAGTGTAGAGAATATAGTTAATTCAATACAACGGGATACGTCTGGAAGTCCAAACCGAAGAAGAATTATAACAGGGATAAGGATGAACAATAAAAGTATAATGGAAAACTTCAATCATATTGAAATAAAGGATCTGGAGAAGATAGTTATAGGACTCCCGAAAAAGAAGGGAACGGAAGAAGGAATATCAAGTGATATACTAAAAATGGCATTCAGTGCAATAAAAGAGGAATTTGTGGAAATAATAAATGGATCCCTACGGGAGGGATGTTGCCCGGACAGCTGGAAAACTTCTACAATTATACCGATCCCAAAAATAAACAAAGCCATAAAAGCAAGTCATTACAGACCAATTAACATGTTGCCATTATACGAAAAATTGCTCGAATTAGTAGTAAAAAATCAAATTGAAAAATATTTAGAAACCAATGACATCATAACGGAGCATCAGTCAGGATTTAGAAAGAAATATTCGTGTGAAACGGCGATTCAAACTGTTGTGGATGAATGGAAAGTGTACATTCGTGAAGGAAAAATGGTAGGAGTAATATTCATGGATTTAAAAAAAGCGTTTGAGGCAATCGACAGGGATATATTACTAGACAAATTATACCAATATGGAATTAGAGACAAGGTATTAGAGTGGTTCAGAACGTACTTAAGAAATAGAACACAGCAAGTTCGATTCAATGATAAATGGTCTGAAGTTATTCCCAACGAATATGGGGTACCGCAGGGGTCAGTACTAGGGCCGTTGCTGTTTATTATATATACAAATGATATAGTTAATTTGTGTCCAGAGGAATGTGCAATAAAAATGTTTGCTGATGACACAGTGATATTTGTGCCTGGAAAAAGCAGCGCGGAAGTGGAGAGAAAGATGAATATGTTATTGAGTATAGTAGAAAAGTGGATGGAAAGAAATAAATTAAAAATGAATGTAGAGAAAACAAAATATATGATTGTCAGCAGTGTAAGGAAAGTCGTGAGTAGGAATATTGTACTGAAGTGTTTGGATGGAACGAAATTTGAGAAAGTAGAGTCGATAAAATATTTGGGTATCATTATTGATGACAAGCTACGATTCAAAGACTTTGTACATATAGTACATATAGTACAATCTTTGCCTTATGGACATAAGGCTATAACGTTACTATAACGTTTATACATTTATCTTTAAAGCCGTGAAGAATCTACTGCCAAAAGAATTTAACAATCGGCTACAAATAGTAGGAACGAAGAGTGGTAGGGAAACAAGGCAAGCGGAAAATATAGTAATACACTTAGAAGAACGAGAAGTGCACAAATGAGTATGTACTATGAAGGAGTGAAAATATATAATGCATTGCCAACTGAACTGAAAGGTTGCGAAAAAGTAGAACAGTTTAAACGAATGTTAAAGGATTATGTTGTGTCAACAGTCAAGTAAGATGTATGTAGATGTAAGAAAAATATGTAACACTGTGTATAAAATAGCTGAGAAAGCTAATAAACATCAATTAATCTCTCTCTCTCTCTCTCTCCAAAAGTTGAGACGTGTGTCAAATGCGCTCCGTCTTTGAGTCAACTTTATATTGACATATAAGACTATAATCAGGATAAAAATATTACGAAACGTGCGGTTTTGTGTGATGAGCATTTAGAACGATAGATGATTCTGATAGCTATCGAGATCGCGGTATTGTGAACAATTTTAGGTATTGAAGTTCGTGTGAAAGTGGTAACGGCGACCATTCTCGCTGCTACGATGACACGACAATAGCGCATACCACGGCATTAGTGCGAACACGGACGAAATGGATAGCACAACTGAGTACGATGGATATCGTTGCTCAGCGTGCAAAAAAGCTATAAAAAGCCAGGTAGTGCGATGCGAGACGTGCCTGAAACTGTTTTATCATCGGGGAGGTGTGTGTAAACATAAGGTGTAATGTAATGGTGCAATGTAATGGTCCATTCGATAAATTCGTAGTTGACGAAAGCCAGAGGACGTTGACATCTAGTGCAGGTAACAGCAGAGATCGATTGGGTTCGACTGGACCATTTACAGGAAGCAGAGGTATTAGCACGACGGCAAATATCGAAGGAAAAATAGATTGGTTGGTGAAAAATGTGAAAGAAATAAAGGACGAAGTTGCATGCAAGAACGAAGTGCGGGTGATAATTAAGAAAATAGTACAAGAAGAATTGAAGGGCATGAAGATCGAAATGGAAGAAATAAAAAAGATGATACAAGGAGGATGTTGGAGAATCAGCTGGCGCACGGCGATCGATATTCGTCGTGCGCCTACCTGTTGCGGTGCTAGCACAGTTCGTTCGGTTGAGTCGAAGATAGCCGAGGCAGGGCTTCGCGAAGCCGAGGATGTCTCTCTCGCTTGACTTCGGTTTCGCTCACCGGCTATCTCGCTCCACTGACTTCAGCGCCCAACGACGCTTTCATACCCGCAGCCATATTGGCATTTTGACACTTTTTTGGCTACACACCGGCGAAACAGCACACACAACAGGACTCTCGGACTCTCGGACCTTTTTCTCTGTCGCAATTCACTTTCAGACAATTCAGATTCGCTCAACTTTCAAGCTCAACAGGACTCAAATACACGGTAAGAGTACACCGCCACAATTCAGTGCAATTCAATGTCGGTGAGGAGTAGAAAATAGCGGTACATTCACATTTTTGTCTCACTCTGTGGCGTGCGCTGCAGCACATGCTGCACCACGTTCTCCTCAATGTATGTTGCCGGTGTAATTAATATAATTATGCAGGTGCTTTATATTCACTGTACTTTTCTCCAGAAAATCTGCTGGGAAAGTACAGTGACTATACACTGCTCACTCGTGCATCCTCAGTATATGTTGTGTTGTGCTACGCAGTGCTGACTGCGTAGCTTGTCTCATACATATAGAGCACTCAAGCAATTTTAATTGCAAGTGCTCTCATCGATTCAAGGCAACCTCTCTTCACCAAACTGCTGAGAGCTTACAGTGAATGGTGTACAAAATCTTACGCCCTCATTTTTCTCTAGCGTGGCGTGCTACGCAGCACTGACTGCTGCACGCGCACCGCTCTCTAGGTTCAAGCTCAATCACACTTAGCACACAATTAATATAATCGTGTGCTGTTCAAAGTCAGAATTCAATTCAAATTGTTTATTTATATTTATAATTTGTATTTTTTCAAAATCTATGTTTTTGGATTGTTTTCTCAATTTAACTGATTTTTGTATTAATTTTCACTTGTAATGTTTTTATAAATTATGTACTTTGCGTGTACTTTGGACCGCTTGTCGGAAGGTGGAATAAACCACTTTCACACGATAACAACAACTTGTCTGGTTTTATTTATCACCTTGTCGAGAGTGAGTTTTCATGGGTATTCGATACATTCACAGATCTGTCAACTTCATCCACCGGATTCTCAAACATTGGTTTGAGAGGGCTCGAAGAACATTTGGTCCTTCGAGCCGGATACTCGACTCTAGCAAGGTAAAACCAGGGTTTTCTACCTTCCGCAATCAACTACTCTTCGGCTCATCACGACTTGGAATCTGCGAACCCACAACGCAGTTTCCACCGCTTCTCATCGGCGCAGCAACAGCGCTTCAATTTGGTAAAGTACTCACTCTGCGGAGCATCTTCGTTCCTTTACACTTGTTCGGCTCACGGGGCTCACAATGTCCGAGGCTAATTCTTCAGACATCAGGGTGGCACCTGGTGACCCTGAGGATAAAAGATATTGTTGGCTCCGGACCCCGTCGTGGCTGCGAAGAAGGCCCGGTCACCGGTTCGCCTACCAGGCGATCTGGGGCTCAAGGTCCAATCGCAGCAGTGACGGGTGTCAGCTCTGCGGTTCATTTACATTTCAGGACCCGCGGCGCTCCGTCACCACATACCAACGCGTCCGCGTGTCCCTGTGATTGCTGTCGGGGTCGGGGATACTTCATCGTGATGTGCCCTGAGTTCCGTCGGCTCACTGTGGCTGATTGGCGCAAGATGGCGGAGAAAACGCGCCTGTGCTATAACTGCCTCGGTCGACACAACGCATTGGCTTGCCGATCTACCCGGACGTGCAAGGAGTGGGCAGGGCGGCCTCACACCATGCTGTATCCAGCAGAGTCCCCTGCAACGACTGCCGACGCACAACCACACAATACACAGTCGTCAACACACTAGGGTGTTGACGCAGTCGTTCTCTCATCGATTCAACTCACAAACACATGCTCAACATTATTAGCAACTGCACTCACACATTTACACATCGGTATTGACTCACCAGGCACGACTTCAAGTCGATCCTGGACCGGGATTGACATTTATTACGGAAGAACTCTTCCATAAACTCAACACCACACGCAAGTACTCATCAATTTCGATCACAAGGATCGGTGGAAGGCACTCAACGCAGACACATAGCTCAGTTCAACTCACACTGTGTTCCACATACACCATGGAGAAAGTCACGGTACTGGCTCACATTCTCAACACGGTTACTACTCATTTGCCATCTTTTGAGTCACCAGCTCGAACATGGTCTCACATAGTGAAGCTGAAGCTGGCAGACCCTGATTTTCTCATACCACGACCAATCGATATCATAGTTGGAGCAGATATTTATGGACAGGTTATTAAACCAAATATTCTCAAGGTCACATCATCTGCGCCTATTGCACAATTATCGATATTTGGGTGGCTCATCATTGGACCAACTTTACTCATGCCAACCTGAAGCACTCACTGTTCTTCATGCTGCCATGCAGAACGATGATCAGGAATCACAGAACGTGCTCACAAAATGTTGGGTTCAAGAAGAGCCACCAAAGGACACGGTCGGTCAATTCACACCAGCGGAGCAGGCATGCGAGGATCAGTTTCTCAACACGTATCAGGGTGTTACTACAGGCCGATACATCGTTCGGTTTTCTCTCACATTTTTGCCTGCAAACCTGGAAATTCATACTCAAAAGCGCATCGGTGTCTGCAGCACATGATACGTAAAATTAGTAATTTGTTGCTCAATATTTCGGACGTGCTCATTTGGATCCGTCAACATAGATAATTCTTTGCCTCTGACATTACGAAAATGTATCGTCAGATCCGTGTTCATCTTGAGAATTGGAATCTTCGACGGATTTTATGGAAAAATGATCAACTCAACCCTGTGCCGTATCTATTAACACGTTGACGGACAGTAGAAACAAGACGGCTGAACGGACGGTTGAACTTGACGGCTATAGACGCAACTGTCCGTCAACGTGTTAACAACCGTGAAAAATGGTACAACAGTTGAGGGCGGATTCAACTCATCAACTCATTGAAATAGCTCAACAATTCAAGGACTTGTGCATGGCGGGCGGTTTTCCACTCGCCAGGTGGCACTCGTCGGACCTCAAGGTACTTGCTAATATCTCATCATCACCGTCAATCTCAGCTATCTCAACGGACGACTGCGAGACAAAATTCTTGGCTTGACTTGGCTTCTTCATGAGGACAAGTTCACATTCTCTTCACGGTTCAACTCAGCTCAGGAAATTTTCACAAACGCCTCGTTTTCTCCGAGGTGGCTCAACTCTTCGATCCAATCGGTTTCGTGTCACCAGTTGTGATAAGAGCCAAAATACCCTTGTAAGAGCTTTGGCTTCACAAACTCAACTGGGATGGTCCACTGTTATACCAGGTCTCAACACGAAGGATTGCAATCAAAGAAGATCTCACTTATCCGGCCGGAATCTCAATTCCTCGGTGGTTCAACACATGGAGCAACTCAACAGTGGAATTGCATGGTTTCTCTGATGCATCTCAACTAGCCATCGCTGCAGTGATTTACATCACTGTCAACTCAACTTCCACAGGAAAGGTGGCTTCACTTGTCTGCTCAAAAACGCACGTGGCACCACTCAAGAAGCTCACCATACCAAGGCTTGAACTGACTGCAGCATTGTTGCTAGCAAAACTGGTTGTATATGTTCAAGCTACACTCAAGGTTAAAGTCTCATTTACTCACCTGTGGACGGACTCATCAGTAACTCTCACCAGGATCAAAGCTCATCCTGCTCGGTGAAAGGACCATGTCCGAAATAGAGTCACTCAAATACAATAACTCACACCCAGTGCTCAATGGCGTCACGTGTCAGGCACAAGCAACCCAGCTGACTGTGCCTCGCGGGGTATCTCAACATCTCAACTGTCCTCTCATCAGTTGTGGTGGTCACGTCCACCATGGATGGTGAAGCCTATTGAATTTTGGCCGAAAGGCACAACTGATTCAGAGGATTTGAGCATCATGGAAGCCCGACCGGGGGTAGCTCTCCTCGTGGCAATACAGACGATAGAGTATCATTGGGAACTCATTCATCGCTGTTCTTCGCTCTCAAAATTATGTCGTCTCACCTCATATTGTGTCAGGGCAGTGGCAAAAATGAGAAAGAGGTTAGAATTGGCAGATAACGCTCCACTCACTGCGAGAGAAATGACTGCAGCAAACACATTTTGGACGAAAGCCACACAAGCCGTTTTTTTCAAGCACGAGATACAAGTGCTGCAATCAGGCTCGCATCTTTCATCTGCAAACCCCTTCAGTCGACTAACAGCCTTTATCGACGAGGAGAGCGTACTTAGAGTAGGAGGTCGCCGTGCTCAATCAGCACTCACGTATGAAGAAAGGCATCCTGCCATTCTACCTCGTCATTCTCGATTCACGACTCTCATTATCGATCAAGCTCACGTGCGAACTCTCCACGGAGGCACGCAGCTCATACTAGCTCAAGTTCAACTAACACATTGGATCGTAGGCGGTAGAGCTCCTGTGAAATCTCATATATTACATTGCGTGGTGTGTGCTCGACAGAGAGGAGTCCGTGCACAACAATTGATGGGTCAGCTTCCTCTGTCACGAGTCACACCATCGCGCGCATTTATTCATACAGGAGTAGACTACGCCGGTCCTCTCCCGCTCAAAATTTGGAAGGGTCGAGGCAGTAAAACACACAAAGGCTGCATCTGCGTTTTTGTGTGTCTCGCCACTTCGGCTCTGCATCTTGAGGTCGTCAGTGACTACTCAGCTGACGGCTTCCTCTCAACGTTCAGGCGATTCTCATCGAGGCGTGGCATTCCTCACACACAACGACGCTTTCATACCCGCAGCCATATTGGCATTTTAACAATTTTTTGGCTACACACCGGCAGAACAGCACACACAACAGGACTCTCGAACTCTCGGACCTTTTTCTCTGTTGCAATTTACCGGATTCGCTCAACTTTCAAGCTCAACAGGACTCAAATACACGGTAAGAGTGCACCGTCACAATTCAGTGCAATTCAATGTCGGTGAGGAGTAGAAAATAGCGGTACATTCACATTTTTGTCTTACTCTGTGGCGTGCACTGCAGCACATGCTGCACCACGTTCTCCTCACTGTATGTTGCCGGTGTAATTAATATAATTATGCAGGTGCTTAATATTCACTGTACTTTCCTCCAGAAAATCTGCTGGGAAAGTACAGTGACTATACACTGCTCACTCGTGCATCCTCAGCATATGTTGTGTTGTGCTACGCAGTGCTGACTGCGTAGCTTGTCTCATACATGTAAAGCACTCAAGCAATTTTAATTGCAAGTGCTCTCATCGATTCGCTGTAACCTCTCTTCACCAAACTGGTGAGAGCTTACAGTGAATGGTGTACAAAATCTTACGCCCTCATTTTTCTCTAGCGTGGCGTGCTACGCAGCACTGACTGCTGCACGCGCACCGCTCTCTAGGTTCAGGCTCAATCACACTCAGCACACAATTAATATAATTGTGTGCTGTTCAAAGTCAGAATTCAATTCAAATTGTTTATTTATATTTATAATTTGTATTTTTTTTAAATCTATGTTTTTGGATTGTATTCTAAATTTAACTGATTTTTGTATTAATTTTCACTTGTAATGTTTTTATAAATTATGTACTTTGCGTGTACTTTGGACCGCTTGTCGGAAGGTGGAATAAACCACTTTCACACGATAACAACAACTTGTCTGGTTTTATTTATCACCTTGTCGAGAGTGAGTTTTCATGGGTATTCGATACATTCACAGATCTGTCAACTTCATCCACCGGATTCTCAAACAGAGGAGTTCTAGGTACAACAAGGGAAGTAACAAGAACCTATAGTGGAGCAGTCAAAGAAAAGAAAAAGGAGACGGTTATAATTATTAAGCCTAATGAACAACAAGAAAGTGAGGCCACGAAAAAGAAGATCAAAGAAAAGTTAGACATAAAAAACATGGCTGTGGGAGTAACAAGGTTAAAGAAAGGCAGTAATGGAACTGTGATTTTGGGCTGTGAAACGACAGGAGAAATAGAAAAGCTAAAGACCATAGTACAAGAGAAAATGGGCGAGGGGTTTAAAGTTATGGAAACAAAGCAACAAAAACCAAAAATTAAGATCGTTAACATGGATGAACTAGAGCTGGCGGATGATGAGCTGGTTAAAACAATAAAGAAACAGAATGCAATGGAAGAAAAGGAAGGAAGGGAGATGAAAATTGTCAAAAGAATAAACAAAGAAGAGAGACACGAAGGATCAGTAATAATGATAGTGGATGAAGGAATCCACCAAGAGATACCGAACAAAGGTAAGATCAGGGTGGGATGGAGAAAATGTCCGGTTTACAAGAGAGGAAACATGCCATAAATGTGCGGGAAATTACGAAACGAATAAATGTACAGCGACGAAAAACAAGTGCATAAACTGCATGTTTGAAAACCAAGCATACAACTTAGAGATAAACATGGAACATGATGCATTAGATCGGAAATGCCCAACGTACAAAAGAGCAATCCAAGAAGAGAAGAGAAGAGCAGGATGGGACGATTAGCAATTACTGAAGGAGGAAATGCTGTGGTATACAAATGCACAAAGCCTGATAGCACAGAAGGATGAAATACGATACCAAATAGTGGATAAAATGAAACCCGCATTCATAGCGTTATCAGAGACCAGAGTGACAGCTGAAATTGGTGACAGTGAAGTGTATACGCCGGGCTATGGTGCAGTCAGATGTGATGCGGAGAATAGGAATACAGGTGGTGCAATCTTATACATAAGAGATGATATTAAATATGATATGATATCAATAAATAAAATAGAATCAAACTGCTAGTGTGCTGGAATAGAGGTCAAGGACAAATATTATAAAGGAGTGATAGTAATTGTGTATCATTCGCCAAGTGCGTCGGATGCTGAGTTTATAAGACACATAGAAAACATAACTGAGGAACTAACAATAAAAGGAGACTGTTTGGTAATAGGTGATTTTAATATAGATGTCACGGTAGAAACGTTCTACAAAAAGAGGTTGATAACAGGAATGCTGAGTCTAGGAATGAAGCAATACGTTAATAAACCAACAAGAATAACGCAAGATAGTCGAACTACTATCGATTTATTATTTGCTAATAGGTGTGCACAAGTGCAGGTGGAACATGAGCCAAAGATAACGGATCATGCATGGATCAAAGTCATATTAGGTAACAGGAAGGACAGGAATGAGTATAGAGGATATAAAACAAGAAACTATAGTAAAATTGATGTGAAGGAATTTACACGGATGTTAAGCATTACCACAAGACAAGTTCAAGAGGTAGAAGTGAGCCAAAGAGCAAGGATTCTCGTTGATAACATAGTGGGTGCTCTAGAT
The DNA here is from genome assembly GCA_963942595.1 of Cylloceria caligata. Classification (NCBI taxonomy): domain Eukaryota; kingdom Metazoa; phylum Arthropoda; class Insecta; order Hymenoptera; family Ichneumonidae; genus Cylloceria; species Cylloceria caligata. The sequence goes on along the minus strand of OZ012710.1, from coordinate 35,471,845 downwards.
AGGTTTGCACCCAAAAATATAGTGAAGATTCCAAGCGTATGGGAAGGAAAAAAATGGTATTCAGAAGACATAATAGTAGCTGCAAGAAGAAGCGATAAGGCATACGGAGTAGCAATTACTACTGGTTTGGAGGAGCATTGGCAGCAGTTTAAAATAGAAAGGAATGCAGTAGTTAAATTAATAAGAGAAAAAAAGAAGGAATATTATGAAAAGATGATAGACGATAATAAGAAGGATCCGACAAAAATGTGGAAAACGTTAAAAGAAGTAATTAAAGGAGAATCAATGGGTACTAGAGAAGTAGAGAATATAGATTTTGAGATATTGGATGACATGATGGGAGGTAGTATAGCTGATAAATTTAATGTGTTCTATGTGCAAAGTGTAGAGAATATAGTTAATTCAATACAACGGGATACGTCTGGAAGTCCAAACCGAAGAAGAATTATAACAGGGATAAGGATGAACAAGAAAAGTATAATGGAAAACTTCAATCATATTGAAATAAAGGATCTGGAGAAGATAGTTATGGGACTCCCGAAAAAGAAGGGAACGGAAGAAGGAATATCAAGTGATATACTAAAAATGGCATTCAGTGCAATAAAAGAGGAATTTGTGGAAATAATAAATGGATCCCTACGGGAGGGATGTTGTCTGGACAACTGGAAAACTTCTACAATTATACCGATCCCAAAAATAAACAAAGCCATAAGAGCAAGTCATTACAGACCAATTAATATGTTGCCATTACACGAAAAGGTGCTCGAATTAGTAGTAAAAAATTTAATTAAAAAATATTTAGAAACCAATGACATCATAACGGAGCATCAGTCAGGATTTAGAAAGCAATATTCGTGTGAAACGGCGATTTAAACTGTTGTAGATGAATGGAAAGTGTACATTAGTGAAGGAAAAATAGTAGAAGTAATATTCATGGATTTAAAACGAGCGTTTGAGACAATCGACAGGGATATATTATTAGGCAAATTATACCAATATGGAATTAGAGACAAGGTATTAGATTGGTTCAGAACGTACTTAAGAAATAGAACACAGCAAGTTCGGTTCAATGATAAATGGTCTGAAGTTATTCCCAACGGATATGGGGTACCGCAGGGGTCAATACTAGGGCCGTTGCTGTTTATTATATATATGAATGATATAGTTAAATTTGTGTCCAGAGGAATGTGCAATAAAAATGTTTGCTAATGACACAGTGATATATGAACCTGGAAAAAGCAGCGCGGAAGTGGAGAGAAAGATGAATATGCTATTGAGTATAGTAGAAAAGTGGATGGAAAGAAATAAATTAAAAATGAATGTAGAGAAAACAAAATATATGATTGTCAGCAGTGTAAGGAAAGTCGTGAGTAGGAATATTGTACTGAAGTGCGTGGATGGAACGAAACTTGAGAGAGTAGAGTCAATAAAATATTTGGGTATCATTATTGATGACAAGCTACGATTCAAAGACCACTGTGAGTATATGTTAAAAAAAATAGGGAAAAAACGAGCTTTCTAAACAGAATGGGGAATTATGTATCTACGTATACGCGATGTGTGATATATAAAGCAATCATAGCACTTTACTTTGAATATTGTGCAACACTGTTAGTAGCTATGGGTGAAACAGAGTTGAAGAAACTGCAGATCGCGCAGAACAGAGCAATGATGGTTATACTACAATGCAACCGCTATACGAAGGTAGAAGATATGCTGAGCGCGGTACAATTTATGTCCATAAGGCAAGGATTGTACTATAACGTTCGTACATTTATCTTTAAAGCCGTGAAGAATCTACTCCTAAAAGAATTTAAAAATCGGCTACAAACAGTAGGAACGAAGAGTGGTAGGGAAACAAGGCAAGCGGAAAATATAGTAATACAATTTAGAAGAACGAGAAGTGCACAAAAGAGTATGTACTATGAAGGAGTGAAAATATATAATGCATTGCCAACTGAACTGAAAGGTTGCGAAAAAGTAGAACAGTTTAAACGAATGTTTAAAGAGTATTTTGTGTCAACGGTAAAGTAAGATGTATGTAGATGTAAGAAAAATATGTAACACTGTGTATAAAATAGCTGAGAAAGCTAATAAATCTCTCTCTCTCTCTCTCTCTCTCTCTCCCTCTCTCTCTCTCTCTCTCTCTCTCTCTCTCTCTCTCTCTCTCTCTCTCTTTCTCTCTCCCTCTCTCTTTCTCTCCCTCTCTCTCTCTGTTTCTCCCTTTCTCTCTGCGAGTATACGTCAACGTCTGATTTATCGCTCCTTCTTTCTGGGCACGATTCTGCTCCATTCTGCCCGCGGGGCGTTTTGTTTCAGGACGTAAGCACGCACCAATATGGCTTTCATCGAACACATTTAGAAACTCACTAGAATACCAAATGTACACTGAAGAAATTCGATGAAAAGTTTGACTGATTCTTCGATTTCCCCTCGGTACACTGATTTTTCGCTGAGCCGACCTCAAGGTCTTGTACACTGCGCATGTGCTCTTTCTCTCTTGAACCTACGGCACATCATCTATCGCGCAAGTTTGTTGTCATCGCTCGAACTTATTCCTCGCCGTTACACCACTGACTTCACAGAAGCTGTTATCGGGGACAGCATTCTACCATCTACTCCCAGCACGCATGCGCATCTCATAGCTTCGTAGACTGTCGCTGAATCTATGTGGTGGTGTTTACCTCAGGTTTTTCGCTCTGCGCTCTAGCATGTACATACCAGGTGTATGCATAAGTTTTTTCCGGTTTAACTAGGAGATGGCGCCAGCGAAAAGTACGCAGCGTATTAATTTGACACATACGTCATTTTGTTCGTCTGACATTAACCTACAAACACACACAAGTTGAGTCCGCCAAAAACTAGCGTCTTTGTTTTATCGTTCAGTGATCATGTCGAGTTTTGTGCCTGAAAAAGAACATTTGCGGCACGCATTGCTTTTCTTATTTAATCAAAAGAAAAAGGCTGCTGAAAGTCAACGTTTGCTGGTCGAAACATATGGTGAACACGCTCCATCGATTAGAACATGTGAGACATGGTTTCAACAATTTAAAAGTGGTGATTTCAATGTGAAAGACATTGAGCGCTCTGGTAGACCACAAAAATGCGAAGACGAGCAATTGCAGGAGTTATTGGATGATGACCCAACTCAAACTCAACGGCAATTAGCAGAATCATTACATGTGTCACAAGAAACAATCAGCAGACGTTTACGAGTAATGGGGAAGATCAATAAACTCGGTAAATGGGTCCCATACGATTTGAATGAACGTCAAATAGAAAATCGCAAAGTCACTTGTGAAGTGCTGCTTCAACGTTACGAAAGGAAATCATTTTTGCATCGAATTGTGACGGGTGATGAAAAATGGATTTATTTTGAAAACCCGAAGCGGAAAAAATCGTGGCTTTCACCTGGCAAAGCCGGTCCTTCAACACCAAGGCCAAATCGCTTCGGCAAGAAGACCATGCTCTGTGTCTGGTGGGACCAGAGCGGTATTGTGTATTATGAACTCTTGAAGCCCGGCGAAACCGTTAATACACAACGCTATCGCCAACAAATTATTAATTTAAACCACGCATTAATCGGAAGACGACCGGAATGGGCCAGAAGACATGGCAAAGTGATTTTGTTACACGACAATGCGCCGTCTCACACAGCAAAAGCAGTAAAAGACACCTTGAAATCGCTTGGATGGGACATCCTTCCGCACCCGCCGTATTCGCCAGACCTGGCGCCATCTGACTATCACCTCTTCGCATCAATGGGGCACGCGCTCCCAGAGCAGCATTTCAGCAATTTCGAGGAAGTTGGAAAATGACTCGACGAATGGTTTGCCGTAAAAGACAAGCAGTTTTTCTGGCATGGTATTCATAAGTTACCTGAAAGATGGGCGAAATGTGCAGAAGCTGATGGCCAATATTTTGAATAAAACAAAAATTAATTTCCCTTGAAAATTACGTGTTTTTTTTTACCAAAAAACCGGAAAAAACTTATGCATACACCTGGTACTTACTCTGTAATATTGTGTACATCTTTCGTGCTCTTTCTTCTACGCTACAGTATGATAAATTGTATACAAACGTCTCACCGTTCTGACTTCATGCGTTAGTTTATTTTATTACAGCTGATTGTTAGACGTGTGATAGTTAATCTTATTTATCGGCATGTCGAAATTAAATTTAAGTGCGTTAAATGTAAAAAACTTATTGCTAATGATAAGGTTTCGTGCACAGCTTGCTCCAAATCTTTTCACCCAGGTTGTGACAGAGCATATCTTTCATTTAAATCGGACTGCTTGTTGCGTCTTAAATCGAATAAAAATGCCCAATTTAACGCGTTCGCCGCCGTTGTCTCCATTTGTATTATCTTCAATGTCTTCCTCTACTGCTATGCTTGTCTTTCAGCAGCCCTCACATCAGGGTTCACGATTAAACCATGACTTCCCAACTGCTTAATCTGCTGTTACAACGCAACTGCCTATAGCTCAACATCTAAATCCCCATGTATCAGAAAGAGATCTATTACTTGCCTTAAATAAAAATCTGAGTGCCTTTATTGCCGAACAAACTGCTGTCAATATTGATCATACGGCAAAACTCAATTGTATCAAAAAGCATACAAGAATACTTGAGGCTCATGATGAACGAATTACGCATCTTGAAGCAAATTACGCGCAATTATTACAGCAAAATATAGATTTGTCACGTGAGCTTCACTCATTTAGCACTAGTACTGTAGTTCCACTCTCTACTGAAATCACATTATCTGGTGTGCCTTTAATAATAAGTAATTCCGCGGAGCAAGTTATAGAGAAAGTTTTTAAAGCCCTTCGTATACCGAACCTCTTAAGTGATGTCCTTGAAATTCGAAGTCTTGACAAAAACAAAAATCGTTCACATAATGAGCCGAGTAATGTCAATACTAATAACTTGAGACAAATCACCTCAAAATCTTTCATAATTACTCTCAAATCGCACCAAGTCAGAGAGCACATTATCAACAAAAAGAGAGTCAAGAAAAAATGGACTCTCAAAGAAGTATTTGGCCTTGATCAACAAGGGCTCGTCTATGTTAATGAGTTTCTTCCAACCGCACTCTATAATCTACTACGTCTTGTAAAAGCTCGCGCTTCTGAACGTAATTATAAATATGTATGGTCTCGCTCTGGTTCCATACAAATATGTGCGCAAGAACGATAGTCAAACACCAATCGTCATGTCAACTGAGGCTGATCTTGATAAATTGATCTGACTGTCTCTAAATTGTGAAGCTCGTTTACCCCTCTCACTCTCAATGTCGCATTTGGAGATAGCTCAGTTGAATGTTAATTCCTTACGAGGGCATATGGAACTAATTCAACCAACCATAATCGAGCGCAAATTTCATATTATCTCGTTGAGTGAAATGTGGCTTCATTCGTTTGTATCGGATAACTTGTTGTGAGCAGAGGGATATTTCCTCATTCGTAATGATCGTGAAGGAAAAGAGGGTGGAGGAGTTGCTTGTTTCATACATAAGTCCCTAAAAACAAAAGTATTAATGGCATCACCAAGTCAATATTCAAATGCTCCAGAATATTAAATTATCGAAATTACTGGACCAAATTCTAAGAAGCTCCTTTTTGCCTGCCTCAGTATACAGACCACCAAGAGTATCAATGCTACGGGATTTTGTTGAAGCTTTATGTACTTTCTCTCACATGTATGAAAATATTATTATAGCAGGTGATCTTAATTGTAATTTAGCTGGTAATGGTTATGAATCAATTTATTTGCGCCAATTAGCCTTCTCCCTTTCAGTACACATTGTTGAATCTGCAACTTCTCACCACACGACGACCTCTGATTCCTGGATTGATGGATTCTTAATCGATAGTGAGGAAAAAAAACTATCTTTCGTTAAATCTGAAGCTCCGTTTATAGCTGGCCATGATCTATTAGAACTTCATTATGTCTTTGAGGTGGAACCTGCTATTGAGCATAACATTACACGGCGAGCTCACAATCATTTTAATGATAGAAGCTTTCTGAATTTGTTATCGAATAGATTTAATTCTTCGGGACTTAGCAATTTTAACTTGAGATTCAGCTCTAATTCGAGTTGTAATTCGGGTACAATACCTGATTATATAAATACGATAGTTGATCTATTGTCTGGGGCATTTCTAGAGTCTCTGAATAAATTTTCGCCATTTCGCTCTTTCTGTGTTCGTCGTCCTCCGGCACCTTGGCTCACACAAAATCTGAGAGAACGCATGGCTCAGCGAATCTTATTGTATACGCGTGCATGGCGATCTAAAAGCGTACTAAGCCTTGTTATCTTAAGGGAGTATAGAGATGAACTTAAAAATGACTTAGACATGCGAAAAGTGAGTACCATCTTCGGAGATTGCCATCCATAACAGATCCGAATAAATTGTGGAAAGAGCTGGCCACTCTTGGTTTAGCCAAGTCGTCTTTAGCATCACCACTTAATTTCTTTCAACCAGAAGAGCTCAATTCATTTTATTCTGCTGTATCCATCCAATTACCGCCGTGTTCATACGATGAATTTCGCACGATGAGTTCATTAATTTAACCAGTTCGCCCTTTATTCATCTTTGCTGAAATCACGTCCAACCAAGTACGATTTATTATCTCTACCAACTCTAGTTCCAAGTCATATGCAGCAGGTCCAGATGGTGTTTCTTTGTTCCTAATAAATAAGTCTACTGAGGTTTCGTGATCATTGCTAACAGCTATGTTTAACCATTCTTTGCAGTCATCTAAGTTCCCTCAGTGTTGGAACAAAGCTTTTCTTCGAGCATTATCTAAAATTAAAACACCCCTTTCCCCGTCTGATACTAGGCTGATAGCTAACCTTAGTGAACTTTCAAAAGTGATTGAGAGATTGGTTCATAAACAGATCACTGACTGGATTGAATCGAACCAAGTTTTTGATGCACGTCAATCGGGATGTCGTAGTGGCCATAGTACTCAATCAGTATTACTACGTGTGTGTGACGATGTGAGGCGCAATGTGGATGAAAGGCGTATTACCATTCTCATCTTATTCGTTTTTTGTAAAGCATTTGACACTGTACCGCACTTACAACTCCTTGCGAAATTAAGGGGGCAGGATCAGTCATCAGGTAAAAAAAATCATTTTTCTGAAAATTTTTCATATGAACATCTCAGAAATACCTTGTGAAAATTTTAAGTCGATCCAAGTAAAAATCGCAGAGATACCGATTATTTCGTAATCGTGTTCCAAGTATAGTGAAATCATAGTGCCGGAGAATTCTGAAACTGAATATCGTTTCATAAACGTTTTAACTGTTTTTTTTACTTTATCCACTTTAGTGAAGTGTTTTAAACAAATCTACAATGGAAAAATCAATTTTCAAGAATGTCAATCGCGTGGAATTGAATATAAAATATAAGTTAGAAAAACAAATCATTATTATACTTTTATTTACATCTAAAACTTTAATCGCGTTTTTCTCAGAACTACATTTTTTAAGCCCGTGCGTAACATAACTCAAAAAGTTATGCACCGATCTTAATGAAATTGTGCAGGCATTTTTTATATGATAAATACTCGCGGTTGAACGATCGTTTTCATTTATTTGTTTTTAACAATTTTTTTTACAAGCAATAATTGGCTGATTTTTAAGTGAAAATTGTACCTTTAAATTCAAAACCATGCAAAAAATTGAAAATCGCATATTTTTTAAAATAATTTCGTTCAACCACGAAAGAAACTAATATATTAACTAAATCTTTTTTATTTTTTAATTCCAGACAATCCTGTGAAGCCACATACTACGCACCGCACGCCGCTTTTTTTTTTGAACCGCCGACGAACCATTGCCACCAGTGGATAAATAATGAATATTTTTTAGTGACAAAATTCTTGAAGACACTTTAAACATTATTCTTTTATATGTAAAGACTTTCAAGTAATTATATTTATTCAGAACTGAGAAAAAAATTCTCAAAAAAGTGCTCTTTTTCGATCTGATGACTACTCCTGCCCCCTTAAAAAAGTGGGCCTTGCAGAACCAGTTCTTGATTGGATTTTTTCATATTTGACTGAAAGAACTCAAGCAGTTATTGACGACCATGGGACTTCCTCCTCTTAGTTACCTACTACAGCGGGCGTACCAGAAGGTTCCGTCCCAGGTCCACTTCTTTTTTCTCTTTATATTAATGACATTAGCACTGCACTTCAATACTCACAGCACATGGTATTTGCCGACGATACGCAGATATATCTTAGTTGCCTCCCATCTCAAATAAATATAGAAATGAGGTTAATTACTGAGGACCTTCAAGCCATTGCCAAATTTGCAATTTCAAATGGTCTAAAATTAAACATTGCCAAATCAAAAGTTCTTATATTCGGTAGCAATGCGTATATACGTGAACTCGATTTCTCAATGTCCCCACCGGTTTCTTTAAATGTAGTGAATATTTCGTTCGTTACGGAAGCTAGGAACTTAGGAGTGATCATGCACTGTAATTTATCTTGGAAATCTCATGTTTTGCAAATCTCACAAAAAGTCCACTTTGCTGTCTATAGGTTAAAATTTCATCGCATGGCCCTTTCTCATGAATTAAGATCATCATTCATAATTTCCTTAATTTTTCCGCTATTAGACTACTGCTGCCTAGTTTATAACAATCTGACTGACGAATTGAATTAAAAATTAGAACGTCTCATCAATCACTGCATACGTTTTGTTTTCGATCTGCGATACGATACTCATATCACTCCGTACAGGCGACAACTTGGCTGGCTTACAGTTAAATCGCGACGTCTGTATTTTCTTGGTATTTCAATGTATAATATTATGCATCAGAAAGCACCAACATATTTATTGGCTCTGTTGAGTCATCAGAGGGATACTCCTGAACGTCAGTTAAAAAGACCTCGACCGACTTTTTCTGTGCCAATGCATCGCACAACTACTTATAGAAACGCATTTTCTCTCACTGGCATTTATTTTTGGGAGACCTTACCATCTCATGTCACTTCTTCTTCTAGTTTAGAACTGTTTAAGATTCGTCTCTGTTGGAAAATCAGCTGGCGCACGGCGATCGATAATCGTCGTGCGCCTACCTGTTGCGCTGCGTTGCTACGCGGTGTTCGGTTGAGTCGAAGACAGCCGAAGCATGGGCTTCGCGAAGCCGAGGATGTGCCTCATTGGCACGCCGCGTCAAGCGAGAGGGTGTCTCTCTCGCTTGACGTCGGTTTCGCTCACCGGCTGTCTCGCTCAACTGACTCCAGCGCCCAACGAAACTTTCATACTCGCAGCCATCTTGAAAATTCGGCACTTTTGCGACACACATCCCTTCGGACAGCACGCACATCTTTGGACCTCTCGGACCTTTTCACCAACCTTCTACATCGGCATCACTCAACAACACTCACCAGGACTCATTGCTTAAGGTAAGAGTGCTCTGGCACAATTATGCGTAATTCAATACCAGTGCGGAGGAAATATGGTACATCAGCACTTGGCCTCACTCGTGGCGTGCGCTGCAGCACATGCTGCACCACGTTTTGCATCAATTCTTTTGCCAGATAATTAATACAATTATGCTGGTGTTTATATTCACTGTGCTTTCCTCCCGGAAATCTGCTGGGAAAGCACAGTGACTATACCTTGCTCATTTCGTGCATCCTCATTCTATGTTGTATTGTGCTACGCAGTGCTGACTGCGTAGCTGGTTTCACACACAGGCTTAGCACTCAAGCAAGGTTATTGCAAAAGCTCTCATTAATTCACTGCAACCACTTTGCAATACACTGCTGAGTGGTTGCAGTGAATTACACACAAACATTTTCGCACTCAATGGTATCAGCGTGTCGTGCTGCGTAGCTCTCGCTACGTTGCACGCACCGCTGTCTCAAGTTTATATTCAGCACACAATTATATTAATTAATGTATAAATAAATCAAGTGAATTGAATTTTGAATCCAAATGTGAGCAGCACACAATTATATTAATTAATTAATTATATTAATTAATTAATTAATTAATTAATATAATATTAATTAATTAATTAATTAAATTAATAATTAATTATATTAATTGTGTGCTGCTCACATTTGGATTCAAAATTCAATTCACTTGATTTATTTATACATTTGGCAATTATCTGATTTTTTGGTGTATCTATTTTTATATCATTTTTATTGTTTCTAAATTTAAATAATATTTTGTATACATAATAGTGGAAGGTGGAATAAACCACTTTCTCAACATAACATCTTTGTGTCTGGTTTTATTTTCCTCTTGCTTTGAGTGAGTACTCATCCCATTTCAATAATTTCACAGATCAGTCAAACAGGACGGATTCTCAACATTTGGTCCTTCGAGCCGGATACTCGACTTGGGCAAGAGAGACCAGGGTTTCTACCTTCCGCTCTCATCTCTGCGCATTCATCGGCTCATCGGGTAGGACTCTGCGTAGCCCATCGCAGGATCCTCATCGGCTCATCACCTCGTCAAGCGGAGCTGCAAGTGGGGTAAAGTACATCTCTGCGGAGAATCTTCGTTGCTGTCTTCACTTTTTCTACTTGTACCGTTTGCAACAGGACTAGCAATGTCTGAGGGCAATCCGACGGACTCTGGGGTGGCGCCTGGAGATCTTGAGGAAAAAAGGACATTGTTGGTTCCTGGGGCCGGCGTCGTTCCGAAGAAGACCCGATCGCCAACTCGACTTACAACCGAGATGGCGTTGAAGGTCCAATCCCAGCGGCGCCGGATTGCTCATCTGCAAACGGTGATAGCTCTGCTTAACGAGGGCGGAGATACCCTCACCGTGGAGTCGCTTGACGCTTACGTCGAGCAGGTCACGGAGATCCACAGCGATTTCCGGAAGGAACACGCGCTGTTGGAGACTTCGTGCCCTCCGAGCTGTGTCTACCATGATTATTTTGCAGATGATTTGCAAAGCCTTGAGGCGTAGGTCGCCCTCAAGGCCAAGGTCACAGCTCGGGAAGCCATGGGGAGGGTGGCTCAAGGGCGCCTTCCTGCACCGGCACCCGCAGCGTCGCCGCGCCCCTACACAAGGCTGCCGGAGATAAAGCTGCCGACGTTTGGGGGGGACTATTCCGAATGGCCGGCGTTCCGTGACGTGTTCACGTCGCTGGTCATCCGAAATGCCCGCCTTGCTGATGTCGACCGGCTATTGTATCTGCGTGGCTGCGTGTCGGGCACGGCGGCGCAGCTCATTCAGGGGTTCGCAGTCACTTGCGAATCGTTTAATCAGGCATGGGAGACACTGGTCTCCCGTTACGAGAACAAGCGGCTGCTGGTGCAGGAGCGCCTGGATAAGCTCTTCGCACTCAAGTCCTGCTCATCCGACGTAAAATCACTCTCATCTATCCTGGCTTCGTTCTCCGAGGCGTACAGGGCTCTTTCTTCGCTGGCAACGAAGGAAGAGCTCTGGGATTGCGTGATGGTGAGGTTGCTGGCAAAACAGCTTGACCAAACCACGTGTGAGGCCTGGGAGACGAAGCTAGGACGCACACCGAACTTCCCGGCCTTTGCTGAGCTCGAGGAGTTTGCGGAGACCAAGGTGAGAGCGTTGGAGATGGCGAAGGCCACTCCCAAGACCGGGACAACCTCAAGCCGACCGTCTTCTGCGAATCCTCCCCCAGCGAAGGCCGGGACGCACAGCGCCGCGGCGCATCACGCAGGTAGCGCAGCACGTGGCGCTCCGTCGTCGACCTTCACCGCGAATGATTACCCCTGTGACTGCTGTCGGGCTCGTGGGCACTTTATTGTTATGTGTCCTGAGTTCCGGCGGCTCACTGTGGGTGATCGTCGCAAGATGGCGGAGAAAGCACGGCTGTGCTACAACTGCCTTGGTCGGCATAACGCGTCGGCCTGTCGATCGAGCCGGAAGTGCAAGGAGTGTTCAGGGCGGCACCACACGATGCTGCATCCGGCAGCGCCCCCTGCAACAGCCTCCGACGTGCAACCGGCTCAGTCGAAGGCTTTAGCTCAATAGGATGTCGTCGCGGTCGTTCTCTCATCGGCACAGCTCACATGGAACTGCTCAACATTATTGGCAACTGCATTAGCAGATATACACACATCGGTCTCAGCTCATCAAGCAAGACTTCTCATCGATCCTGGGTCAGAATTGACTTTTATTACGGAAGAACTCTTTCGTAAGCTCAACGCAACACGCAAGCACTCATCAATTCCGATCACAGGGGTCGGTGGAAGGCGCTCAACGCAGACACATGGCTCGGTACAGCTCACACTGTGTTCCACATACACCAAGGAGAAAGTCACGGTACTGGCTCACATTCTCAACACGGTTACTACTCACTTGCTATCCTTTGAGTCGTCAGTTCGTACATGGCCTCACATAGTGAAGCTGAAACTGGCTGACCCTGACTTTCTCACACCACGACCAATCGATATCATAATTGGAGCAGACATTTATGGACAGGTTATTAAACCAAATATTCTCAAGGGCACATCATCTGCACCTATTGCACAATTATCGATATTTGGGTGGCTCATCATTGGACCAACAAACTCATGCCAATCTGATGCACTCACTGTTCATCATGCTGCGGTGCAACATGACGATCAGGAATTACAAAATGTGCTAACGAAATTTTGGATTCAGGAAGAGCCACCAAAGGACACAGTAAGTCAACTCACACCAGGGGAGCAGGCATGCGAGGATCATTTTCGCGACACGTATCAGCGTGATTCTACAGGCCGGTACATCGTTCGGCTTCCTCTCATATCATCGCCTGCAAATCTTGGAAACTCACACTCACGAGCACTTCAGTGTCTGCAACACACGCTACGGAAAATCTCAAGGAATGCTGAATACGGTCAGCTCTATACAACGTTCATGGACGAATATGAGCAACTCGGTCATATGGTGAAGGCATCAAAATCATCTCTAAGTGAAAAACATTATTACTTGCCTCACCACGGTATTCTCAGACCAGACAGTACTACCACGAAATTACGTGTTGTATTCAATAGGTCGAGTTCAACTTCATCAGGAAAATCTCTCATGACATCATGCACACCGGACCGAATTTATTGCTCAACATTTCGGACGTGCTCATTTGGATTCGTCAACAAAGACACATCTTTGCCACTGACATAACAAAAATGTATCGTCAGATCCGAGTACATCCTGAGGATTGGAATCTTCAACGGATTCTATGGAAAGATGGTCAACTCAATCCTGTGCCTTTTCAACTAACTACGGTTACATATGGTACAAAGGCTGCGCCATATTTGGCAGTTAGAACACTCATGCAGCTCACCGAAGATGAAGGCCATCGGTTTCCGCTTGCTGTGCCAGCTATCAAATTTGGCAGGTATGTGGATGACATCTTCGGTGGGGCGGATTCAACTCACCAGCTCATTGAAATAGCTCAACAGCTCAAGGACTTGTACATGGCGGGCGGTTTTCCACTTGCCAAGTGGCACTCGTCAGACCTCAAAGCATTTGCCAATATCTTCTCATCAAGGTCAAGCTCAGCTATCTCAATGGACGACTGCGAAACAAAAATTCTTGGGTTGACTTGGCTTCCTAGTGAAGATAAGTTCAAGTTCACATCCCCGTTCAACTCAGCTCAAGAAAGTTTTACAAAACGCCTCATTCTCTCTGAGGTGGCTCAGCTCTTTGATCCACTTGGTTTCGTCTCACCGGTTGTGATAAGAGCCAAGATTCTTTTACAAGAGCTTTGGCTTCACAAGCTCAGCTGGGATGAACCACTGCCATCCCAGGTCTCAACACGATGGACCGCAATCAGAGAAGATCTCAACAGTCTGGCCAGACTCTCAATTCCTCGTTGGTTTAACACATGGAGCAACTCAACAGTGGAATTGCATGGCTTCTCTGATGCATCTCAACTGGCCATGGCCGCAGTGATTTACATCACTGTTGACTCAACTTCCACAGGAAAGGTGGCTTCACTTGTTTGCTCAATCACGCGCGTGGCACCACTCAAGAAGCTCACCATACCAAGGCTTGAATTGACTGCAGCTTTGTTATTAGCTAAGCTGGTTGCATACGTTCAAACCACACTCAAGGTTAAAATCTCATCGACTCACCTGTGGACGGACTCATCAGTAACTCTCACCTGGATCAAAGCTCATCCTGCTCGGTGGAAAGACTATGTCCGAAACAGAGTCGCTCAGGTACAGGAACTCACACCCAATGCTCAGTGGCGTCATGTGGCAGGCACAAACAATCCAGCTGATTGTGCCTCACGAAGTATTTCATCATCTCAACTGGCTTCTCATCAGTTGTGGTGGTCGGGTCCACCGTGGATGGTGAAACCTAGTCAATCTTGGCCAAAATCCAGAACTGATTCAGAGGATTTGAGCATCATGGAAGCCCGACCAGGGGTAGCTCTCCTCGCGGCAACACAGACGCCAGAGTATCACTGGGAACTAATTCATCGCTGTTCTTCGCTCTCAAAATTATGTCGTCTTACCTCATATTGTGTGAGAGTAGTGGAGAAAATGAGAAAGAGGTTAGAATCGGCAGGAAACGCTCCGCTCACTGCGAGAGAAATGGCTGCAGCAAATACATTTTGGACAAAAGCCACACAAGCCGTGTTTTTCAAGCACGAGATACAAGTGTTGCAGTCAGGCTCGCATCTTTCATCTGCTCACCCCTTCAGTCGACTAACAGCTTTTATCGACGAGGAGGGTGTACTTAGAGTAGGAGGTCGCCTTGCTCAATCAGCACTCACTTATGAAGAAAGGCATCCTGCTATTCTACCTCGTCATTCAAGATTCACAACTCTGATTATCGATCAAGCTCACGTGCGAACTCTTCACGGAGGCACGCAGCTCACACTAGCTCAAGTTCGGCTAACACATTGGATCGTAGGCGGTAGAGCTCCTGTGAAATCTCATATATTACATTGCGTGGTGTGTGCTCGACAGAGAGGAATTCGTGCACAACAGTTGATGGGTCAACTGCCTCTGTCACGAGTCACACCATCGCGCGCATTTTCTCACACAGGAGTAGATTACGCCGGTCCTCTCACGCTCAAAACTTGGAAGGGGCGAGGCAGTAAAACACACAAAGGCTGGATCTGCGTTTTTGTGTGCCTCGCCACTTTGGCTCTGCATCTGGAGGTCGTCAGTGACTACTCAGCTGACGGCTTTCTCTCAACGTTCAGGCGATTCTCATCAAGGCGCGGCATTCCTCACACCATCTATTCTGACTGTGGCACCAACTTCATTGGTGCACACAAATTTATACATCAGATGTTCAGTAAGGCTTCGCAAGAGCATCATCTCATCGCTTCTTCTCTCGCAAATCAACAGATTGCGTGGAAGTTTAACCCGCCTACGGCACCACATATGGGTGGAAAATGGGAAGCAGCTGTAAAGTCCGTTAAATTCCATCTGCGGCGAACGGTGGGTGATACAGCACTCACGTTCGAAGAGCTCTCAACGCTGCTTGCTCAAATAGAGGCCATACTTAACTCAAGGTCTCTGGAACCGCTCAGCGATGATCCAGATGACTCATCAGCACTCACGCCTGGACATTTTCTCATTGGTGGAGCACTCACAATGGTCCCAGAACCGAATCTGGAAGATTTGGCAATCTCACGGCTCTCAAGGTGGCAATTGTTGCAGCAAAAGATTCAACAATTTTTGCGACAATGGTCTGCACACTATTTACAACGGCAGCAGTCAATTTCAAAATGGCATCACCCTGATAACATCATTAAAATTGGCTCGTTGGTCCTGCTCACGGATGAACGCTTTCCACCGTGCAAATGGCCACTTGCACGTGTCACCGAGTTGCATCCAGGCAAAGACGGGCTCACCAGGGTGGTGACACTCAAGACTGCTACCACCACGCTCGCCAGGCCGATCTCAAAACTTGCTGTTCTGCCAATCTCATCCAACACCCAGCAATGAATAATTAATCATCAACCCCGTTGCTGATGGCGGGCGGAATGTTGGAAAATCAGCTGGCGCACGGCGATCGATAATCGTCGTGCGCCTACCTGTTGCGCTGCGTTGCTACGCGGTGTTCGGTTGAGTCGAAGACAGCCGAAGCATGGGCTTCGCCAAGCCGAGGATGTGCCTCATTGGCACGCCGCGTCAAGCGAGAGGGTGTCTCTCTCGCTTGACGTCGGTTTCGCTCACCAGCTGTCTCGCTCAACTGACTCCAGCGCCCAACGAAACTTTCATACTCGCAGCCATCTTGAAAATTCGGCACTTTTGCGACACACATCCCTTCGGACAGCACGCACATCTTTGGACCTCTCGGACCTCTTCACCAACCTTCTACATCGGCATCACTCAACAACACTCACCAGGACTCATTGCTCAAGGTAAGAGTGCTCTGGCACAATTATGCGTAATTCAATACCAGTGCGGAGGAAATATGGTAGATCAGCACTTGGCCTCACTCGTGGCGTGCGCTGCAGCACATGCTGCACCACGTTTTGCATCAATTCTTTTGCCAGATAATTAATACAATTATGCTGGTGTTTATATTCACTGTGCTTTCCTCCCGGAAATCTGCTGGGAAAGCACAGTGACTATACCTTGCTCATTTCGTGCATCCTCATTCTATGTTGTATTGTGCTACGCAGTGCTGACTGCGTAGCTGGTTTCACACACAGGCTTAGCACTCAAGCAAGGTTATTGCAAAAGCTCTCATTAATTCACTGCAACCACTTTGCAATACACTGCTGAGTGGTTGCAGTGAATTACACACAAACATTTCCGCACTCAATGGTATCAGCGTGTCGTGCTGCGTAGCTCTCGCTACGTTGCACGCACCGCTGTCTCAAGTTTATATTCAGCACACAATTATATTAATTAATGTATAAATAAATCAAGTGAATTGAATTTTGAATCCAAATGTGAGCAGCACACAATTAATATAATTAATTATTAATTTAATTAATTAATTAATTAATATAATTAATTAATTAATATAATTGTGTGCTGCTCACATTTGGACTCAAAATTCAATTCACTTGATTTATTTATACATTTGGCAATTATCTGATTTTTTGGTGTATCTATTTTTATATCATTTTTATTGTTTCTAAATTTAAATAATATTTTGTATACATAATAGTGGAAGGTGGAATAAACCACTTTCTCAACATAACATCTTTGTGTCTGGTTTTATTTTCCTCTTGCTTTGAGTGAGTACTCATCCCATTTCAATAATTTCACAGATCAGTCAAACAGGACGGATTCTCAACAGTCTCCATACTCACCTTTTTAATCATATTGATATAAATTAGTTTTTATTTTTGTTCACGGTTATAATATTTAATATTATTTTATTATATGTACATCTATATTTCAAGTTAAAATTAGAAACATATAAATAGTTTAGAAGGTTTTCACATCAGTAATCCACTCGAAATTTAATTGTTCTTTCGTCACATTATTTAAGGCTCGCTTGCCTACGTCAATTCAGAATACAATGAAAATTAATTTTGCCGACAGGTTTTACTTATCTTTTAATTAGGAGATCTTTATCGATTGATTGATGGCTCTTTCTTTTAGACTTTGGGGCTCGCAGATTCTCAGACCTCGTTGAAAGTAGGAGACTTGGGTGATTAGGCTGGCCTAGCAGGTCCACGAAAATATGTATAGTAATTCTCGTCCCATGAAAGTGTGAGGTCCTCGTTATTAAATGTGGAAGCGTCCTTCTCACTCGACGTCCCCAGAGAGAAAAAGAGTGAGCGCCCAGAGCTTATTACCCAGTACACCTACTTTATATGCTAGATCATGCGCGTTCGCGTATATATCTCGTTGAGTCCGATACATCGATTATAGCTCTTGGACTCATCGAAATTCGGCGCGAAATATATAAATGGGAGCTACATAAGGATTCGCCTCTTACAATACCCCTTTTTTTCTGCGTACGGTCGAACAAAACGATCAGAGCAGAAAACTATATATGTCTTCGGAGTCAAACACACATACGCACTCAAAATTTATCAACTTAATCTTACACTCATGCATTTATTCTAACATACTTCATAACGTATAATATTCTACATCGCTATATTCTAACAAACTTCTTTCACCTCATCTTCGGACAGGGGAATTGAACAGTCAACCAGAGATCACCAGTCAACTTGGCCATCACAAACGATCGTTCGCTCATCTTTCCGAGACGTAATATTTTCGCAGATTGAGGCGATTATAGGTACCATATTCTTTACTATCATCCTTGGGATCGACCAGTATAAAAGCGTTTTCTCCTATTCGTCGAGCTATCTTATAAGGGCCCTCAAAGAGGTGGAAGAATTTTTTAATAACTTTGTCTAGAGCATTCGACAAGTGTTTTACCCTTAATAAAACCAAATCACCAACTGTTAGTGGAACTTTAGAGACCTTTTCTTTTTGAGATCGCTTACGTGCCTCGAAATTCCTTTGCATGTTTTCGTGAGCTAAGGTAATCAAATACTGATGTGATTTTTGTTCTCTTTCGGGAAATGAGATTAGTTTGTGAATTTCCTCCTGTACTGGGGTACCAAAATGCAATTCTTGAGGTGAAATCGCCGTGCTCTGATGGACGGTGATATTCAATATTTTTTCTATTGATGGAACATATTCAACCCACTTTATGTGTTTTTCAGCACACAATGTCCGAAATAAACGCCCCAGCTCTCTCATAACGCGCTCGGTTGGGTTGGACTGCGGGTGTCTAATGGAACTGTATAATACCTGAACACCTTCCTCTTTAAGCCGTGTTTTCCAAAGATTTGAGGTAAACTGAGTACCGTGATCCGAAAGAATTCGCTTCGGCTTACCAAATCTTGGGACAAACACTTCAAAAATTCTCTTTAAGCTCATTCGCGCAGTGGCATTTTTCATCGGAAAGAGAGTAACGTATTTCGAAAACGCGTCCAATAATACTAATATATATTGCATTCCACCTCTTGCTCGCGGAAGTGGACCATAAAAATCTATTGTCACTAATTCATTCGGTCCCTTCGACGGAACATAATTGAACTCTCCTTCCATTGATATATATTAAGGTATTTAACTTGTTGGCAAATGTCACAGCATAAGACTAATTGTTTAACTTCTGTTTGCAATCCCTTCCAATAATAAAATTTTTTTAAGTGACTAAGTGTTTTATATACTCCCGGGTGTCCTAATTTTACATGGATCGCTTTAATTAATTGACGTTGTAGATTTTTTGGTATTACGAGTCTCCAATTTGCACTTTTTCTATCACGTTGAAAAAGGATATCCTTAAAGACCAGTGTATTCGCATCCACCCCCCTCGAGTTGTATGCATCAAACATTCGCTTCAAGTCTTTATCATTCCGTTGCAGATCCTCAAGCTTTTTAAACTCATAAGAGAGATTAACATCATCTGTTAAAAGTGCCATTATTTTAAATGATGTTTCCTCCTCATTATTTGTCGGAGCGAATGGTCGATGCAGCAACGAGATTATCATACTGTTAAAGGTATCTGCGAGAAACTTGCCCTCGGGATGGCGACTAAAAAAATCTGAAACCACGTTATCTGTACCGCGACAATACGTAACGACAAACGAATATTGCTGGAGTAGAAAAATCCATCTATTAATTCGTGGGCTCAAAAAACTAGCAGAGAGAAGAAAGGTTAGACTTTTATGATCCGTAACAATCTCGAAGCATCTCCCAATTAAGTAGACTCGAAATTTGTTAACAGAATAAATAACCGCCAACAATTCCTTCTCCGTAGTTGTATAAATGCTTTCTTGACGGGTTAAGCATCGACTAACCACTGAAATAACATTATGATCACCGATCTCATCAATTTGATAGAGGATTCCACTGACCCCGCGGTCACTTGCATCCGTCTGCACTCGATAAGGCGCTCCCGGAATAATATGTTTCAAGCCTATGCATTCTGTAAAATCATGCTTTAACTGCTTAAAAGCTTCGGAATGTCTCGAACTCCAATTCCATATTTTTCCTTTAGTCAATAATTCGCGCAAAGGATCGACAGAATTGCTATGCTTCACGTTAAATTGCCTGTAGTAATTACATACTCCTAAGAATTGCTGCAATTCTTTTTTGTTTCTGGGTTCCTCAAATGTGAGAATTTTTTCGAGTTTACTTGGATCCGGTACTATCCCCTTAATAGAGATATGGAACTTCAGGAATGGTACTTGTTTTTGAAAAAACATACATTTAGATAATCTCAATGTTACATTAAAATTTCTCAATCTTACGAAGATCGCATTTATCACACTGATGTGCTCTTCAAACGTCTGTGTAGCAATTAAAATATCATCGATATAGCATGAGATGTATTCATCAAAGTCGTTTTTCAGCGCTAAGCTTAACGCTCGTATGAATCCGCTGCCCGCTGTTTTTAACCCAAATGGTATCCTACAAAATTGATAGAGTTTTGACCCGAATAAAAAGGCTGTAAATGGCCGAGACTCTTTGTGTATTGCTACTTGCCAATATCCATGAGTTAAATCAATTTTTGAAAAGAACCGAGCCCCTCTATACTTTTATAATAGTTCATTTATGAGCGGTGGAGATTCATGATCATCTTCGATCACCGCATTCAGGAATCGCGCATCCAAGAAAACTCGAACCGTTCCATCATCCTTTTTCACTATTCGTAACGGATTGCAGTAAGGACTAATGGCACGTTCAATTATTCTGTCTTCGATCATTTTGTCTATTGCTATGGCAGTTTGTTCTCTTAATTGAAACGGGATTGGGTATGTTTGTCTAATACTAGGCCGATCTTTCTTTAGTTTAATGCAGTGTTCGTAACCTAGGACACATCCTGGTTTATCAGAAAACAGCAACTTTGAATTTTGTAAAATGTTGTGGAAGATTCCCTTCTGTTCCTCATCAAGTATAGTTAGTTTACACGCAACCGTTCGGAGCTCATCGGAGAAATCTGCTCGGCTCTCATTAACTCCCTCACTCTTGCAAATGTCTATGACATCCATAGATTTGACTTCTTTTATGATTTTCTCACTCTGTTCAGGTACTGCATTGATCGTCACCTCTTTTTCGTGGGACTCTACGCTTAAATTTCCTGTATTCTGCTCCTGGTTCTCCACATGTGTCCCGGACAAATAGGGAACTGTTTCAGAGTGTAGATTTATTACATAAATATAAGTGGTCAAATCCTTCTGAGAGCAGATAAGTCTCTCCGACGGGGCCCGATCGAACAATACCGATGAGGATGAAAGGACCCTATCCCTTAATTCAATAGTATTACTTTTATAATTCAAGATTACTTCATTTCTAGATAGCCAATCATGTCCCAAGATTACGTCAGAAGATAAATACGGAACCACGAGGAAAGCATATCGCAGTATCATGTTCTCGATCGTGATTTCTATATAAATTTGACGCTTTATCGAAGTCGTTTTCTTTCCTATTGCCGTTGAAACGATGAGATTAGCTACCGGTAATACACTCAAAGATTGTAAATCAGCCAAATCATTGTAAAATTTTTCCGAAATGGCTGTCACCTGGCTACCAGTGTCTATAAGTGCGATAATTTTTTGTTTTCCAATTGTTATTCTCAAATGTGGAGATCTAGCTAATTTTTCCGCACTTTTATTGTCCATTTGGTCCCTATGACCATCGATTCCGGTTTTTAATTCATCCACGAAATCAAAGTCTTGACGACGCGACAAAGGACCTACATTTATCGCATCGGTATTCAGTATAAATTATTCGAATTCGGATTTTCATAGGCATTTCTCATGTTTTCCATCGGTCGATGATTGACCACTATCGATCTAGTTGGTGGGGGAAGACTAGTATCCGGCATAGCGAATCGTGGGTTGTAGTTTGAATGATAATTCTGGGAGTTGCTTTGTGGATAGTTATTTATATAACGCGAGTGTGTCTGCGCCTGATTGTACCTATGTTTGTTGTGATTCCTATATTGACTTATAGGATACGACGAGCTATATTGAAGCTGTTTAATTTTCGGAGCCTGATATCGTTGAAACCCATTGTTAAGCATATGTTTATTTTCGCGTTCTCGTTCCATCCTAACACCATCAAGATTTGCAAGTGATTGACCGATAACTTTATCGTCTGAATAGTCGATTGTAGCTAAGGTTTCTTTTACCCACGCGGGATATTGCTGGATAATATTATAGTTTACTTCATATGCTGTTAATTTTGGAATAAAATATCTTGATTCCTCCACTTGACGATAGTAATACGTTTGCATTGGTTCATTTCGAGTTTCATATCTTTTGCTCATCCAGGAATTTTTAAAATAAACCCTTATGGGTATTGAATAAAATTCGGCCAAAAAAAGTTCTCTAAAATTTTCATAATTCTCAATATTATTATGTAAGTCCATCCACAGACTTGCTTTACCCTCTAACGCATGTTCCGCTACCAATAACTTTCGATCCGCTTTTATATTTTTTGTTTTAAAAAATTTTTCCAGCCCCTCCAAAAATTCTACCGGATTCTGTTCATTATCGTTACCAAATTTTGGCATTTTAATGTCTAAATGTAGATTCTGTACGTTACCAATAATCGCCGAAATCTGCTCAGCGTTAACTTGCTCAGCACTACTGCGTGTGTCTACCAAATTCTGCTGAGTTTGTGTGCGTTGACCGCCTGCAAGTTGAATCTGGAGATCATGACGCATTTTCTCTATTTCTTGTCGCTGTCTGTTCAAATCCTCTCGTTCCTGTTCCATTTCACGTCGACGAATCTCGTCTCCGTTTGTCACGCTATCTTTCGGTGTCACAGGCATTTTTGTTTGTTTACTCTTACTCCTTTCTCGGTATCTAAAGTCAATAGAAGTTTGCTTTGTAATTCTGCCTGATTTAGTCACATAAATTTTATTCTCATCTTCAGCCATATAAAACCAACATTCTCACAAAGATATTCAATTTATTTGGTACGCATTTATTTCGAGTCCACCACGCAATTATTTATGATTTACCTTATTGCGTCAAGCCACTATGTTCGGGCGCCAATTATAATATTTAATATTATTTTATTATATGTACATCTATATTTCAAGTTAAAATTAGAAACATATAAATAGTTTAGAAGGTTTTCACACCAGTAATCCACTCGAAATTTAATTGTTCTTTCGTCACATTATTTAAGGCTCGCTTGCCTACGTCAATTCAGAATACAATGAAAATTAATTTTGCCGACAGGTTTTACTTATCTTTTAATTAGGAGATCTTTATCGATTGATTGATGGCTCTTTCTTTTAGACTCTGGGGCTCGCAGATTCTCAGACCTCGTTGAAAGTAGGAGACTTGGGTGATTAGGCTGGCCTAGCCGGTCCACGAAAATATGTATAGTAATTCTCGTCCCATGAAAGTGTGAGGTCCTCGTTATTAAATGTGGAAGCGTCCTTCTCACTCGACGTCCCCAGAGAGAAAAAGATTGAGCGCCCAGAGCTTATTACCCAGTACACCTACTTTATGTGCTAGATCATGCGCGTTCGCGTATATAACATCTCGTTGAGTCCGATACATCGATTATAGCTCTTGGACTCATCGAAATTCGGCGCGAAATATATAAATGGGAGCTACATAAGGATTCGCCTCTTACACGGTAGTATAGTGAGAACAATATATATATAGTATAAAGGGTGTCCCAGCAAGAGCGCCGGATTTTAATTTGCCGCCATTTTGTCAATACGAGTTGTACGGTGATTTTTTTCTTACATTTGTCACGTACAGATCACGCGATTTAAGAATATGTAGAAGTATTCAAACCAACAACGTTTAATTATTGTTAAAACACATTACAAAAATGGTGAAAGTTTTGCGAAAACAGTTCCCCAATTACGTCAAGTTTTTGGTCGCAATAATGCACCAAATGAATCGACAGTGAGGCGTTCAATTACAAAATTTGAGACCAAATTTACGCTGATGGATCAGAAGATCATTGTTCATCGTCGTCCTTGTCGATCACTCGGAAATATAGCCACAGTAACGGAATCTGTGGCCGAGAATCCAGGAACTTCCACTCGGCATCGTGGTCAACAATTAAACATTTCCAGTAGCACTATGCACCGAATTTTGGTAAAAGATCTGCATTTGCACGCGTACAAGGTTCAATTGGTGCAAGAAATCAAGCCAAGGGAGTTTGCGCAGCGCCGTGAATTTACTGATTAAGTGCTGGAACATCATCAAATTAATGCGGATTTTTCGAAGAAAATCATTCTTTCAGATGAGGCACATTTTCAACTCGACGGATACGTAAATAAGCAAAACTGTCGGATTTGGGGTGCTGAAAATCCTCGTGTGATACTCAAACAACCAATGCATCCACCGCGAGTAACTGTTTGGTGTGCATTTTGGGCTGGCGGAGTAATTGGGCCGTATTTCTTTGAAAATGCGGCTGGAAATGCGCTAACTGTTAATGGAGTGCGGTATCGCGAAATGATAACGGAGTTTTTGTGGCCCGAATTGGATGTAATTGATGTGGAGGACATGCTTTTCCAACAAGACGGTGCGACCTGCCACACAGCACGTGAAACAATGGTGTCGCTGCAGACTAAGTTTCCAGGCCGTGTCATTTCTCGATTTAGCGATCAACATTGGCCACCAATATTGTGCGATCTAACACCGATGGACTTTTTTCTTTGGGGCTATGTAAAGGAAAAGGTGTATGCGAATAAGCCTGAAACAGTTAAACATCTTAAAGAGGAAATACGGCGCGTTATTGGTGAAATACAGCCACATATATGCGAAAACGTTATTCAAAATTTCAACAAATGAATAACAAATGAACCCTGTGCCAGAGGTTTCGTGGTGGCGATTTGTCTGATGTTGTATTTCACGGTTAATCGGAACTATTTGTTTTTATGTTGAAATAAAAATGTTTGCTTAATTAAAAAATAAATGTGTTTTTTCTTTAAAATTAAATCCGGCGCTCCTGTTGGGACACCCTTTACCATCAAATTCGATAATTCTGTATAGTCAATTTGCTACTTATAAGCTAGTTCTATTATTATTCTTATTTTTATAATTTTTAGAAATACTTTTAAGGTTATTATTATAAGATTCTTATTGTTTTAATTGCATTTCTATATAAACCAATCTCATTGGAGTTAGCATAGCTTATTCTAGTTTATAAAAATATTATTATATTATTGTCATAAATATTTGCCAAAGGCTTGCCAAGGCATAATAAAACAATCTCTCTTTCTTTCTCTCTCTCTCTCTTTTTCGGGAGATGGGGAAATCTTCGATAAGACACCCAGGTGTTGCGGGTAGTGTGGGATTCTTACCGACTAAAACCCCTCCTCCCTCATCACACACACTTCGATGGAATCGCTTTCGCATTACTTCAACGTGGTGTGCTCGTTGCCCTCGCCGGGCTTCTCTTTTTGGTCGTGTAGTTGCCTTCGTCCCTAATTTTATACGAGTGTACGGTCTCGGATACGGGAACGTCTCTTGGATTGCTACGTTCCGTGCTTTCCATACTCTTTCGACTTCTTCTTTTTTCTTCATTATTCCTGTTACCAGGTCTATAAATATAAAACCAGAATTTGCCCATAGATGACCCTAGCTGTCAATGTAGTTACCGTCAAACCGCGCCGTTGGCACCATTTCCTTGTTGACATCTCTGACAAAGATTTTCAACTCACAACAATACAAGTTTCATACAACAGCATAGTTTGTAATAGCGTTGAACATGTCGAATTTTGTGCCTGGAAACTACGATTTGCGGACAGCATTGATTTTCTGTTACCAATTGAAGAAAACTGCTGCAGAATCGCGTCGAATGCTAGTCGAAGCTTACGGTGAGCATGCTCTTGGTAAATTACAGTACTTTGAGTGGTTTAAAAAATTCAAAAGTGGCGATTTTGACGTGAGAAACGAAGAACGTGGAAGACCTCCGAAAAAGTTTGAAGACAGCGAATTGCAAGCATTGTTGGATGAAGATTACGCTCACACGCAACAACAACTCGCGAATGTAATTAAATGTGACACAAGAAGCCGTCTCCATACGTTTGAAAGCCATGGGAAAGATCCAGAAGATGGGAAATTGGGTTCCACATGAACTGAATGAAAGACAGCAGGAAAACCGAAAAACCACTTGCGAAATGCTGCTCGCCAGGTACGAAAGAAAGTCATTTCTCCATCAAATTGTGACTGGCGATGAAAAGTGGATATATTTTGAGAATCCTAAGCGTAAAAGATCATGGGTAACTCCAGGCAAACCATCGACATCGACTGCAAGGCCAAATCGCTATGGACGGAAGACAATGCTCTGTGTTTGGTGGGATCAGAAGGGTGTGATCTATTATGAGTTGCTAAAACCTGGTGAAACCGTTAATACTGAACGCTACCGACAACAAATGATCGATTAGAATCAAGCTTTGCGTGAAAAACGACAAGAATATAAAAAAAGGCAACAGAAAGTGATTTTGCTTCATGATAATGCACCATTACACACAGCAAAACTGACTTGGCTCCGTCCGATTACTAGTTATTTGCATCGATGGGACACGCACTTGCTGAGCACCGCTTTACTTCTTACGAAAATGTACGAAAATGGCTCGATGACTGGTTTGCCTCAAAAGAGCAACAGTTTTTTTGGCGTGGCATCCACAAATTATCAGACAGGTGGGAAAAATGTATAGCTAGCGATGGGCAATACTTCGAATAAAATATTTTTTATCATTTTCATACAATAAACGTGTATTTTCTATACAAAAATTCCGGTTTCATATTTATAGACCTGGTATAAAGGCTTTCACCGCCTCCCAGGGGTGTTCATCTTTCAACATTATCTGCATAAAATATTTTTCTGTTTCCCGGAAAACAGCGTCTTGTGTATCGTCCGTTCTGCGGCCGCATAGGAAACATTCCGCACTATCTCTTTTGTTACATTTCTTTAGGTAGACATTGAAACAGCTATGTCCTGTGAGAGCCTGGGTGAGGTAATATCCCATTTGACCGTGAGGCCTACTGTGCCACGCTTCTACTTTCGGGATAAGCTAATAGGTCAATCGTCCTGCTGTATCAGTATTCCACCTTGTCTGCCATCTTTTCATGAGCCTTTGTCGTGCTCTTGCCTTCACTGCCTCCTTCTTCTTATCTGTCAGGAGTCGTTCGGTATTGTAACGGTATTTTTCTCTCGTTCACATATATTTTTGTTTTTCGTGGGGTTTTGGGCTCGACACATAACTAATTAATGTAGACTTCAATGTGGTTTACAGTGATGCTTTATTTAAGACAAATAATTTATAGCCATACATCACTTTTTTAATTACATTCATTTAAATTTTCGAGGATCTTCCTTTACACTCGGTATGCAACCGATTATTTCCGCATTTTATTATCTTATTTATGATGCGCGATTTCTCGGTATTACTCGGGAGTCTGTTATGGTTCGTAGCACAGTTTCACTATACCTATGTTCAATACGCCGCTATATCCATACCGCACCGCTCGCTATCTCTCCTCGCACTCACTCCTTTGGTCAAGCGTCTCAGCTCTCTTTATGATTCTTTCGCTCGGACTCTAATGGTGCTCCCTTCTCGCTCGGTGTTACATGGTATTATCGGATATTTTTCGCACCAAGATTGCGCTTTCTGGTTATGATACTTCGCATTTTCTCTTTTTATAGGGTGTAGGAACCCTATTCACAATTCTTTTGCTCTCACACTTCTTTCGCTCATTCACTCGTACTTATTTATCCTATGTGTTAATGCTACTTATTCTTATTGAATTACAATTATCCTATCTTTTATATTTCTTAATTTTATCTTTTTGGTCTCGAAAATTAGGGAATTCCCTCGATTTTAGTTGTTATTATTTCTGCTTATTCGAGCATAAATTCTTGGTATTTCGGGGCTCGAGCTACGGTGACGGGTCGACGCCTCGGTCTTGTCGCCTCTCACACACACACATAGCACTACTTGTATAGAGTGTAGAAACTCTATGTACAATTCTTTTCACTTTCTCTCCTGTCTTACTCGCACTCGGTCTCCTTTCTACTTATGTGATTTTTCGTTGCGCAATTCTCTCGTTGGTTTAAAGATCCGATTTATTTATTTCTTTTCCGGAATCTTTTCGCTGAATTCGATGCAACTACTGTAACGGAACGCATTAAGGCGATCCGCTACTAGGACTCACAACCTTCACCACATCTAAACCAACCTACACAAACTGAAATAAGACATAAAATATACCAAAATAAGACAATGCACACAAAATAGTTCTGGGTAGACAAAACACTCCAGACCGGATCGAAAGAAGTATCGACCGGATGAGGAGAATAGAAAGGACTAGTAGGTACACACGCAGAATTACAAGTACACACCCTAAAAGGAGTAAGGCTCCCCTGCACTGCGCTTGGCCGCCCCTACTCACAGCGTCAGGGCACACTCCACTAACGGGTCCCCACGCACGGCGTCGTGGCTATCCGTCTCTTGGAGTGTGAAGCAGCACGAGTGACACAAGGTCAAGGGAGTGGCATCCCGACTGAGTGCACCGCGCATTAGACTCGTAGGGTGTACCTGCGTGGGTGGGACCACGTTAGGGCCAGCACCAGCTACCACCTGCATCTTACGGATACCTCGGCTGGTCACAATTAATCAAGAACCAAATCGTACGCCTCTTAATGGCGCGAGAATGTGCTTAATTAATTACGAATAAAGGCTTCAGTATCCGGGGTCTAGGAAGAGCTAGCTGGTCAAGCTGCGAACCCGGTGTCTCTTGCGAACAGAGAGCTATAGCTAGGGACCCAAACAATAACAAAGCGAGAAACGATAGGTAGGTAAAATCATACACACCACCTCACCCCACGACACTCGCGTCCCTACTATAAACTCTTTGCGCGACCATCGGCAGGGCGGAGCCTCAAGAGGCAAAGTCCGCAAACGGGCAGGCCGAAACAATAACATTCGAAATAGCATAACACCAGCTAACGTCCAATGATTAAAATAAGGCGAACCGGTACATCTAATGAAAGTACGAAGGAACGCCCCGTATGAAGACCAAGCCCAGCGACTAGGCCCCCCCTTCAACATCTAAAATAGAGACACGCAAAACGCAAATGGCCAACAGGATTCTGCCATCCATATCCTAATAGAGATCGATATCTAACGTCAAAATTATACCAGATTTAACGAACCTGAAATATACAAATTGAGTGTTGAGCTCCGTAAAGATGATATCTAATCACTTTGCGAATTATAAAATCAAAACCTGATTTGAACTGGAATTTCATAAATTCCACATACGTAGGATTAGAAAAATCGCGTACTAAGCAGCCGCGATTCCCTTGAAAATTGATAAATTGAGTGTGGAGCTCCGTAAAGATGATATCTAATCACTTTGCGAATTATAAAATCAAAACCTGATTTGAACTGGAATTTCATAAATTCCACATACGTAGGATTAGAAAAATCGCGTACTAAGCAGCCGCGATTCCCTTGAAAATTGATAAATTGAGTGTTGAGCTCCGTAAAGATGATATCTAATCACTTTGCGAATTATAAAATCAAAACCTGATTTAAACATGGAATTTCATAAATTCCACATACGTAGGATTAGAAAAATCGCGTACTAAGCAGCCGCGATCCCCTTAAAATTGATAAATTGAGTGTCAAGCTCCGTACAAGTGATACCTAATCACTTTGCGAATATTAGAGTCGAAACCGATAAAAAAAACAGGAACTGGAAGCGATTCCTCATAGGTAGACGTTAATTAACTAATGTAAAGCGAGCGTGAGTTCGTAAGAGCGACTAGATCGTTCCCCATACCATCCTCCCTACCTTAGCTGAACTAACCATCGAGCAGAAGCTTCTCCAGCAATCACGGGCCTTCCGTCCAGTAAAAATAAAGAAAAGAATTACCCAAACAGTAAAAAAAAAGACAAATGATGAAAGGGTAAACAAAACCGCATGTCTGTCATGGACAAATGCGACGCAACAAAAACCCAAACTGAGGTCTGACCAACAAAAACAATAAAAATTACTAATAACAACCTAATATTGATTGCAAATCTACACATCCACGGATCCTCTCGCTCCCTCCAGCCCAGTGCACGAACTAGTTTCGAGCAAGCTGCCTCTCCACACGATCACGGTAGATATCACTCGGAACAAAATTCAAACTTGACGCGATTTTACACCGCAACCGAACTCTCGCGCATCGTAGCCGAAAACAAAAGTAGTGTTAGAAATCGCGAAACGTTTCACTACACTATACGCTTAACTCTATCCTCTTAATCCTATTTCCTTAAATCTACTCGCATTTGATGCACTTAATTCCCTATACCTGACTCTATTCCCTTAATCCAAAACTTTTATAAACTACCCGCTTAATCGTATTAATTAAACCTAGCCGCCTATTCTATTCACTTAGAGTCTAGTTAGATCTCCAGATTTGACAGTTTCCTCACCGTTTCACTGATGATTATCAATTATCTAGAGATTTCTCGCCTGTCTTTTCCTTATGGCCTCTGAATGCCACTCACTCGTTTTCTTATTTTTGAGCAACCACAGACTCTACAATACGTACTTTTAGAAAGAAACATTGAATTTCCCACTGGTGATTTTAATTTTTCGTTATCGATTTTCACTGTCCTCCAATATTTGTTCAGTGACGCCAAGAAGACAAGAGAGCAGAGAGCTCCGCACTCCCCGCACCGACCTTTTATAACCTTCCCCTCGCTCCGCCTAGCCCTACGTCATCATGTCGTTCTTAATTCGAATTGCAACGCATTTCCTTCTTTCTGCGGTTCGCCGTTGCCGCGCTTACCGCCTTCCCCTCGCCTCCCGGCAAGGCCGGTTGGTCGATGACCTGCTGTTTTGGTCAGCGAGGGAATTTCGGAGCGGCAACGGCTCCTGTTTTTATATCGGGGTAATGGCCTATTGCCCGCAAGCCTCGGTACTCTTGTACCGAGCCTTTCGCACAGGTGTTTTTCTGCTTCTTCAATATCCCTAATCTATTTTGCCTCCTCGAGCTGTTTGAAATATCGATCGATGCTCGAAACTATATGTTCGCCTCGATAGTCATCGCATGAAATCCTGTGCTAGTCCGTGTAACTATGTTACAGTATGCTGTCCCAGCTCTTCTTAGATCTCCTGCTTTTCGTAGAGCAATAGGTCTATTGGCGGGGTACTTGCCAATACCAGCGCTGCTCCTTCTGAGACTGTTCTGTAGGCGGATATCACTCGCAGAGCGCTACGTCGCTGAACCGAAGCTAGCCGTCGTTTCGCTCCTACTTTGTCCACCGCCGTAGCCCATATCTCCGCCCCGTATAAAATCTGGGCATGGATGAGGCTGTTCAGCAGCCTTCTTTTCTCCTCTCTCGGCCCACCGATGTTTGGCATCAGCCTTACGAAGGCGGCTGCTGTCTTCGCTGCCTTCTCTTATGTTTTTATAACATGCTCCACGTATCGGAAAACCACTGTCAACCTGTACTCCGAGATACATGAATAGGAACAAACTGAAAATGAATGCGGAAAGAACCAAATATATGATTGTGAGGAGTGTAAGAAAAGAATTGAGAGGGAATATTGTACTGAAATGCAGAGATGGAACCGAGTTAGAGCGAGTGGAGGTAATTAAATATTTAGGTGTAATGATAGATGATAAGCTACGATTTAAAGACAACTGTGAGTATATGTTGAAAAAAATAGGTAAAAAAACGAGTTTTCTGAACAGGATAGGGCAATATATATCGGCATACACCAAATGTGTCGTATATAAGGCAATCATAGCACCGCACTTTGAGTATTGCGCAACACTGCTAGTGGGTATGGGTGAGACAGAGTTAAATAAACTGCAGATAGCGCAGAACAGAACGATGCGAGTCATATTGCAATGCAGCCGGTATACGAAGGAAGACGATATGTTACAAGCGGTTCAGTTTATGAGTGTGAGACAGAGACTGTATTATAATGCGTGTATATTTATTTTCAAGGCTGTTAAGAAATTATTGCCGAAAGAACTGACGAGTAAATACCAAGTTGTTAAATCTAGAACGAGTCGGGAAACGCGTCAAGCGGAAAATATTTTAATTCAATTTAGAAGAACGAGAAGTGCGCAAAAGAGTATGTTTTACGAAGGAGTGAAAATGTATAATGCGTTGCCAGCAGAGGTTAAAGGCTGTGTAAAACTAGTTTAATACAAGAGTATGTTAAAAGCATTTATTATGAGCGAAATTAAATAAGTTCAATATAAACGTAAGATAAACATGTACCAGGTGTATGCATAAGTTTTTTCCGGTTTTTTGGTAAAAAAAAACACGTAATTTTCAAGGGAAATTAATTTTTGTTTTATTCAAAATATTGGCCATCGGCTTCTACACATTTCGCCCATCTTTCAGGTAACTTATGAATACCATGCCAGAAAAACTGCTTGTCTTTTGCGGCGAACCATTCGTCGAGCCATTTTCCAACTTTCTCGAAATTGCTGAAGTGCTGCTCTGGGAGCGCGTGCCCCATTGATGCGAAGAGGTGATATTCAGATGGCGCCAGGTCTGGCGAATACGGCGGGTGCGGAAGGATGTCCCATCCAAGCGATTTCAAGGTGTCTTTCACTGCTTTTGCTGTGTGAGACGGCGCATTGTCGTGTAACAAAATCACTTTGCCATGTCTTCTGGCCCATTCCGGTCGTCTTTCGATTAATGCGTGGTTTAAATTAATAATTTGTTGGCGATAGCGTTGTGTATTAACGGTTTCGCCGGGCTTCAAGAGTTCATTATACACAATACCGCTCTGGTCCCACCAGACACAGAGCATGGTCTTCTTACCGAAGCGATTTGGCCTTGGTGTTGAAGGACCGGCTTCGCCAGGTGAAAGCCATGATTTTTTCCGTTTCGGGTTTTCAAAATAAATCCATTTTTCGTCACCCAACACAATTCGATGCAAAAATGATTTCCTTTCGTGGCGTTGAAGCAGCACTTCACAAGTGACTTTGCGATTTTCTATTTGACGTTCATTCAAATCGTGTGGGACCCATTTACCGAGTTTATTGATCTTCCCCATTACTCGTAAACGTCTGCTGATTGTTTCTTGTGACACATGTAATGCTTCTGCTAATTGCCGTTGAGTTTGAGTTGGGTCATCATCCAATAACTCCTGCAATTGCTCGTCTTCGCATTTTTGTGGTCTACCAGAGCGCTCACTGTCTTTCACATTGAAATCACCACTTTTAAATTGTCGAAACCATGTCTCACATGTTCTAATCGATGTAGCGTGTTCACCATATGTTTCTACCAGCAAACGTTGACTTTCAGCAGCCTTTTTCTTTTGATTAAATAAGAAAAGCAATGCGTGCCGCAAATGTTCTTTTTCAGGCACAAAACTCGACATGATCACTGAACGATAAAACAAAGACGCTAGTTTTTGGCGGACTCAACTTGTGTGTGTTTGTAGGTTAATGCCAGACGAACAAAATGACGTAGGTGTCAAATTAATACGCTGCGTACTTTTCGCTGGCGCCATCTCTTAGTTAAACCGGAAAAAACTTATGCATACACCTGGTAAATTATGTACATCAAATGGTTGAGAAAGCTAATAAACATCAATCTCTCTCTCTCTCTCTCTCTCTCTCTCTCTCTCTCTCTCTTTTCCGGGAGGAGAGGAAATCTTCTATAAGCAGAGAGCTGTATATACTGCAACCATGTAATGAATACGACTAACCAAGAAGATGACGACACACGATCACTTTACAAAAGCAAGACCCAGGAAAATATTTAGCGATGGTGATGTAAATTTAAGACTCGTCATATACTAATCTATCGAGTTTCGCTAATGAATGTCATATTGTTTTCATCTCATTTCAAGGCAATCGGTTATAAGGAAAATCATCAAATTTCGTCGACGAATATTATTTAGTTTTCATCACACATCTTATTTGTATGTCATGGTGTGCGTATGCACATACGTGCGCGAGAGTATGCAAGTGCTTTGGGATATATTTGCTGCTGCTGTTACTAGGCTGTTAAGGAGAATGCGACAAATATCAAAGGATATTGGTGAGCAATTTTCAGTCGTATGACTTGTAGTATCAAAAGAAGAGGCGATGCAATTAGATGATGGGGGTAATCTGTATAAAACGGAGTATGAACACCACCGACGATTCATTCGAAAAGTTATAGTCTACGAGAAAGCAATAAAATGGCAAATAATGGTGCTACGTCTCACACAATATCGCCATATATAGCGAACCCCGTAATGTACGTTTGAATAAATCATGAGAGAGAGAGAGAGAGAGAGAGATTGATTGATTGATGTTTATTAGCTTTCTCAGCTATTTTATACACGGTGTTACATATTTTTCTTACATCTACATACATCTTACTTTACTGTTGACAGAACATACTCCCTTAACATTCGTTTAAACTGTTCTACTTTTTCGCAACCTTTCAGTTCAGTTGGCAATGCATTATATATTTTCACTCCTTCATAGTACATACTCATTTGCGCACTTCTCGTTCTTCTAAATTGTATTACTATATTTTCCGCTCGCCTTGTTTCCCTACCACTCTTCGTTCCTACTATTTGTAGCCGATTTTTAAATTCTTTTGGCAGTAGATTCTTCACGGCTTTAAAGATAAATGTACAAACGTTATAGTACAATCTTTGCCTTATGGACATAAATTGTACCGCGCTCAGCATATCTTCTACTTTCGTATAGCGGTTGCATTGTAATATAACCCTCATTGCTCTGTTCTGCGCGATCTGCAGTTTCTTCAACTCTGTTTCACCCATAGCTACTAACAGTGTTGCACAATACTCAAAGTGAGGTGCTATGATTGCTTTATATATCACACATCGCGTATACGCAGATACATAATTCCCCATTCTGTTTAGAAAGCTCGTTTTTTTCCCTATTTTTTTTAACATATACTCACAGTGGTCTTTGAATCGTAGCTTGTCATCAATAATGATACCCAAATATTTTATTGACTCTACTTTCTCAAGTTTCGTTCCATCCAAACACTTTGTTGGATAATCAGCTGGCGCACGGCGATCGATATTCGCCGTGCGTCGACCTGTTGCTGTGCTCAAGCACACGTCGTTCGGTTGAGCCGAAGATAGCCGAGGCGGGGCTTCGCGAAGCCGAGGATGTGCCTCGTTGGCACGCCGCGTCGAGCGAGAGGATGTCTCTCTCGCTTGACTTCGGTTTCGCTCACCGGCTATGTCGCTCAACTGACTTCAGCGCTCAACGTTAATTTCATATTCCGCAGCCATATTGAAAATTCAGTGACTTTTGCGACGACATCGAGGAACGGCGCACCATCATCTTCGAGTTTTCTCGTTGGCTTTTCGCTCAGGACGCGCTCATCATGCTCACCAGGACTCAAAACTCAGGTAAGAGTACACCGTTACAATTTAACGTAATTCAATGACGGTGAGGAGTGAACTACACATCGGTACATCCTCATAAAGGTCTCACACTGTGGCGTGCTCTGCAGCGCGGGCTGCACCACGTTTTCACTCAATTATGAGCATGCTCGATTAATATAATTGTGTATGTTTTTACCAATTCACTGCACTTTCCCCCAATTAAACTTGCTGGGAGAGTGTTGTGAATTCAGTCCAATCATTTGTGCATCCTCAAGCTCACACTTCTGTGCTCTGCAGCGTAGACCGCATCACAGCCTGTCATAATAGAATTCCAAGCAATTGTCAGAATTGCATGTGCTAGCACACACTCTCTTTAAATTCTATTTCACCATCACATTGAGTATTTGCTGACAGGCAGTAAATTTGTCTACGCACTCATACATCTCACTGCGTTGTATGCTCCGCAGCACTGACTGCGGTGCGCACATCACTCTCAGTACTCACAGCACACAATTAATATAATTGTGTGCTGGTTCTCAGCTCATGCACTCAAATGCAGTTCAATTAATCAAATTCATTTTTATTATTCTTGGAATTTTGGTGCATTTATTTATATTATTTTGTACTTTTTCTGAATTTGGTCTTTCATTGATCTATTCTCACTTCAGTGTTTTATTCAAAATTATATGATTTGTTTGTAGTTAAGCGGAAGGTGCAATAAACCACTTTCTCCAAATTCCATCTACTAGTCTGGTTTTATTTCACCCTGTCGTGAGTGAAGACTCATCTTCTTTCCAATATATTCACAGGTTCAAGATCTGTCAAACAACACCATCAGACGGATTTCTCAAACATTTGGTCCTTCGAGCCGGATCCAAATGAGAACGTCCGAAATATTGAGCAACAAATTAGGTCCAGTGTGCATGATGTCATTCAGAGACTTTCCAGAAGATGTTGAGCTAGAACCATTGAATCCCACCTTTAACTTGGTGGAAATGCTGTCTGGTCTCAGCACACCGTGGTGAGGCAGAT
>OZ012710.1:35283300-35435332 GCA_963942595.1 Cylloceria caligata | reverse complement strand
AAATCTGGAGAATACGGTGGATGCGAAAGCAATTCGTATTTAAATTTATGAATTTTGGCCATCAGCTACACGTTCTCTTTTATGGTCGACAGTGAGCAAACGCGGCACCCATCTTGCGGATAACTTTTTCATACCCTCACTCAGGATTGAAATCACTGAGCCATATGATATGCCTGTGGCCTCAGCAATCTCACGCAATTCTAGTTTCCGATCATTTAACACCATATAGTGGACTTTTTCAATTGTTTCTGGTATGACGACCTCATTTGAACGACCTGGACGTTCATCGTCAACAATGCTCGTACAACCGCATTTAAATTCAGCTGTCCAATATTTAATGGTTGATAACGAAGGTGCAAGGTCCATATAAAATTCGTCTAGTTCCGCTTTGATTTCATTGTTCGTTTTATTTTCAAAAACAAAAATCGAATCACTGCACGATACTGAATTTTTTCCATTTTTGTAAAAACACAAAAGTTGTTTGTCTTTTGACGCTGTCAAACGCAAACTAAACATCGCAGCGAGCTGAAACCTTGACAACAGTCATGTGAAGGATGGCATTACTAAACGTCGCTATTGATTTCTTTCCTCGACCAACAGATGACGCAAGGCCGACTATTTATTGATCGACCCTCGTATATCTTTATTCCTTCGTGAAACATACTTTTTTGCGCATTACTTGTTCGACGAAATTGAATTGGAATATTCTCAGCTTAACGGGTTTGTCTTCCACTTATGTTCCTTACTATTTGTATTTTATTCCTAAAGTAATCAGGCAGCAGGCATTTTACCATTTTAAAAACAAGTATACTGTAACCGTATTTATCGTTAACATTACCCTGAAAGGGTTTTGTTTGGACTCGAGCAGAGAGGAAAGTAATGTAGGCTTCAGTAATAGGTAAAAGTAGGGATTATTAAAAAACAGAGTGTAAATTATGCGATACATTAAATAGAAAATCTAAATGTGAAATCCAATTCACGATCTCGATCCTTTTTTCCTGGTATTTTGGCTACCACGCACCTTATAATTCCCGGGCTCTTGAATGCCTTTATAATCGTGTACGCTGGATAATCTAAAGAATGTGTGAGAATCTGATTTGCCTTATAATGAAAAGATAAATGTCAGTCAATAATACTATTTATAATGGAAATATAGACGTCGATCAATAATATGATTTATAATGGAAAGATAAACGTCGGTCGATAATTCTTTTTATCCACTGCGTTCACTGGGTAAGATATTTGAGCACGCGTACTGTGGGTAAGTGGCCGGCAGCTGCTCGTAGGATTCGGATGACCCTCGGATTTTTACTGAGTCGATTGATATTTGCTTCCTACATCAAAGGACCGTTGGTGGGAGTAGAGCTCCCGCCTGGTATCCCTGCTAAGGCCTACTCGCTCGTCCACCTGACCGCTGCAGTCCGGCGTCAGCGAGATGCACTCAGGGTGCATGCGCAGCTATTCGACATAACAGGGCCGTGTCTTGTTAAGTTTTATCGCATCTTACATTTTCCTTGAGATGTCGTGATTTATATTTAAATTATCTCCTTGTCTTATTCTCTACACTATCATGATTTATTTTATGTGGGTCTTTAAAATGTTTGGTTTGCATCTGCTTTCGATGATGTTGGGGAGAATAGCCTGCTGGATCGACTATCTTTGGCTACCAGAGAGAGTCCGCTTTGTTGATGTTTTGGATGGCTCCGCGGCATGTTAAACTCGAGCGCAGCACAGGCTCAGCTGCTACGCGTCTAGTGTGTGTCTGTTGTTACAACTGGGCTCTGCGTGTATCAGTGTGACTGCAGCTAGCAAGGGCCCGTTTGGTCTTCCTTCATGGTAGCTGGACTTCTGCGTTGGCGGGATCTGCGAACATAACTGTTCCCCGAATGCCAAATTTCTGGTCTTTTTATACCATTCTCCTCTCTGTTTGTCCTATGCCTTCGATATCATTATAGCTGGTGACGGTCCTGTAGCCCATTTCCCGTAGCCCACTGATTGCCTTGGTGCTTTTTAAAATTCGTCGTTGGTCTTTAATTCTCTACTAGTGCTTTTTTAAACGAGTAACTGGACTTGACCTCCGACGTGCCAGCTTACATAGTGTGAGTGACGTGCGGTAGCGGTGCTTCGCTGTGTGCACCGTGCGTCATGAGTTGACAAGTATAAGCCGGTCTCTTCGGTGTGAGTAACGCGTGGTAGCGGTGCCTCGATGTGTGCACCGCGCGTTATTAGATTATCAGTACGCTACAATACACGTATTATAGTGTAGCCTCTATTTCACGGACATGAATTGCAACGCTTGCAACATACACTCAACTTTGATATCACGTCTACACTGCAATATGAGCCGCATAGCCCGATTCTGCACTACTTGCAGTTTATTTAGCTGCGATTCACCCATACCAATTAATAAGGTTGCACAGTATTCAAAATGAGGTGCAATTATCGATTTATATACAATACACCTAGTATACGCTGATAAACTATTACCTATTCTATTTTTAAAAAACCGGTTTTGTTACGTATTTTTTCAACATGTAATCACAATGTTCTTCCAATATTAATTTACTATCAATAATTACGCCGAGGTACTTTATTTTTTGTACTTGTTCTATTGATGTTTCATCTATACACTTTACTGCAATGTTCGCCCTTAGTTAATTTCTTACACTTCTCACGACCATATATTTTGTCTTACTCGCGTTTAATTTTAATCCGTTAGCATTCATCCATTCTCTAACTAAATTAAGCATCATATTCATCGTTTGTTCGACTTCTTCGCAACTTACGCCAGTTATATATAATATGGTATCTTTGGCGAACATTTTTATACTACATCCGTCTGGACAACTTTTAACTATATCATTTATGTATATAATAAACAGTAAAGGCCCCAATACAGAACCCTGCGGGACTCCATATCTAAAGGGTGTCCCAACAGGAGCGCCAGATTTAATTTTAAAGAAAAAACACATTTATTTTTTAATTAAGCAAACATTTTTATTTCAACATAAAGAGAAATAGTTCCGATTAACCGTGAAATACAACATCAGGCAAATGGCCACCACGAAACCTCTGGCACAGGGTTATTTTTTTGTTGAAATTTTGAATAACGTTTTCGCATAAATGTGGCTGTATTTCACCAATAATGCGCCGTATTTCCTCTTTAAGATGTTCAACTGTTTCAGGCTTATTTGCATACACCTTTTCCTTCACATAGCCCCAAAGAAAAAAGTCCATCGGTGTTAGATCGCACGATCTTGGTGGCCAATGTTGATCGCCAAATCGAGAAATGACACGGCCTGGAAACTTAGTCTGCAGTAACACCATTGTTTCACGTGTTGTGTGGCAGGTCGCACCGCCTTGTTGGAAAAACATGTCCTCCACATCAATTACATCCAATTCGGGCCACAAAAACTCCGTTAACATTTCGCGATACCGCACTCCATTAACAGTTAGCGCATTTGCAGCCGCATTTTCAAAGAAATACGGCCCAATTACTCCGCCAGCCCAAAATACACACCAAACAGTTACTCGCGGTGGATGCATTGGTTGTTTGAGTATCACACGAGGATTTTCAGCACCCCAAATCCGACAGTTTTGCTTATTTACGTATCCGTCGAGTTGAAAATGTGCCTCATCTGAAAAAATGATTTTCTTGGAAAAATCCACATTTAATTTGATGATGTTCCAACACCCAATCAGCAAATTCACGGCGCTGCGCATGGTCCCTTGGCTTGATTTCTTGCACCAATTGAACCTTGTACGCGTGCAAATGCAGATCTTTTACCAAAATTCGTTGCATAGTGCTACTGGAAATGTTTAATTGTTGACCACGATGCCGAATGGAAGTTTCTGGATTCTCGGCCACAGATTCCGTTCCTGTGGCTATATTTTCGAGTGATCGACAAGAACGACGACGAACAATGATCTTCTGATCCATCAGCGTAAATTTGGTCTTAAACTTTGTAATGAAAGGCCTCACTGTCGATTCATTTGGCGCATTATTGCGACCAAGAACTTGACGTAATTGGCGAACTGTTTTCGCAAAACTTTCACCATATTTGTAATGTGTTTTAACAATAATTAAACGTTGTTGGTTTGAATACTTCTCCATATTCTTAAGTCGCGTGGTCTGTACGTGACAAATGTAAAAAAAATCACCATACAACTCGTATTAACAAAATGGCGGCAAATTTAAATCCGGCGCTCTTGCTGGGACACCCTTTAATTTCAATAAGTCCGGATACTATGTCACCAAAACGCACTTGTTGCCTTCTAAAGGGTGATTTTTTAAGAGCTTGAGAACTTTTTTAAAAAAAAAAACGCATAAAATTTGCAAAATCTCATCGGTTCTTTATTTGAAACGTTAGATTGGTCCATGACATTTACTTTTTGAAGATAATTTCATTTAAATGTTGACCGCGGCTGCGTCTTAGGTGGTCCATTCGGAAAGTCCAATTTTGGGCAACTTTTTCGAGCATTTCGGCCGGAATAGCCCGAATTTCTTCGGAAATGTTGTCTTCCAAAACTGGAATAGTTGCTGGCTTATTTCTGTAGACTTTAGACTTGACGTAGCCCCACAAAAAATAGTCTAAAGGCGTCAAATCGCATGATCTTGGTGGCCAACTTACCGGGCCATTTCTTGAGATGAATTGTTCTCCGAAGTTTTCGCTCAAAATGGCCATAGAATCGCGAGCTGTGTGGCATGTAGCGCCATCTTGTTGAAACCACATGTCAACTAAGTTCAGTTCTTCCATTTTTGGCAACAAAAAGTTTGTTAGCATCGAACGATAGCGATCGCCATTCACCGTAACGTTGCGTCCAACAGCATCTTTGAAAAAATACGGTCCAATGATTCCACCAGCGTACAAACCACACCAAACAGTGCATTTTTCGGGATGCATGGGCAGTTCTTGAACGGCTTCTGGTTGCTCTTCACTCCAAATGCGGCAATTTTGCTTATTTACGTAGCCATTCAACCAGAAATGAGCCTCATCGCTGAACAAAATTTGTCGATAAAAAAGCGGATTTTCTGCCAACTTTTCTAGGGCCCATTCACTGAAAATTCGACGTTGTGGCAGATCGTTCGGCTTCAGTTGTTGCAGGAGCTGTATTTTATACGGTTTTACACCAAGATCTTTGCGTAAAATCTTCCATGTCGTCGAATAACACAAACCCAATTGCTGCGAACGGCGACGAATCGACATTTCACGGTCTTCAGCAACACTCTCAGAAACAGACGCAATATTCTCTTCTGTACGCACTGTACGCATTCGTGTGGTTGGTTTAATGTCCAATAAAGTAAACTGAGTGCGAAACTTGGTCACAATCGCATTAATTGTTTGCTCACTTGGTCGATTATGTAGACCATAAATCGGACGTAAATCGCGAAACACTTTTCGAACCGAACACTGATTTTTGTAATAAAATTCAATTATTTGCAAGCGTTGCTCGTTAGTAAGTCTATTCATTATGAAATGTCAAAGCATACTGAGCATCTTTCTCTTTGACACCTTGTCTGAAATCCCGCGTGATCTGTCAAATACTAATGCATGAAAATCCTAACCTCAAAAAAATCACCCTTTATTATCCAAATATGACTGAAACCATTCCAAAACATTTCCTCTTATTCCATACTGGTATAATTTTTCTACTAATCTTTCTCTATTTACCGTCTCGAACGCTCGCTTCAAGTCCATAAATATTATTCCTACCATTTCTCCCTCACTAATTATTAATTTCCATTCGTCCATAATCTTCTAAATCGCAGTTTCACACGAGTGTTGTTTTCTAAAGCCCGACTGATGTTCTGTAATGATGTCATTACTTTCTAAATATATTTCCAATTGCTCTTTCACTACAAGTTCTAATACTTTTTCATATATCGGAAGAATATTAATTGGTCTGTATTCACTAGAAGTCCTCGGCTTGCCTACTTTTGGTATCGCTATAGTCGTTGACGTTTTTCAATCATTTCTACATTGACCAGTTCTTAAAGAATCATTAATTATACCTACAAATTTATATTTTATGACATGAAATATTGATTTTAGCAATTCACTCGATATTCCCTCCTCTGTTCCCTTTTTGTTGGGTAAAATCATAAAAAAATTCTCCAAATATTTAGCTTCAATCATCTCAAAATCTTCTATAGTGTCTCTCATTTCTATAACATAAATAGTTCTTTTACCTGATTTTCTCCTATCTCTTTTTATAGAATTCACTATATTGTAAATACTTTATATATAAAATTAATTACACTTATCCGCTATATTGCATTCATTTATGTTATTTAGTACCTCAAAATCTATATTTTCCATAACATTTCGTTCCATTGGATTGCCTCTAATTACTTCTTTTAACGTCTTCCACATTGTCATCGGATCATTCTTGTTTTCATCTATCATACTTTCAGTATATTCTTTCTTTTTATCTCTAATAATCTTAACTACAGCATTTCTCTCATTCTTGAACTCTGACCAATCCTGTTCTGCGTTCGTATAAACTGCTTTACAATGAGCTTCATCCCCGTCTCTGCTACTAATCTAACTTCATCGGAAAACCACTTTTTCTCATACCATACATTTGGAATTTAAAACATTTTCTTTGGAGTTACTATATTTAATATACCTACTATACTATTAATTAACTTTTCTGCTTTTCTGTTCACATTTAAACCCTGTCCTTGTACTAAATTCATTTCTATTAATCCAAGGAATGTGTTCATATTAAATTTGCTATAATCTCTACCACTAAATACTCTGAATTTACTTTTCGATTTAATCGATTCTAATTCAATCTGTAGCCACGCATGATCCGTTATTTTAAATTTATCAAATACTTTAACTTTTATCTCATTATTGGCAAAAACTAAGTCTATAATTATTTGACTGTCTTTTGTACTCCTTGTCGGCGTGTCAACATACTGTTTCAGACCTAAACTTGACATTG
This sequence comes from Cylloceria caligata, assembly GCA_963942595.1. Taxonomy (NCBI): domain Eukaryota; kingdom Metazoa; phylum Arthropoda; class Insecta; order Hymenoptera; family Ichneumonidae; genus Cylloceria; species Cylloceria caligata. The sequence goes on along the minus strand of OZ012710.1, from coordinate 35,428,381 downwards.
TCGTTCGAAGCTTACTTGCATAGAAAGAATCTTTCATTAAATCTATATTAAAGTCGCCCACCAATATACATTCTCTTTTCACTGTCAGTATTTCCACTAAATCTTCTAAAAATCTTATGAAATCGCCGTCCGATGCACTCGGTGAGTGATATATTACCATAACCACTCCTTTATATATATTGTCTCTCTTGTATTGCTGCACACGAACAGTTTGATATTACTTTCTTTATTAAAACTACCTCGTATTTAATATCACTTCTTACATACAGCATAACTCCTCCTGTGTTTCTATTTTTAGCGTCACATCGCACTACATTATATCCTGGCACATTTACTTCACTATCTTCTATTTCCGGTATTAGTCTAGTTTCTGAAAGTGCCAAAAATGCAGGATTTACCTTCTTCATAATCTGATGTTGTATCTCCTGTTTGTGTGCCAATAGGCTCTGAGCATTCGTATATAAGATTAATCCTACTTCTGTCAGTGATTGCTATTTAATATTTCCCCCGCCGGTCTTCTTTTTCTCCTCTCCTAATACTCTCAGGTAAGTTGGGCATTCCCCACTCAAAGCATCATGTTCATCGCTTCTTGTACGTATTCTTGTATGTATCATCTTCAGATTGTACGCCTTTATTTTGTGCATGCAATTCACGCATCTCTTCTTTGTCTCCTTACATTCGCTTGCGTTATGATTTCCTGTTCACTTGTGGCATGTGTCCTCACGTGTGCAATTCTTGGCAATATGATACAAGCCCCAGCATTTAAAGCATTTTTTAACGCTGAAATAATTGAATACAATACACCTCTTCCATTGTTACGTCCTGGGTCTCCAACCCCCTTTGTGAATTTTTGAATTTTTAATAATTTATATTCGATTTATTATTCATTCTTTTGCTAACGTCAGCGTTCACACGCTGGCCCGCGAGACGCGGAGCGTCGGCGTGATACGTTGCCATCCGCTAATAATTTGCTTAGGTCAGCGTTCACACGCTAACCAACGGGACGCGGCGCATCGACAAGACGCGCTGCGCCCTGCAAATAATTATTACGCGTGCCTTTTGCACTGCTTTATTCATTTTGATTAGTTAGTTCTTCTCCGGGGGCCGACCATGACGGTTGGTCCTCGTCATATCATCCTATCATTTATTTTTAATATCTTCGTATATGACTTTAATATTAGTGGTTTATAAAATGTTTATTCCAATGCGCGCTGTTTAATATCTATTGTTTTACTGGTCCGGTGATGAAATGTTCGTGCGCGCCATCTATTAATTATTTAACTGTTTTAATATATATAGTGCATCTATCGGTGCTCCAATAAACTTTGTTTAACTGTTTTAATATACATAGTGCATCTATCTGTGCTCCAATAAACTTTGTTTAACTATTCTAATATACATAGTGCATCTACCTGTGTTCCAATAAACTTTATTTATTTCAACCCGCCCCTCACCGACCGTCCTCCAATCCCGAGGCAGCACATTCTGTCTCAAAATGGAGAATAAAGTGCGTTCCTTAAAATCCAGGACGTAACAAATGGTGGCAGCGGTGGGATATACGGTGGTGATCGGCGGAAAAAGAAAAATGTTTATTCTGAATACTGTGCAATATCAAAAAAAAAAAAAAAAAAAAAGCAGTTGGAATGTGTGAGTGACAAAGAAAAGCATTTTTGTCACTTGGAACGGCCAAATAGTAGCAGGCGCACATCGAAAAAAAATCAGCAAGAACACAGCGATCCAGGTGCGAGCGCATGGGTAACAACGGTCGACTACCAAGCAAAAGATTGAGCAGGTGATCATTTGGAATGCACTTGGTTTGGAAAGTCGAGAAATTAATTTCATGTAGCCGAGAAGAGTGCGCGCGGTAATGTCGCCCGCGCACCTCAGGACGGAAGACAGTCTCGTTTACTTTTTCAGGGCACCTAGTACGGGCCTTTTCTTTCTTTATGGCACCTAATACGGGCCTTTTTCAAAGCGAGCTGCATCGTCCTGAGCGGCGACACTTTCTCCAATCAAGACTTCCAGCCAACGAGGACGCCGAACTCCATGAACAGTCAAAGACCCCATCCACTACGCTCGAGGCCAATCAACGAGGACTCCGAATTCAATCAACAATCGAAGACTTCCAATCCAATCGTCAAGAAAGAAGATCCATGAACGGTCGGAGACCCCATCCACCACACAACGAGGGAGGACCCAGTCCGTTATGCTCGCCCGCGGCTTCATGGATGCAGAGCCCAAGCACAGCATCCAACTAAACGAGGGAGGTGTTACGTCCTGGGTCTCCAACCCCCTTTGTGAATTTTTGAATTTTTAATAATTTATATTCGATTTATTATTTATTCTTTTGCTAACGTCAGCGTTCACACGTTGGCCGGCGAGACGCGGAGCGTCGGCGTGATACGTTGCCATCCGCTAATAATTTGCTTAGGTCAGCGTTCACACGCTAACCAACGGGACGCGGCGCATCGACAAGACGCGCTGCGCCCTGCAAATAATTATTACGCGTGCCTTCTGCACTGCTTTATTCATTTTGATTAGTTAGTTCTTCTCCGGGGGCCGACCATGACGGTCGGTCCTCGTCATATCATCCTATCATTTATTTTTAATATCTTCGTATATGACTTTAATATTAGTGGTTTATAAAATGTTTATTCCAATGCGCGCTGTTTAATATCTATTGTTTTACTGGTCCGGTGATGAAATGTTCGTGCGCGCCATCTATTAATTATTTAACTGTTTTAATATACATAGTGCATCTATCGGTGCTCCAATAAACTCTATTTAACTGTTTTAATATACATAGTGCATCTATCTGTGCTTCAATAAACTTTGTTTAACTTTTCTAATATACATAGTGCATCTACTGTTACGTCCTGACGGAACCATGCTCCAATATCTATCTTTCTTTTAAAGAAGATCATAAACCTACATCGTTGTCGAGTCCTATAGCTACCAGAGATTATACAGGTATAATGACGGCGGGAGGGGTGAGGCCTGCAGGTACGCCGAGGCAGGGCAGTGGGGACACATGGTGCGCGCCAGGAACGGACGGCCAGGTTCATCACTGTACTTGACAACGAAAAACCAAGAGTTGGTAGGCCACTGCCCCACTCTAAACGGCCAGCGTAGAGGGACTTGAATCTCGTATCAAGAGTTTTCCCTCTACGGCCGGTGGATATCATTGGCGGCGCGTGTCATCGAAATCTTTAATTGATTCATGTCCGCGTGTTCTATTGGTGACTGTCGGGTGGTCGCTTCCTTCCCCCGTCATATACCGTACCTGGCTTACGAAGATAGACTAACTGCCGGGGCAGCGTTTTCGTTGCTTCGGAAGTTCTTATATCCGATGACGAATAATGCAATAAACAAAAATATTACACAAAGATAGACTAACTGCCGTGGCAACGTTTTCGTTGCTTTGAGAGTCCCTAGATGCTACAACGAATGATGCAATAAACAGGAATATTACACGAAGATAGACTAACTGACGTAGCAGCGTTTTCGTTGCTTCGGAAGTTCTTATATCCGATGACGAATAATGCAATGAACAAAAATATTACACGAAGACCTATGTCTTATTAATGGTATTGATAGGAAATTGGAATTTGTTTTTGATTACAGAACACCAAAAACCCAAAAGGCATTTCTTCAGAATCTCTGAACGTTTAAATATAAATTTAAACGCAATCGTAGCAAAGATTTGGACTTCTTATGAAGTAAATATTTAAACTATGGTATATATATATAAAATAAGTAAATCAATAATTTAAAAGGAACAAACCATTTAAACGGAAGTTCGATATAAGAGCTAAACAATAATATCATACAGATAATCAGAGTTAAAATAGGATAGAATAAGAAAAGACGATTCATATTAGTCATTGGGTAGATAGTAAAGATGACTCTAAGCTCGGGTCGCACCCGAGACGATGCCGTCTTTCCCGTCTCTCTCTGTGTTAACACCATAAGACGAGGAGAGTTCCCTCGCAACAATACATATTTATAGAACACATACTTTGTGACCCAGTGTGAATATAAGCAGCCTTTTGATATAAAATCATTTATACTGATGAACAATTTTGAGCTAAAATTATGATAGGAACTCAGAAGAGAAATGCTTACTTAAAAGGATACAAGAAATAATTGCCAATATGAAAATTTAACATTATAGGAAATTGAAAAGCCAATATATTGTTTTAACTAAACAATTAGGATCATGAGAGGATATGAAAACCATAGACAGTTTGTTACTATAGTAGTTATATATGCCCATTTACGTTACACATTATTAAGAATTAAAATAAGTTTAACATTATCGAAGAACTATATTCGGTATTAGTCATAAAAGGGACAGCGGAAGCGACTCGGATCTACAGCACAGCGTGGCCCGAAACCCTCGACACCTAGCTCTCTCTCTCTCTTTCTTTCGTTTTCTCTCTCTCTCTATCTTTACGCGTGCCACCGAAGCAAAGAATAATCCTTCAACCACTTCGCGACATGTGGTATCGCCTCGCATGCAACTCAAGAAAATAATCGAACGACGACGACGTCACAGCTAGAAGGAAAAAATTGGATCTTCGACAAAGTCCAAAGTCCGAGATCTATTGTAACCCCCTCCGCATAGAAAATTAAGCCCTCCAGGACCTATATAAGGACGGGAAAATGCCCGAAACGGAGTGTATCAAATCGACATTTCAACTTTGTAGTTCATAGTACAGTCAGTCGCCGAGCAGTCAGTAGACAGCCCGTTGGCGATAATTACCGCGGAGGAACCCCACCCTGTAGAGTCAGCCAAAGTCCAGAGTGAGTACTGAAAATAAAAACGGTCGAACGGTCTAAGTTCGGTTTGAATGTACTTTTTCTCATTTTTAACCATACGGAATTTATCTAAAGCTTAGAAGAAATTGAATTTAATTGTTTTCTGCCGTTTTTGTTCAAGTCCACACTGTTTATTTCGTTTTACTGTTTTATCGAACAACAAGTATCGCGTTAAGTATATTGTATCGAGAAATAACGGTCGCTCGCGCACGGTAATAGCGAACGTACGTGTATCAATTATTCGGTTATTTGAATAAAATCTAACAGCTTCACGATTCATCGAGTATAACGATTTCTTTTACAAACGATTGCCATTTATTTTCCCTTCCACGCATCGGTTACCAGCGAAACAACTTCACCAGGAAAACCAAACGTAAGTACAAACCCAATTTTTTTCTAATTTATTTTATCTGACATTTCTGTAAATTTCTCCCCAAGTGAAAGTAACCTACCACTTCCCTTCTCACCTAAAATCCCTTCCTCCGCGGGGTAATTTATCAATTTAGTTTATCGAGACGAGTGACGGGTTAACGCGAATAATCAACGAGCATTCTTAGCCCTGTCCCGAGTAATTTTCCGAAAGGTTAGACTCAAAAGGGGGCTTGCGTCTTCGGTGTTTCTCGTCAGGTGTGGTAAAAAGAGAATTTATTCTCCTTGACCAGAGTACGGAAAACTCACGCCGAAACGCCTCACACGTCTTAAATTTGTCGGTTCTTGTAAAAACACCGCGCGGATTTGACGTAACAAAAATTGGGGGCTCGTCCGGGATCCTAAAAAAGTGTTCGTTTTATTCAAATTAACCAGTCATCTTTGTCGCGAATAAAAATTTATTAGTGGAAATTAAATTAAAGAAAAAGAAAAGTGTCAAGTTAATTAGTAATTTTTGTTGCGAATAAATTAAAATCGAAAAGAAAACAAGTTGTGGTTTTATAAAGAAAATTGTTCGTATAGTTTGAATTAATTAATCGGTTCTGTCGTGGATAAATTAAATTGTGAAAATTGATTTCTTAAGAAAGTGTCACTTTGGTTCGTGTTAATCGACCGGCCTTTGTAATTCGATTTAATTCATAAAACCCAGCTTTTACCTTTTTACCGCGTTTTTCGGAAGTGATTTAATTCGCAAAAATTGATTTGTTTTAGAGAATACCCGCTATTAATCAAGTTATTTGGTAAGTCTTTTTCGTAAGTAAATTGACCTTGTGGAAATCAAAAGTGAGAAAAATATTCAATAATGACTGGTGAATAAAAAAAAAAAAGAGATAGAATTGGTATTGAAGGACATATACGTGGATAGATATATATATATAATCATAGGTTGCACTCCATTATATGGGACCATTGGAAAAATTATTGGTACTTCAAGTGCGTATAAGGGAACTCGAGGTTCTCGCGCAAAAACTAATTGAAGAAGTCACGCAAGAAATTTTCTTAAATCAACTCGGTTTAGAACGAATAAAACGGCAAGAAAGAATAATCGCTAAAACATACGTGAGGAGAACTACAAGGAAAATAGCTTCCCCGAATATTAACTATAGAGAGTAATATTATATTTGTTTCAACCAAACAACAATCAGACTTCTTGTATTGTTTTTATACGATTCGCTCCGTAATATTAACTTCCTTGTACTGTCATTTACAAATATTCTATCAATGTACCAGGCGTTAAAACAGTTGGCATACAATTCTGAAAATATTAGTTGAATTACAAACAGTCCTGTTATTCACTCCTACGTTGCTCATCTTAACAATCCTCTCAAGCGATCACTAGTATCGTTAACCTCTATTCATCCCTCATAACTTTACATCAACAGACAGCATTCTGAAAACCCTACCTTAACTATCCTCTTTTCAACCTAACACCTGGGCAACCTGATTTGCCCGCGCACGTATCACTAACAACACAATCATCACAAAACACATTACACTAGTGAACGAAATCCTATGTTTCAGCTCTCCGCGTAAGTGGGGTTAAGGCTGGCAAGGCTCGCTCACAAAACACATTACACTAGTGAAGAGAAATCCTATGTTTCAGCTCTCCGCGTAAGTGGGGTTAAGGCTGGCAAGGCTCGCTCACAAAACACATTACACTAGTGAAGAAAAATCCTATGTTTCAGCTTTCCGCGTAAGTGGGGTTAAGGCTGGCAAGGCTCGCTCACAATACACATTACACTAGTGAAGAGAAATCCTATGTTTCAGCTCTCCGCGTAAGTGGGGTTAAGGCTGGCAAGGCTCGCTCACAAAACACATTACACTAGTGAAGAGAAATCCTATGTTTCAGCTCTCCGCGTAAGTGGGGTTAAGGCTGGTGTTGTGTCGCGGAATATTCCTCTAACGTATTCTCAGGTATATTCCTTAGCGGACACAGTTAGAGATGGAATTCTGAAAGATAGCTGTCATACAAGACGGGATGCGAAGTAGACGCCGACGCAGCATGAAGCGACTCGCGAGGCGATCTACGATAGGCTAAAGCTAAAGCTGCCAACTAAGGGATTTTAGAAAACGCAGTTGCTAACTGCTTGAGTAAAGACAGTATTAAATTAGATTAAAAGGAGAACGGTTGGTTCCTCGTTTAATACTCGAAACAACGCATTATTGTACTTCTTACTTTGATATATAAATAGGCAACGGAAAGTTACCGTGGCTTATAATAAATACTTCCTTTTATATAAATTCGCGTTTCCATCTTTTACTCGAGATCCATCTCCTTATCGGCAAACGATCCCAAAAAATAATAACTTTTAATATTATACCGACTACCGAATAATCCAATTACTCGGTACCGGCATAACATTTGGTGGCAGCGGTGGGATCTGCCGAAGTTAAGTGATTCGTGATTTATTAGGACAAAAGTGTTTTGGACAAAGTTAAGAATACTCTGAAGTGACGACTACGACTCGTGCAAAGGACGCCAGTGTAGTTCGTAAAACCCGACGAATCTAACGCGAAGACGCGAAGTGAACGTCGGTGCGGGGTGACGTATCGGTCAACCGTTTAAAGTCCCGATTGACGGTGTCACGTCAAGTCGCGGAGAACCGCACAAAGTGTGCAACCGAGTACGCACAGCAGCTACTCGAAAAGAAGCCGTCGCGCAACCATTGGCGACGCACTAAGGACGAACCCAGGAACCAACGAAGAAACGGGTCAACAGCGTCAAGGAAGGCGTCAAGGACCATCAACAGAGAGGAGCTGCAGGACATCAAGTCGGCAACACCCTAGAACAACACCATGGAAAGGACCGTCTACCAGATCATCTTTCTGTAAGTGGCGGTTACTTTATACTCATACATAGCCAATAAACTGAAGCCAGACAGGATAAATATTTTGGAAAATTTGGAGAAAAAATCTCTTGAAATTTTGTGGGCATATTTTAGAGTTTTGTTCGCCGCGAAATTAGCAACATGCCGATATTTAGGGGAGCAAAACCGAAACGTAGAGTCAATTCATTAGGAACCGCGACTCCCGGCGAAGGGGCAGACTCCACAGCTGGATTAGCTGCCGCCGTAGGGGAAATAGTATACGAAGCGCGCAGGGCGTTAACAGAGCTCTCGCCGTCGGGACGAATCCCCACCGATAGGCAAGAGGCCGTCGCAGGCCGACTGGACGCCGAGTTCGGCGTAAACCCTCTCAGGGGCACGGCATTTCGCGATAACAGTAGTATAGGTAGCGACGACGTGTTCAATATAGCTACTGGCGAACGAACGCCTGAACACCTTGATGAGGACATGGATGATCGGGAACTCGGAAGCTTGCAAACGATAGATCGCGTAGGTTTCCCGTCAGCTACCGGTACGACGGCACGATCGGTGACTTCGAGAGTACAAGATCGGTTAGAGGCGATCGACCGGAGCCACCGTGATTTGGTAAGAGCTCGACGGCAGTGCGAAAGGCTGCAGCGCGAGCACGAGCAAAGTCAACGCGAACTCGATCGCGAACTTCAGGGGGTTGAAACACCGTCAGCAAGACGAAACTTGGCGGGCACGCTCAACGAGGTAGGTGCGGACGAGTTCGAACTCATCCGGTCCCTACGAGAGCAAAACGCCGAACTATTGCGGAGGCTGGAAAATACGGGGTTGGAAGAACGTCCGACACCACGTCTGCGATCGAGGCAAACCCGATTTGAGGAATCGAGTAATCCCCCTGCTGATCCCGTGTTTCAAAGGGAACAACAGAGGGGGTCGGCAACACCGAGTAGGACGCTCGATCTTGGACTTGCGCTAAAGAACATCAAGCGTTTTGACGGAAGCAACGCCGACGAACTCGACGCCTTCTTACGATCCTGCGAGACTGTTTTCAAGCAAGTAGCGCCCCAGGACCAAGACATCCTGTTAGAGCTAGTGCTCAGCAGCAAGCTCGAGGGTAGAGCGTCCAGAGAAATGAAGCACAAACTAATCCACTCGGTAGCACAGCTTAAAACCAAGCTGGAGGCCCTGTACGGGAAGCGGAAGTCGTTGCCTGCGTTACAAGTAGATTTCAACTCCCTCCGACAGGGCCAGGGAGAGGACATCGCGGTATACGCCGCCAGGACCGAGCGTATCACCGTCGATATAATAGAAAAGCTTTGCGAGGAAGCCACCACGATAACGGAAATGCGCATCATCGAGAAAATAACCCGGAAGAGCGCCCAAGCCAACTTTGAAAATGGACTGCATGGGCAGGTCCAAATTCTGGTGAGATCTCGTAACTACGCCACTCTCCACGAGTCGGTGACGGGAGCCATCGAGATCACCAACATGGTGCAGCCAAAGGGAGGGGCAGGTGGAGCGTCAAGCCACCCCAGAAGGTCCCAAGGCGCATCACCCCGGCAGGGAGAAAATTGTTTCACCTGCGGAAAACCTGGACACATGGCTCGAGACTGCACCCAGAATACGGGACGAGTAAGCCTACCAGTACCCAGCGAAAACAAGTCAATCCACAATGTGGAAATAACCTGCAATTACTGCCAGAAGAAAGGCCACATGTGGAAGGACTGCCGGAAGAGACTATCGCAGAATAAAAGCGAGCCAACGCAGCCGCCCCGACAGCCAAGAAACGCAGGCTGCAAAGATGCAAAAAGGACGGTAACTGCGGGGCCAGATCCAGCCACTGCAGGTGTGAATACGCTGGGCGCACTGAGACTGAATACGCTAACTGTCCAGCAGAGACCTGCGTGCAAGCAGAAGAAAACAACGCTGCAGCTTCTACAAGTAACGCTGCCGGCGTCGAGTGCCACCGCCAGCGACTTCGATATCGATGCACCGTTGGCCACGACCGGGGTACTCACCCTCAAAGCGGACACCGGAGCGCAGTGCAGCATAATCAAGGAAGGCTGTCTCAAACCAAAGACCACGGTGAGCGACTGCACTGTAGAACTGCAGGGGGTAGCGGGCGAAAAATTCACCCCCCTCGGGATAGCTAAAATTGTACTCGAGACACCGGCTCTAAATGTAGAGCATTGGTTCTACATCGTTCCGAACAATGTGCCGTTGAAGGTCAACGGATTACTTGGCATGGACTTTATCAAGCAGCATAAAGCGGACATCCTGCATGGCGAGATGCTCAAGTTGTATGGGCACTGCATGCCGCTACGGGACGGCGCGACGAGGATATATTCGTCACCACGCAGTAGAACTGCTGCCACGTGCAAATACTGTAACGTGGCAGAATACTCGAGCTGCGTCCTCCTCGCTCAACGGCTACCAGCACGATCGCCCAGGGCTGCAGGGGGTGATTTCCGTATTTTATTTATTCTTCATTTTTATTTTTTTTTGTTGTATTTTTTTATATATATATAACACGTCCGATACGACCGAGGGATGGAGGGAGGAGGAGGATGACCACGCCGTATCCATCGATGGCTGACTGCGGGATTCGATATTCTACATTCGCCAATATTTTACACCTCTCCCTGTTGGAGGATACTGTCCCGCTCAACGTACATCTACCAACGATACACTGTTATCCATCGTCGGCAATCAGCTACTCTCGGTACTATCGGTGGTTAATTTATGCGTTGTCCAGCTAAGGCGCTAGTCGCGGTCATCGTGCGAGGCAGGTTCCCCCAATTAACCGAGTCTAGCGGGTTAAGGGGGGGGGCCATAGTTCACGGGCACGCGTGCCGAACGGACCTCGAGGCTTTTTCCCGGTTACCGTCGAGCGAGCAGGACGTAGCACTCTCTTCCAGTCTGTCCCGCTCTACTATCGAAGGAAAAGATCGGCTCTCCCTTCGGCTGTCGTTTCAAAGAATTTATTTGCGAGTCGTTGGGACCGGAGGACCTGTTGGAACAATCGAATCATACCGAGGCAGTTGTTGGCGTTATCAAGGACTTGCAATAAGCACAGCAGTGTCATCGTCCCGGTGAGCTCTCTTCCCTTCTACGGTCTTTCGCTGTTATTTTATTATTTTAATCATTCAAATTGTTGTCGGTTAATTACTTCGAGCTTGGTCACCCCTGCGACTCTGGCACACCGCGTGCAGAGTATTAATTTGTACTGGGTAGCGCGGCGTTTAGAAAGAATAATTCGAGATCGTGTAACGTATAGAAGCCGGGGAAAAGTCACTAAATTAATTAATTGTTTGATAGTTAAATCGTGCGCGCGTTAGGCCGTTATCCCGGAGTGGTTTGAATTCATTAGTTGGTTGTGTGGGATCTGAACGGAATAGACCGTGTCACGTATTTTAACGAATAATGGGTTTGAGAGGTACCTGGTTTTGTTTGAGTTTTTTTCGTTCGGGCTAGAAGGTCGTGCGCTCGTTAGTACGTCGTCCCGTTGTATGCTTGGTGTGTGGGACTAGCACGTTATAGACCTCGTCGCGTATCGAATAGACTCATCGGCGTTTCTTTATTTTATTTATCGTTTTATTCGTTGTTTTATTTACCGATCTATTGATTTATTTATCTAGTTATTTATTCATTTCTTTATTTACATAGTTATTTATTTATTTATATTCTTATTTATTTATTTATTTAGTTGTCCACTTATTTATTTACTTATTTATTCATTTATTTATTTATTTATTTATTCCTTATTTATTTGTTTCTGATTTATTATTCTTTCTTTTATTTTATTTATTATTTATTTGTTTCTTATTTATTACTCTTTCTTTATAATTGGTTATATTTTATTTGTTATAGTTTATGTGTTATACTTTATTCGTTATATTTTCTTTGTTATATTTTATTCATTATATTTTATTCAAGCCACGAGGTACCGATCGAGAGTATTACCCTCACATTGATTATTTTAGTACTATTACTATTCTTTATGATTATCAAATTATCGACGATCGTTTATTCGGTATTTGTGATCATACCCATCGCAGAAGATCCCGGTGGTCGGACTTTTACACGGCATATTTTATTCGGAATTGTAATAGCCAGCCGTGAGTCGCTTCGCGTACGTGACCTCTCGACGTCCCGTTGTTTTGGTTTTGTTGAAAGTATGTGGGATTAGCTCGGGATGGGCCGTATCGCGGACGGAGAACAAGGACTACCAGGCAGCGATATGGTATCGAAGAATATTATTTGAAATTAGAAATAGGCGAGAGCGGCTATACAACATATGCCGGGCATGAGAGTGAGTGAGAGCGTGGGATAACGTACGCCGCCGAATTAGAGATTCCAATTATGATATCTAACTGGATTTGGAAAATTGTTAACACCGGAGAGAATAATTTTACGGGACATTTTAGTTAAATTCTAAATTGATGTTTATTGGAGAAATAAAGAAGTTTGTAAGTCCCGTACCCGCTATTGTTGTTTAAATTATTTACTGTTATTATTTTATTTATGTATTTGCTATTTATCTAACTGACCATATTTTATTTTTGACTAATTGGTGACTTGATAGTCCGAACCACCCACTCTGCCTTGAACAGCTGTAGCTGGCCTGGGTCGAGACTGGTCATCCAACTCGGTATTTTTCCTTCCGGCGCGAAAGCGCCTGGCGCCCATCTCGAAAGAGAAAATAAAAAGAAAGGAAAAATAACTTGGACCAGTCATAGGTAACGTGGTGCGTTGAGGAGCAAATTTCTCGTTACAATACATAGGCCTGCTTACAAAGATAAATCTTCCTTCCGGAAACGGGTCTAACATGGATGCCGCCAAGGAAAATACACTTGTCAGACTACCTACAAGGAGCGGGATCGGCCGAGGCATCATAGAGAGACCCCGTGTCACACCGTCAAGAATCAAAAGAGTGAGTTTAGAAGTTTCTAAATGCGACGGGGAAGTGCAACAGCCGACGGTGACATGCGAGCCGTCGGAGATAGCGAAGACCGTACGTAGCCGCCAGGTCAAGGCACTGCGCGTTAGCTCAGAGAGCACGGGGAAGAAGGCCAAACGGTTTGCGCAGCGCCAACGGAAGCCCGACTTGGTGCCCCCCAGCAGTGAAAAGCAAGCAGCTCGCGCAGGAATAGTGTGCGAATACAACGGTGTATTCCAACTACGAGGGAACAAGCGACAGCGCACGCACGAGGTGCAATATCGCGCACCCTTTAAGGTCGGATCGAAGGACCTAGGATCGCAACCCTTGCCTGGGAAGACCGTAAAATCGGGGCATGGGTCCGGTAAAATGCATAAAGCCGGGAAAAGAAATACTGATGCAGATGCTCTTAGTCGCATATATGCGACCACACGAGCCCAAGTGGGACAGGACAGAAAGTCCCACAAAAAAGAGAATGATAGCGCAATCGGGTATACGAACAGCCGCACAAGGCGGAGAGTCGAGATTACCCAAGGCAACCACTATAACTCGTCGGAGCGAGAGGCTAAACTCGCCCACGAGAAAGAAAAGTGGAGATACCGACAGACAAAATGCTAGCGGACTACAGGGCGTCAAATGCTAGGTGTACCTCGACGACATAGTACGACTACGGAAAAGGAACTACTTGCGATAGTATGGGCCCTAGCTCAATTCCGGCCATATATTTACGGTACCCGTTTCACAGTAGTTACGGACCACCAACCGCTCACCTGGCTGTTCGGAGTAAAGAGTCCAGGTTCGAGATTGATGCGTTGGAAAATTAAATTGGCGGAACATGAGTTCAACGTAGAGTACAAGGCTGGAAAGCGCAATACGAATGCAGATGCGCTAAGTAGGATATACTTACTACGAGGGCCCAAACAAGAGCGAGGAGCGAAGTCCGTATGTCGAAAGAGGACAGCACGACGGGGCAAGTAGGCACAACGAAAGACCGCACAAAGCGGACAGCCGAAGATACCCCGTATAGCCATGGTAGCTCGCTGGAGCGAGAGGTCAAGCTCGCCCGTGAGCGAGACGAAGACAGCAAGCGCCCGGGTACGGACAGCCGCACAAAGCGGAGAGCCGAGAATACCCCGGGCCAGCCTAGCAACGCGGCAGAGAGAGAGGCCGCTCTGGCCAATGCGCCAGAAGAGGACAGAGAGATTTGTAGCGTGCCTGCAGATCGCTCTACTGAACCTCACAGCCCCGCCGAAAAGCCGTGCGGTCGGGGAAGGGGCAGACCACGCAAGCTACATACGCAAGCCACTGGTAAGACTGCGAGCACCGCTGACAAGGACGGAGCGGGCCCAGCACAGCATGGCGGACCCGCGAAGCGCGGAAGGCCGCGAAGGCAAACGTTTCAAGGCCGCTCGAGACAGAGAGCGACCCAACGGCGGAGCTTACGGTAGGCACGCCGAGCGAAAAAATTGCGGACAGAACACCGCAAAGGCCTGCTGAGGAAGCGAGGCACGGCGGGGCCCGTAGCCCACGAACTTCCAGCAGCGCGGACGGAGACAGCGTTATAAAAGAGTATAGCGACTGCCGCAGTGGCGTAGCCACTCCTTCTGCCGATGACCGCCAGAAAATAATTAGAGAATACCACAACACCCCCATAGGAGGACATCAGGGTATCAGGCGTACGCTGCATCGGATCCGGACCAAGTACGACTGGCCCGGCATAAGAAGGGATTTAGAAAACTACATAACATCCTGCGAATCCTGCCAGAAAAATAAAATCGGGAAAAGGGGACGAGTACCAATGGTGGTAACTGACACCCCATCGAGGTCGTTCGAAAAAGTTGCGGTCGACATCGTAGGACCGTTACCGGAAAGCGCTTCCGGGAAAAAATATATACTCACGTTCCAGGACTCGCTTACAAAATACAGCGCAGCGATTCCACTGCCGAACCAAGAGGTTTCGACAGTAGCAAAGGCGCTCGTAGAAGAATTGATTTGCCGACACGGAACTCCGGAAATAATATTACCAGATCAGGGTACGAACTTCCTCAGCTCGACCTCCAAAGGAATGTGTCGACTGCTGCGAATCAAGAAGACACAAACGACGGCCAACCATCCGGAATCAAACGGCGCGTTAGAAAGATCGCATCGCACCCTCGCTGAGTACCTAAAAAATTTCATAGATGAGGATCAAGGTAATTGGGACGAGTGGCTGCCGTACGCGATGTTCACGTACAACACCACTCCACATACGGGGACCGGATTGTCACCCCATGTATTGGTATACGGACGCGAAGCGGAGTTACCGACTGCCGTGAAGCAGGAGCCCCGCCGCACCTATGCGTACGACGACTACGTCCAAGAGTTACGCGAACGACTACGCGCCGCATGGACTGTAGCACGAGACAACCTGGAAGGCGCGAAAAGACGGTCGAAGACTACATACGACCATGGCGTAAAGGTGCAGGAGTACCGCGCCGGCGAACGCGTACTCCTCCATGACGGGACGGTGCGAAGGGGGCGGTCAGCCAACCTGACTCCGAAGTGGACGGGTCCTCACTAAATAGTAGAGAAGAGGCCCCCCGTCAACTACGTGGTCCGGAAGGGACGTAAAATCCAGGCGGTGCACGCAAACCGCCTGAAGCTCTTTATCGAGCACTAATAGCTCAGGAATTAAGGAATTCGAATACTTACAGCTAGTTAAAACTAAATATTAGCTAGAACATAAATGTGGGAAGGAGCCCCTCAGGACGCAGGGTAGGGAGCTCCAATAAAGTAGAAGAGGTCTTAGGAGACCTAATTTTATCAACAGGAAAAAGAGCGTATACATATCGGAAAAATATATTGAACGAAACAATTGAAAAGAAATTGCAATTTCATTACGCAATCCGGAGGGGACGGAATACTGTGACCGTGCCAGAAAAGCATCACGAAAAATGTATAGCGTATTAATGCTGACACAGGATAGTGTTCGGCGTAGAGTGTAAAAAGAATACCGCGCACACTCTATTCGATTGATATACACATGTTAATGAGCCTCAGAGTGAGGAAGAAGGCACGCGTAGACAATCTAGTCCCAACGCTGAATAGAGCACAGAAAGGCCTACAGCGAAAATGGACACAGATAACGGCGAGAAATGCGCGAAAAGGGTTATCTAACTAACCCATCCCCTCATCGTCCTAATGCAAGAAATTGTGGGAAAAATCCCACTCGGCTTAAAATGTTAAATAATAAGGGAATACTGGCTTCGGTAGGCGTATGTATAGTAACCGCCCGAGATTTCAGCATCAAAACCATCGGGCGAACATCGCAGATCATCCGAAAAAACTACCTCCCGTCGTTCAATTTAAAATTAACGGAAATTGAAGTTCAGGCACCCCCTACGCAGACCGAGAGGACAATTCCATTACAGAGCGTGCTGCGAGACCCGGAAGAGCTTCAAAAGCTCGGAGCTCGAGCCGACCAAATCATGGACAACCTCAATACTACCGGAGACGGGATGCAACACATCCACAATCTGAGTTTTTACTCACTGGGTGCAGTAGCGCCAATAGCCTTGGTTGGCTATGTTCTGTTTAAATGTTATAGGCATCAACGAAACCGAACGCCAACAAGGACAAGCGAGGCAACGACCCCGGCAACAGCCGAGGTAAACATCAACCTCGAGCCGATCGGACGACATCAGCCAGAAGAGCAACCGCGATCCGAGCTGGCCAGGTTATGCACCCGTCCCCCCAACCGAGAACGACTCGCTCGGCACGAAAAACGATAAGAAGCAAAAGGAAAAACTTCATCGTTACAAATGAAAAAATGAAAAATTTTATTGTATTGTTATATAACTTCAAACGAGAAACCAATCGAAGAAAAAATTTCTTAAAGAAAAATTTTTCCTTTTAAGGGGGGAGGGATGTTGTGTCGCGGAATATTCCTTTAACGTATTCTCAGGTATATTCCTTAGCGGACACAGTTAGAGATGGAATTCTGAAAGATAGCTGTCATACAAGATGGGATGCGAAGTAGACGCCGACGCAGCATGAAGCGACTCGCGAGGCGATCTACGATAGGCTAAAGCTTAAGCTGCCAACTAAGGGATTTTAGAAAACGCAGTTGCTAACTGCTTGAGTAAAGACAGTATTAAATTAGATTAAAAGGAGAACGGTTGGTTCCTCGTTTAATACTCGAAACAACGCATTATTGTACTTCTTACTTTGATATATAAATAGGCAACGGAAAGTTACCGTGGCTTATAATAAATACTTCCTTTTATATAAATTCGCGTTTCCATCTTTTACTCGAGATCCATCTCCTTATCGGCAAACGATCCCAAAAAATAATAACTTTTAATATTATACCGACTACCGAATAATCCAATTACTCGGTACCGGCATAACACTGGCAAGGCTCGCTCACAATACACATTACACTAGTGAAGAGAAATCCTATGTTTCAGCTCTCCGCGTAAGTGGGGTTAAGGCTGGCAAGGCTCGCTCACAATACACATTACATTAGTGAAGAGAAATCCTATGTTTCAGCTCTCCGCGGAAGTGGGGTTAAGGCTGGCAAGGCTCGCTCACAATACACATTACATTAGTGAAGAGAAATCCTATGTTTCAGCTCTCCGCGTAAGTGGGGTTAAGGCTGGCAAGGCTCGCTCACAAAACACTTTACACTAGTGAAGAGAAATCCTATGTTTCAGCTCTCCGCGTAAGTGGGGTTAAGGCTGGCAAGGCTCGCTCACAACACACATTACACTAGTGAAGAGAAATCCTATGTTTTAGCTCCTCGCGTAAGTGGGGTTAAGGCTAGCAAGGTTCGATTACGAAACATATCACACGAACAAGACAGACATAACCATACGTACCATTCACTAATTTTGACAATTACCAACCCTAATCCTTCATCCATGCCGAAAACCCATAGAGCAGGAAGGAAAGTTCAAGCGCAGAGATTAAAACGACGAATCTTAAAAGAACAGTACCAAGTTCCAACAATTGCGTGCAAATCATATAACGAGCAAAATCCTAGAGTCTTTGACATTGAAATAGAAAGTGATAATAAAACCATCCCTCTCGAGGGAAGAGAAATAACAGAATATAAGAAACATTGCGACGACACAATTGCAATACATAACGATTATTCAAGGCAACAAAGGAATAGAAATTTAAATTCTAGTAAAACGAATTGTCCTTTAACGGTAACAGAGAGTGAATCGTATAACAAGCAAAATTTTGGAGTTTTTAGCATCCAATCTACTAAAAATAACGAAGATATTTTCCTTAACCAGAAAAAAATAGTAGGTTTTCGGGCATCCTTAGGTGAACAAACAGAGAAGTATCATATAAAAACCATTCAGACAGTACAAAAGCAGATTGTGCAACCCTCTCTAACGAAGAGATACCATATTTATTAAGGGAAATTACGTACGAAGCAAGCAGCAGTAAGAGTGTCGACACAGACACACAGACTAAATCTAGAATAAATCGCCTTAAGCAAATCCGAGAAATCGAGCGGAAAAATTTTCTAGACGAACTTGTTGCTGATTACGAAGCTCACTCAAGACAAGGGATACGCTATCATCCGTTTGTGACACCTTGCAAACCTCGAGTCACTAAGATCGAATCGTTGAATAAACATCGAGTCATCCTCCTGAAGGAAAAACCACATTTGATTTCACCTCAAGGAAATTTGGAAACGAAATAAAAAAATAAAACTTTATAATTCTACTCCGTTACAAGTAATAAAAAGAAAGTCATTCCTATTCTCTTCTCCTGCCCAATTTCTACCTTAATAATATTCTTATGTATTTTTGCATGTCTCTTTGATGTTGTATACCAAAAATTACACTTGTATACAATACATTATAAATGAGGTCAACTCGTTCAAAGGTAAGAATTGATGAGTCTATAATCCACGAGTATCCTGAGGAAAGAAAAAAAAGGCTGCCAAAGGATAATTCTAAAAATTTTGTACTTGAAACTATAACCGAGTCCCCGTGTAATCGTCCTAGTAATTCACCTCCCAAGCTACCAACTCCGATTTCCGAAAAAATTTCCTCCTCCCCCAGTTCAAATAAGAGTTCTGTTGTGTCCACCGTAGACTCGGACAAGTTAACCGAAACTGTCACCCGTAAAGCGAAAGTAGTAAGGTTTGATCAAGACAGTAACATACAATCACTTGAGTTAACATCTGACAATATTATCATCACTCGATCCCAAGAAAATATAGAAGACGAGACAAGTTCAACCGATACAGTTGAAATTATAGAAAGTAATTTTGGAAAATATTATAGTCCGGAATATAGTCCTTTACAGATCAGAGAATTTTCTGACGACGAAAGTTTAAACCTATTTACGAGTCAATTGAAGGAAACGTTAGAAGCAAAGTCCTCAAATAACCCTTTGTCATTAGTCGGGTTTGTCATAAGGCCAGACGAAGAGATCAACGAATATCTTCCAGCACTAGTATACCCCACCCCCCGTAACGAAGACCTAGGTCGGTCAATAAAACCCCTCGAAAGTATCGTGGAGAATTTTGAGTCTCTAAGTGAACCCGGAAACACGGAAACACCGTTGCAGACTCCCTCGACCGTTGCTAGTGCTACGCCTAGTATAATCCCTTCAGCTAACAGCGATATATTTTACACACCATTAAGCGGATCTACTCCTTTCGACGAAACTATTTCTAGATCACCTTCCCTTGTCGACAAAGAATTATTATCAACTCCAAAAGGAATAATTGAGAATCGTGAAAGATCCACATTAACGTCAATTATCGAATCCACACATACTAAAAAACCTAATAATTTAGTAAAGAAATTACATCTTTTGCCGGAATACAATTTGCCCACTCCCAGTTGCTCTACCTATCCCATGATCAGAGACTCCAGCCCAGACAAGACATTGAATAGAATACCGCCAATAAAAATTGCTACTGACAATTTAATTAAATCTAACGACTCACCACCAAATACACCTCCCATAATGGTTAATAATAATCAAACATTGTCTCTTCGAGATGCCTTGGCTGTCATACCGAATTATGACGGTCATTCTTTATCACTCGGTATGTTTATTCAAGGATGCAAAGAAGCCTTGGCTATGATGGGGCCAGGAGCCGAATCAAATTTAGTAAGAGCAGTCCGCATAAGAATAATCGGCGAACCTCGTCGCACCATACAGGGGCAAAATTTTGAAACAATAGAGGAACTAGGTAAATTTCTTAAAGATATTTATGCACCTACGCGAAACGTGTATCAGCTCCAAGGGGAATTGGGATCCATATATCAAAGAGAAAATGAATCCGTCATTGCATATTCCAACCGCGTAAGGGACTTGGGAAATTTAATACTCGAAAATTATGATGCGAAAGAAAATAATCCTTTGACTGCCGCATTTATTAATAACACTAAGGAAAGTCTTCCGGCATGTTTTTTACACGGATTAAAACCGGAAATCGAACAACGTCTACGTCCGAACAATAATCTTGATGAATTAATTAAACTCGCGGTTCAAACAGAAAAAGGTTTAGTGTCACAGGCAGCCTTGCGTAGTGGTGGGCTGGAAACTTCGGGTTCAAAGGTAAATAAACCTGAGGCGAAACGGGGAGTACACGTAGTAGCAAGCGAGGAAGTGTATTGTCAGCTGTGCAATAAAAAAGGGCACAGTGCTAAAGAATGCCCGACCCAGAAGTCTAACCAAGCATTGCATGTCAGTCCACAAAATTCTGGAAATATCGATAAGGGACCGAGCATGTGTCAGATCTGTCAGAAAACTGGACATTCGGCCGACAAATGTTTTAAAATCTTTCCCCCGTTAAATAACAATAAATCCAAGTTCGAAGCCTCTTTACTTACTATATGCCAGGTCTGTAATAAACGCGGACACACTGCCGATCGTTGTTATAAAATTTTTCCTCCGGAAAGAAAAGAACAGGGAAATATATCTCTACTTTGTCAACTTTGTAAAAATTATGGTCATTTGGCTAATAGATGTTCACGTTTCCCTCCGACCCCCCCTAAATTGATGTCCTTCCCACGAGAACAGGTACCGCAGAATCTTCAATATCAGAATTCAAGTAACATTCGGTGTCAGATATGTAAAAAAGAGGGCCATGGAGCCCATATTTGTCCTTTTCGCAATAATAATTCACAACCGTTGATTAACAATCGATTTGATAACCGAAGGAATTTGGATAATAATGATGTTAGACCCACCGAGATGGGTAGGGAATGTTTTCATTGTAAACAACCAGGTCATTTTATACGGGAATGTCCCGTCCGACGTATTAAAGAAAATGAATACGAAAATTCGGGAAACGGCGGTGGTCTTCCGAGTACGGGTGCGCCTGGGGAGATCCCGCAGAGAATGCATCCAATCCATGTAATTTCTATCACAGCCGAGAATCCCAATCGCGAGTAGTTCGAATTTTTAATGTACAACTACATCGAGAAAGTAGCGTCCCGACGGTTACGGTAACGGCATCGGAAATAATATCTCCTGTCACTCTTATGGTTGACACTGGAGCCGGTCCGAACATTCTAAAGAAACAATTTGTAAGTGAACACATCTCTATAAATCGCGGAGAAATTCTTCAATTAAATGGAATCACAACAAATTCAATTTTTACTTTGGGTAATATTACCGTACAAATTTTCGGACGTTTCGCTACTTTCCATATTGTAGACAATAACTTCCCCATAAAGGAAGCTGGTATATTGGGGTCGGAATACCTCGACGGCAATCGCGTGAAAATTGGTTACGAGAAAAGACAATTGAAAATGCAGAATGTAAGAATACCATTTGCAACTCAAGAAACTATTGTTATCCCTGCAGAGTCCACCAAATTGTGCTTCGTGAGAGTAAAAAATTTGGATTTACGGGAAGGCTATCTGCCTCCTCTGGATGCAGGTGAAGGTATAAACATAGAAAGCGGGTTCGTCATTAATGATAATGGTAAAGCTTATATTTACGTAACTAATAGCAATAAGCATACGATTCAAGTCCAGGTACCAGTACTAGAATTAGTGTCATCGGAGGAACTAATTCATAGAACAAAAATAAAAGATCCTAGAAACGATTCAAGTAAATGGGAAAAGAATCCCGAGCTTTCTAAGAGGTTGGGTCAATTAAAAAATAAAGACAATATAAAAGGAAATGATCAAGAGGATTTATCTCTGTCGGATAAGATTGAGCTCCCTGTAGAGGCAATACCCCGCAGAAATACTGAAAATTCCTCAGGGAATATTTTAAATTTTTTGGAAAATGTAAAAGAAGAAATAAAAAATTGTATGGAAATAATTAAAGTCACTTGTGAAGCTGGTTTGGAAAAAAATATATTGAGTACGAAGGATTGTAAAGTAAAAGTAGAAGGAAAATTTGAGAAATTGCAACACGAAGCCCAAAGCCTTACGGAAATCTGCACGTCGAATCTAACTGAAAATATCACTTGTATGGAACCTGTAAAGATAAATAATTGTGAGTCTCGCCTACGCTTCACAGGGGTGACTGTGCCGACGAAACGGGCAGCGCTCGATGGAGGACTGAGGGAGCTCGATTCAGAATTTTTGGGAAATACTGTGCCTATGGAAAGGACAGAACCTCGGAAAGATATTAAAAATTGTACTAAAGGAAATAACGTTGTCTATCTGAGTTCGATAGAGACGGAAGGAAATAGTAGTAATTGTGAGTCTCGCCTACGCTTCACAGGGGTGACTGTACCGACGGAACAGGCAGCGCTCGATGGAGGACAGAGGGAGCTCGATTCAGAATTTTTGAGGAAAACTGTGCCTATGGAAAGGACAGAATCTTGTGAAGAAATTAATAATTGTGTTATTACTGAAAGCGTTGTCTATCCGAATCCGATAGAGACTAAATTATCAGCAGAAAATAAAATCAATTGTGTTGAAACATCGCATTTAGTAATGATGAAAGAAGATAAAGAATTTTGTTGTCAAGGACTTGTTGAAACCTTCGTACCTACTAAAATCGAATCAAATCAAAATACCAGTTTAAAAATTTGTGAATCATTAAAGAATGTCCAAACGACCTGTACCCTTGAATCGTCAAAAGTAGAAAATATTAAAAAAGATAAAAATATAGAAACAAGTTTCGAAACCCAAAAATATAATTCAAAGTGGAATAAATTCATGGACATTTCTTTAATACGGAAGCTCAGTATATCAAATATTTCTCACAAAATTACGCCTTTTATACGCGAAAGATCGTGTTACGCGATATCTGAAGCTGTAATGCACGATCGATATGACCAAATCAAAGAATTATTAAGACTCGACGAATTAAGTAAAGAAGAAAGGAAAAGTATTGAAACCCTCTTAAAGGAAAGCTCTCATTTATATCAAATACCGGGAGATATGTTAACCTGTACTACTATATTGCAACATCGAATCCCCACAATAGACGATTTTCCTATAAATACGCGAGGCTATCGGTGGCCTGAGTGCACTAAAGAGGAAATCGGGAAACAAATTGAAGATATGCTCGAAAAGGGAGTAATCATACCTTCCACCTCACCATACAATTGCCCTGTGTGGGTGGTACCGAAGAAAGCCGACTCTCAAGGTAATAAAAAATGGAGAGTAGTATTCGACTACCGATCACTGAATGAAAAGACAGTCGCTGATGCTTATCCCATACCAAATATTAATGATATATTAGATCAGTTAGGAGGCGCACAGTATTTTTCAGTTTTTGACCTAGCGTCGGGATTCCATCAAATTGAAGTTTCAGCTGAAGATCGTCATAAAACGGCCTTCACTACACCGCGTGGTCATTATGAGTTCGTTAGAATGCCATTCGGGCTACGGAACGCCCCTCCTACATTTCAAAGAGCCATGGACCTCACGTTGAGTGGGATCCTCGGGAAAGGCGTATTTGTTTATTTGGACGACATTGTTATTTATGCTCGCAGTCTCGAAGAACATGAGAATATATATCGCGAATTGATTAAACGACTAGAAGCCGCGAATTTAAAATTGCAACCGGATAAATGCGAATTTTTAAAAAGAGAAGTCGCGTATCTGGGACACATAATCGGGAACAATGGAGTTCGTCCCGACCCTAAAAAATTAGAAGCAGTACGTGAATACCCCGTGCTTAAAAATATCAAAAATATTCGACAATTCTTGGGACTAACAGGTTATTATAGGCGGTTTATAGAAGGATACGCCAAGATCACAAAACCCCTGACATCTCTATTACGTAAAGAAAATAAATTCGAATGGGGACTTGAACAACAAGAGTCATTTGAAATATTGAAAGATAAACTTTGTACCGCTCCGGTCTTGCAATATCCCGATTTTTCTAAGCCATTCATTTTAACTACGGACGCGTCGGGTTATGCTATCGGTAGCATACTCTCACAAGGAGAAATTAATAACGACCATCCATGCGCCTACGCCTCTAGAGCTCTGAGTGAGGTAGAAGAAAGATACGATACGTATGAAAAGGAAGCATTAGCTATAGTATATTCCATACTTCATTTTCGGCCGTATTTATATGGGCATTATTTTACTGTAGTAACCGACCATAAACCATTGCTATGGTTTCGACGGGCAACAGACGGTAATTCAAAAATCTTGCATTGGCGACTAAAACTCGCAGAATACGAATACGATGTAGTATACAAAGCCGGGAAAACTAATGTTAACGCTGATGCACTTTCGAGAAATCCAGTTGATGAAACAACCGCGAATGACGGTATTTTTATTATTCAAATAAATCCCTTAACTGGCAACCGTACGAAGGCTAAGCATCAATTGACGGATGCAGAGATAAATCGATTATTAGAAGAACAATCTGACGATGATGAGGATATTATGGAAAATTACCAGAATCATACATTACGGAATTACGAAATAGATGAATGTAATTGGGATCGGGAATCTGTTGACTCTAACGAGCAGCCTACGGAACTTATTTTTCCTCATGGGTCACTCGAAATATCATCCGACCACGAAACGTTTCAGGCGCGTATAGAAGACGAGGTGGATTTACCTGATACTTCGGTAAATAACCCAGGTACGTTTGAGCCTATAGTATATCCAGAAACATCTGCAAGCAACACCTATTCTAGCCACAAAGAGTCGACGGAGGAAACTGTACTCGACGTTAGTAACCCCCGAAACGAAACGAGCGTGCTAGCTCAGAGAAAACGTACCCCTAAGCCTCTCGAAGTAAGCGATACCGAGTCCTCGAGCGACGAAGAACTCGAACTCGAAGCAACAAAAACTCGTGAGCCTCCCAAAGGAAGGATTATAGCCTCCAACATTAAACAATCACGCGACTTATTCCATACTCGTAGAGATAATCTGGTTTATTTTGTTTCTACCAAATGTGAACCTATTGATAGAGGAGCGATAGCACTCCGCGATAATAACGATTTTTCACATTTAAAAAATTTAAAGTTGAAAAAGCCTCAATCAATTGCAAAACGAAATAATAGATTCAATATAGCCCTACCAATCACCGACGGTTCCGGTGAAGGACCCACATTAATCTTAGGAAACATAGTAGAAACATTGAAAAATGCTCGACATTTAATCGACAAATTATCACTCCCAACTATTAGTATCGCAAAATCAGACTTTATCTTGAATATACCTTGGGAAAATGTTATCGCACAAATTCGATTAATTTTTGCACAGAGTGAAGTAAAAATTATTATTTGTAACGGGCTAGTTAGACAACCCCTCGTAGAAGATCAGGTAAAAATTATTGAGGAGATGCACTCTTCAACTATAGGTGGACACAGAGGTGTCAGCAAAACATACAATAGAATCCGTCACGAGTATTACTGGAAAAATCTAAAAGCTGACGTTCAATTATATATTCAACGATGTTTACAATGTCAATTAAGGAAACTAATTCGTGTAAAAACTAAACAGCCAATGATCATAACGGATACTCCTGCCATCGCTTTTGATAAAATTGCTATGGATATAGTAGGCCCTTTACCGAAAACTAAACAGGAAAATGAGTATATATTGACCATTCAAGACCAATTAACAAAATATTCTGTAGCTATTCCTATACCTAATGCAAAAGCAGTAACTATTGCAGAAATATTTGTCAAACGTTTCATTTGTTACTTTGGATCGCCTAAGGCAGTGCTTACTGACCAAGGTAGCAACTTTTTAAGTAAATTCTTAAAGCAAATAGCGAAGTTGTTTAAAATTCGGAAAGTTAGAACCACCGCTTTTCATCCCCAATCCAATGGATCATTAGAAAGATCTCATCACGCACTTGGAGAATATCTCAAGCAATTTACAACGAAGCAAAGCGATTGGGACGAATGGGTCGAAATGGCTATTTATAATTACAATACAAATGTACACGAAGGTACTAAGCATACACCCTATGAAATGGTGTTCGGAAAAATAGCCCGAGTCCCCTCTGGGATGTCACCATCGGATATGGAGAAAATTGCTACATACGACGACTATTTAACCCAATTAGTCACGCAAATTCATGATATACAAGAACTTGGTCGAGAAAATTTGATTAAATCCAAGGAAAAATCGAAACAATATCAAGATCGTAAAATAAATCCGATTGAATTTAAAATCGGCGAACCAGTATTTTTGTTGAAAGGACCTAAACCTGGAAAACTTGGTGACCATTACACTGGTCCACACGAAATAACAGCTATATTAACGAAAGGCAATGTACGTATTAAACTTCCAAAAAGAGACGTGATAGTACACTCAAATAGATTAAGGAAATCAAAAATTCCATTGTAAGATTCTATCTTTAGTGATTGTTGTTATAAAAATTTAAATGATAATAATAACAATATTAATAGTAATAAATAAAATGAAATAAAGTAAAGGTTAGATTAAATTAAAGTTGATTCAGGAATAATAAAGTTTCATTAAGGAATATTTATTCAACTAGTAAAGTATTAACGCTATAGTAACAAACTTAAGAATATTAAAGATTTGCATGACTATAAAATTAATCAGTCACATCTATATGGTAGTATTAAGTTACACCCAAAAGAATAATAAATTACTAAATGAAAAAAAAAAAAGAAGAAAAAAAAAAATATATATATATATATTTTTTTAATTAATAATCCATATATGTTTTCCCTAATAGGTAACGATAAGAATATTGATAACAAGAATCAAGTATAATTTTAGGAAATATGATATTTCACTTAAACCAACCATGTGGAAGTATTACTATTGAGAAAAGGCCTGGTTTTTCAGTAGATCAAACATAGACCCTAGAACGCAGTAGTATTCCAAAGTAAACAAGTTGGACTTTTTACTTTAAGGACAGACTGGGAAACTCTGGAAATTACCACGACCGGATTCGAGACCTTGCAACAAATTATTAAAGGGGTAACGTACAAAAGAAAAACAGAAGTAAAGTTAGTAAAAAGTACGTAATAATAATAATAATAATAATAATAATAATACTTCAATAATACGATAGTAATATGCTAATAGTATTGATAGTCTTATAAAAATAAATTTTGATAGAAACAGTAATGATAAATCTTTCATAACAATAGTCGCGACATATAAGATACCTTAGTGTTTTAGGAATCAATAAATAATTTAATCCTCATAATTAAACATAGAAAAAAGAATAAATAAATTAAAATAAAGTAATAATAATAATATTTCGTATAGATTAAGAATAACAACGATAGTTGCAACAAAAATAATAATAATATTAATAATAATAACATTTCCTACTCTTAACTATAAATTGCGAATCTTGCGCATATTCATACCTTAATCATGTCAAGAAAAGGGCCACGTGGAAAATTTTTGTTTGAACAAGTCCGTTTAGACAGCTATCATAATTGGCCAGTTACATTTTTAGACCCCGTAGAACTAGCTGCGGCAGGGTTTTATTATACTGGAATAGATGACGAAGTTAGTTGCTTTGACTGTAGAGTGATTATTAAAAATTGGGAAGTAGATGATATCCCTATGAAGGATCACAGTAGATGGCAAGAACAATGCAGATTTGTACGAAGTATCCCCTGCGGAAACGTACCCATCGGAGTGGACCCACGAAAGATTCCTTTTCCTTGCGACAAGGAACGTTTCGACTCTCGACGGGAAGTAAGAGTCAACGCGACCCCGGACTGTCACGACGACAGACCTCCTATAAGAAGTTCATTGACCCCATCATATCCAGCTTTTGAAAATTATAAAAAACGATTAGAAAGTTTCACTTTTTAGCCCGAAATTCACGCATTAGACCCTATACAATTAGCTTCCGCCGGATTCTTCTTTTCGGGAAAAGAAGACGAAGTAACGTGTTTTCATTGTGGAATCGCGATGGGAAATTGGGAAATTAAAGACGATCCTTGGGAACAGCATGCTTTTTGGTACCCAAGTTGTCGGTACCTGCATATGACTTTGGGGACCTCCCCACCCACTCAATACCTAGGTAGGTCTCTGACCACGTCTTGTCCACCGCCTCGTAGTCCTACTACCCCACCACCCTCTCCTGTTGACAGAAACGATTTCTTTCGACCCCCGACCCCCTGGTCGGAAACACTGGATTTATCATCTTTGTCAATAACGACCACTAGTGACACGCTACTAGACTTCGACCTATGTCGATGTTGCCGACTGCGACCT
Source organism: Cylloceria caligata (assembly GCA_963942595.1). Classification (NCBI taxonomy): domain Eukaryota; kingdom Metazoa; phylum Arthropoda; class Insecta; order Hymenoptera; family Ichneumonidae; genus Cylloceria; species Cylloceria caligata. The sequence continues at coordinate 35,399,759 of OZ012710.1, read as the reverse complement.
GGCGAAGGCATATTCATACCTTGCCTACACCCTAATCTGTGTTCTGGTTGTAAAAGAAACGAAACTACATGCGATATATGCCATTTAGAAGTAACCCACACTCTGACATGCATTCCCACTAATCGTTAAAAGGAAACAAACCAAAACAAATTAGAAATTGCATGCTTGCATTTGAAAAATTTTTTTCTTCTTCATCCATATTTATATTTTTGTTTATTTTTCTCCTTCAAAAATTTTACACCTAATTCTTTCTTATTACAAGGTAAAAATTGAGAACTCATGGCTTCCCCGGTTAATGGGACGATACACCGCTCGGAGGGGAACTAGAACCAAAGAGAAGTTCTAATCCCAACGTCTTTTCGTTTTCCACCCATCTAGAATAAAAATACGAATATTGAACATAATTTGTTAAAATATACGTATATCTTTAAGTAAGCACTATAGTACCAACGCAAAATAACCATAATTTTTCTTACTCATTTCCCAAGAACCTTCTTTGTCGCCGCCCCCAAGATATAGCCTCGAAAGCGTTAGACTCTTCCGGATATCCTTGCGACATCCCCTCCAGTACAAATTTCAACATCTCGACTGTCCAAGTTTCCTTCGTCAAAGTCGCCAACCAGCTCCCGTCAATATTATAATGTTCTGGGACCCACAGTGTTGCAGATCCCACATTTAGCCACACCGATAGTGGTTCCATTTCAAATAATTGTCGCAAATTGAAAGTCTCAATTCCTACGAGAGGCACTTCTTCCCACCTACAGCAACGAATAATTTAATTCCTTTTTCTTTTTATATACTTCTTTTAGACAACAGTCAAAATAATGATAATAACAATAATAAAACAACTGCGTTCTAACTCGATTTCCTCCACAAAATAATCAAATAAAGAAAAGTAAATCTACAAGTTATTTTAACAAAGAATATTATCACGTCATCACAGACTCACCCGATTTGATTTAAATGAACTAACATCCGCCGTAGTGATTGCACATAATCCTTCCTCGGTAGGGGAAATTCACGGTCTGGATCGCAAAAGAAGCTATCATTTTGATACTCCATCAACGAATCTATATAAATCACCAACGTACGACGTAAATTATAGTCTAACGAATGAGTCATCTCAAAGATACCACACGTAAAGTAACAGAAGAATCGATCTAGCACCACCGACGGAACGTACAAGAATAAAAAAATCATACAGGAAGAGCTTCGAATTTGAACTGAGCTGTTTCCTCTCCCAAGACCCCACATTCTTAATCCCGTATATTCAAAAGACCTACACTACCCCCTCTAGCCTCCCAGTAATTTTTAAGCCCTCCTAACCAAGCCGGTTCACTTAATAACGAGAGGTGTTAATAACTGCACCCTCGTACACCCATGCCAAAGCCCCGATGTATGACGACTGCAATATCAGAATTATCAAAGAACAGAGCCCCTTCTGGAAGCAACTCGAGACGACCAAGGAATGGTTATACTCCCTTCCAGAACCGAAAAAAATGTACGTCAACTGCAACAGTGAAATTCAAGAAATTGAAATTTGGGGAAGAGGAATCATGCGAATATCCCCAGGATGCTTCGTTAATAACGACCACGTAACCATGTTGGGATCACCTTTGTCTGAGGAAACACCTGGAAAATCGCCCCAACCCAAGACTCCGCTACACATCACAGAATTATTGCCTCTATTGAAAAAACCTCAATTGCACCTACAAGCAGACCCCTGGTCCACTGTGACACCTACAACATTTCCCCTGACAGAATCGGGATCCTTACCATTCGGTATTAGTCTAGCCGAAATAAAATGTTACCTGGCGGAAGCCGATACTCACCAGCTGACTATAACTAAGCAGCAAACGTTTGTCAAAATTCTCATTTTTGGAGGAATAATTCTAATGACTGTACTGAGTCTCTTCGTTGCAATTAACTGCGTTCTCTCTCTCCGCAAAACCTACGCAGGATATAGAACAGTACCAGGGATAGAGGAAGACTATGCCTCTAACAGCTATGTATCTATGGATACTCCGGAAACCGGAATACGCCTTCAAGAAATTATATACCAAGTACCATCCTTACCCATCCCCGTTAAATCAATTAATCCTAAACCATTGAATAACTTGAATACTCCCTCAAAAGAATATATTTACGACATCCCACCACCGGGACGGCCCAAGGCTGTAACCACGACAATAACACAAAACCCCTACTCTAACTTCATCGAGCAGACTTCAGACTCGGTAACACAAACTCTAGTATAAAACTACTCGTTTTCTCCCCCCCCCCCCTCATTCGACAAGAACACCTGGTAAACCCCCGCCTGGAAGAAGTGATAATAGTTTTGGCTATCAACCAAGCATTTATACAAGCTTCCTCATTTCCAAACGGACCAAGGTAAGCCCAAGCCGGCTAAAGTTATTTCGAAAAAGAAAAAAAAAAGAGATAATTAGATATATATATATATATATATATTGTAACGGTAATTTTTCACGTTAGCATATATTTTATTTTTCGTGGGAATTCGGGCTCGATCACAGGACTAATTAATTTAGACTTCTTAGTGGTTAACAGTAGGCCTTTATTCTAAGAAAAACAATTTTGTATAAACGTCACTTTTGATTACGGTTACTCGAATTTTACAGAATGTACATCTAATTCCGCAATTTCCGCAGCTATTTCGACGATTTTAATTTATTTTATGTTCACCTCTCTCGGTACACTCGAAGGCTTATTATTGTTCTCGCGCCGTTGCGTTATCGTACGCTCGGTGCACAGATTCTTCACACTCTTTGCTATTTCGCTTCGGATTCGCTCTTTTTATAGGGTGTATGAACCCTATTCACAATTCTTTGTCACTCACCCTTCTTCCACTCATTCGCTGGTACTTATTTTTCCTATGTTCTCATGCTACTTATTCTAAAGGGTGATTTTTTTGAGGTTAGGATTTTCATGCATTAGTATTTGACAGATCACGCGGGATTTCAGACAAGGTGTCAAAGAGAAAGATGCTCAGTATGCTTTGACATTTCATAATGAATAGACTTACTAACGAGCAACGCTTGCAAATAATTGAATTTTATTACAAAAATCAGTGTTCGGTTCGAAAAGTGTTTCGCGATTTACGTCCGATTTATGGTGTACATAATCGACCAAGTGAGCAAACAATTAATGCGATTGTGACCAAGTTTCGCACTCAGTTTACTTTATTGGACATTAAACCAACCACACGAATGCGTACAGTGCGTACAGAAGAGAATATTGCGTCTGTTTCTGAGAGTGTTGCTGAAGACCGTGAAATGTCGATTCGTCGCCGTTCGCAGCAATTGGGTTTGTGTTATTCGACGACATGGAAGATTTTACGCAAAGATCTTGGTGTAAAACCGTATAAAATACAGCTCCTGCAACAACTGAAGCCGAACGATCTGCCACAACGTCGAATTTTCAGTGAATGGGCCCTAGAAAAGTTGGCAGAAAATCCGCTTTTTTATCGACAAATTTTGTTCAGCGATGAGGCTCATTTCTGGTTGAATGGCTACGTAAATAAGCAAAATTGCCGCATTTGGAGTGAAGAGCAACCAGAAGCCGTTCAAGAACTGCCCATGCATCCCGAAAAATGCACTGTTTGGTGTGGTTTGTACGCTGGTGGAATCATTGGACCGTATTTTTTCAAAGATGCTGTTGGACGCAACGTTACGGTGAATGGCGATCGCTATCGTTCGATGCTAACAAACTTTTTGTTGCCAAAAATGGAAGAACTGAACTTAGTTGACATGTGGTTTCAACAAGATGGCGCTACATGCCACACAGCTCGCGATTCTATGGCCATTTTGAGCGAAAACTTCGGAGAACAATTCATCTCAAGAAATGGCCCGGTAAGTTGGCCACCAAGATCATGCGATTTGACGCCTTTAGACTATTTTTTGTGGGGCTACGTCAAGTCTAAAGTCTACAGAAATAAGCCAGCAACTATTCCAGTTTTGGAAGACAACATTTCCGAAGAAATTCGGGCTATTCCGGCCGAAATGCTCGAAAAAGTTGCCCAAAATTGGACTTTCCGAATGGACCACCTAAGACGCAGCCGCGGTCAACATTTAAATGAAATTATCTTCAAAAAGTAAATGTCATGGACCAATCTAACGTTTCAAATAAAGAACCGATGAGATTTTGCAAATTTTATGCGTTTTTTTTAAAAAAAAGTTCTCAAGCTCTTAAAAAATCACCCTTTATGTTGAATTACAATTTATCCTAACTTCTATATTTCTTACTTCTATCTTTTCGGTCTCGAAAATTAGGGAATTCCCTCGATTTTAGTTGTTATTATTTCGGCTTGTTTTCACCTAAATTCGTGGAATTTCGATGCTCGGGCATCGGTTGCGTCGCTACGCTTCGGTGTCTCACACACACACCTCAGATTCTCAGTGTACAGAGTGTATGAACTCTGTTTATAATTCTTTCCCTTTCGCTCTTATTCTGTTTCCGCTCTCTCTCACTTCCACTCGCACAACGGATTCGGTCCCTCGATTACCGCTCGTTTAAAGACCGCACTATCCAATTTATGTTTATATAACTGGTTTTCTTATTTCTGTGCACTATTCTATATTAATAATACTTATCAACTACCGAATTTCCTATATCCGACTACCTATCAATCCACTAGATTATCTCGTTTAACGTCCTAATGAGAAATCTATTAATCTGAACAGTTCCGAATCATGTAATGCTACTCACTGTTCGCCGATATTTTCATGCTCTCATTAGCTTTTCACTCGACACTTTCTCTCACAATCCATGCCCTGTAAAACTTTGCTGAACTGCCTTAAAGACAAGAGAGCCTCTCTTCCGGTTCAGGCGCTTTTATAGCCCTATCCCCACTCTAGTTTCCCTCACGTCACTTTAGACTTCGATTTAAAATTTGTCCCGTTTCGCTCGATTATATGATTCCGTTGTCACGCCCCCCTGGCTCTCCCTCGTCACCGAGCAAGGCCATCTGGTCGCTGACCTGTTGTTTTCGGTGACGAGCGAATTCCAGCAACGTGACGTCACCAGTTTTTATGCTGGGTCCGGGTTCGTCGACCTAGCGTCTGCTGTACTTATTGCTCGACATATATAATATCGGCTTCTCTAGCCGATCGGAAATATAACTTCGCATTATCGCGTGTAACTATGTTACAATATATATATATATATTTATTTATATCTGAATTCAATAATTTAAATTAATTATTTAATCATCCGTTTATTCTTTATTTCCTCTTAGTAGGTATAATACATACGAATAAGAATGAAATTTGTCATATTATCAAATAAGGAAGGTTGTCTTGATAACGCGTTGATCTGCAAATAATAATAATAATAATAATAATAATAATAATAATAATAATAATAATAATAATAATAATAATAATAATAATAATAATAATAATAATAATAATAATAATAATAATAATAATAATAATAATAATAATAATAATAATAATAATAATAATAATAATAATAATAATAATAATAATAATAATAATAATAATAATAATAATAATAATAATAATAATAATAATAATAATAATAATAATAATAATAATAATAATAATAATAATAATAATAATAATAATAATAATAATAATAATAATAATAATAATAATAATAATAATAATAATAATAGATTGAAAATAATCACTTTTTAAAAACCACGGCGGATCCTCATCATGTAACCCCATGTAATAGCCCTACGAATAGATTCCGGCTCCGACCGCTTAAGCGCTAATCCCCCGATCAGGATAACTAACATCTCATCCGTCCAGGGTTCTCGAGAGATGGACGCCAACGTGGTTCCGAGCGATCTCGACCAAATCGACGGTGGAATCTCCGAGTCCTCAAAATCCAAAAGACGAGTGAGAACAAGGTCGTCGTCGGGAAATTCATATAAACCCTCCGCGCGCTCCCCCGTTCCAGGCAGAACGGCCCACCTGAAAAACACATAAAGTGTCAATGCATAACACGCACCCGCGATCCGGAAGAATACACACACATCACACAAATACGAATTACTTACCCCATGTCCACGTAATATTTCAATGAGGAGAACAAGAAACTAATCAGATTCCATTGAACCCTTGAAAGGTTTGTCACGAATTCACAATTTAGCCATTGCAAACCTTCTTCTCGCAAACCACGGAGCACGAAGGTATATTCCGACAGTCCCGCTGCCTTGCAACGAAAAATAAAACACTTCCGATTAAAATTGCTCATGATCAACGAGTTCCGTACAGGCTGACAAGCGACGCTAGAATACCCCACCGGACCAACGCGGTGAAGAATCAAAAACTCTTCGCAACTCCCCACTCCGCAACCCTTTCCAGTCTCCAAAAATTTTTTCTACCATTAACGGCGAGGAACAAATTGCCTTAGCAAATATTCCCCGCATTCTCCAGTATATAAAAATTTATGATCGGAAGCTTTTCCGCAGCAATTCCAACACCTATAAATTTGCAGATGAACCCTACGTATCCACTACTATGGAGCTTGTGTTTTCTCTGCTGCCTGTCCACTGTGTTGGGGGTGATCGGGTACGATTGTGGAGGAGCTGCTACCAACATCACTACCTTATCATTATTAGAGGTAGGAGAATGCGATATTCCCCAATCCGAAGTTAACGTTACAAAAAAATGTATACAACTACTACAGATTAATCAATATAGCTCTATCCAAGTAATTCAATGTAAAGTCGAAATCTATCGAGAAATCCATAAATGTGGCATGTTCTCACATACGATGGAAGTACTTAACGGGGAATACGCTTACGTAGATACAGTATCACATGATAATTGTCGACAAATGCATCATGATGGTTCCTTGAAGGTCGGAAAAACTGAGATTACAGGGATTCCTCGTAATTACACCACTACTAGACCAGTGACATTAGCCGGTCAAATAGATCCTGATGGAAGTTGCCAGGGAGTGTATTACTCTGACCCTCATGGTAACTGGGACGAAGTAATCGTCCAAGGAACAGTAAAAATAACTTTAAGGGATTACACAGCTGAAGTGAGTGTAGAATCCAATAAAATACATTTAAAATCAGGAGTAAGATGCGATTTAAATGAGGGCCAATGCATCGATATTGACGGCGGCGATACATACTGGAATCCCCTACCCGAAGACTCCTGTAAATCCAATAGGTACGGACTTCTCTATGAAGGACTCGCTGACGAAACGGTAGACGTCCACACTCATTTTCGGCAAACTATCTATTCTATGTCTGAGGGAGAAGTTGTATTCGCCCTCACCGCCAAAGGAAGAACCTCAATTTGTGGATACACGCTAATACGTACCGAGCATCCCAAACTGCTTATTGTAGAAATTGAAAAAAATAATCCTTTTATAAAAAAAGAGGTAGTCAACGTAAATAACCTAGACATTTTTTCTTACGTAAATTCCAAATTCATATACGTGGAAAAACACATTCGCAAAGAAATGAAACAAATGTACCACGATATATTAATACAACGCTGTAATATAGAAAGACAAGTACTACAGAATGCCCTTACTATTGCCAAGTGGTCTCCCGACGAATTTGCCTTCAATGTGATGAAAGCACCAGGCTACATGGCCCTACTAGCCGGAGAAGTCGCGCACATCATTAAATGCATCCCAATAGACGTAAAAATACTTACGACAAAAGAGTGTTACGATCAATTACCCGTACAAATTGGAAACAATACCCTCTATTTGTCACCCCGCACTCACATATTAACGAAGCTAGGAATGCAAATTACCTGTAACAAGCTAGTCGCCCCAATGTACATGCTGGATGGATCCTGGTATAGCATTAATCCCGATCCTATACAAGCAATGCCTCCAACAGTCGTAAAACCCCTTACTGCACCAACTTGGCAATATCGCAACCCCCACAGTTTGGCCACCAGTGGCATATACACTCAAAGGGACCTTGATGAATTGAGAGATCATATAATGTTTCCTGCCGAAAGACCTGCTATTTTGAATTCTGTAGCCCGAGGTATAGCCGGACAACCCACTATTACACAGGGTGGTCCAATTTCTAATTTACTCGACGAAGTCTCTTTGAAGAAAATTATCGAAAACACTTGGAATAAGACATGGGGCTACTTATCGATATTTGGAAACATTAGTGCTGGTTTAATTGGAATGCTTCTAATAAGTCGTATAATAAAATTTATTTTTGACACCATCATCCATGGATACGCACTACACACTATTTACGGGTGGTCTATATACCTTCTTGGATCCATTTGGGATTCCGTCACCTATCTATTGCTACACTTAAGTCAACACCCCGGAAATAAGGGAACAAAGAAGGAGCAGAGAGCCAGAACTCCGACCTCACCTGACGAAGACAAAAATATTCCCATTCCCACTTACCAGAATTTGACCCCCCCTAACGCTGGGAATCCAGAATATCCTTTCGAAAATGTAACTTTTGAATTTGATCCTCGAATACACACACTGAAGGAAAATCGTTATCCGAAACCCGCTCCTGTTGGCCAGAATCAAAACCAACAAGTATTTCCAGATGATCGTCCACTACCCCCTAACAAACAACGCAGCCATCCAAGTCGTCCTCTATCATTCATTTGGGCAACAAAAAATTCATGTATACTACCTAAGATGCCGTCCGTTCCTCCTGCGTTCCTCGATCTACGACCATCTACGTCTGATTTACCTCCAAATATCTACCCAGATTTGAAAAATCATTCCACATCATCAGGTGAAATCCCCACAGGAAAGGAAGATATGAATAAAAGAACGAATAACGACAACCAGCAATAATAACGACAATGTTAATAATAATAACAATAACAATAATAACGCTATCGCTAACAATAGTCAATTATACTCACTAACCACGATAACAATACTAACAAAAGGGTTGGATATAGCAAACAAGAACCATCAATAATACCTAATTGTTGTTACCTGATTCAGCACCAACATGCCACCAATTTCCAATGGAAGAAGTAAGGGAGAACTATGGGATCTCAACAAGTACAAGTTACCTATTCGACAACACTCCTCTCAATCCAATCCCCCGGTACCCGGTACTGAGACTATATTTTGCTATTGGAAAATTATAATCCGACTAGATACGGCGGGAAGAAATTTTGAACTCTACGTCCCTCCGGAATGGAAAGCTGTTAAACTAGCGATTTTGGACCACTGGATAACTCAATTACGCCGTCGGCCATTCGAAAGAATTGTCATCGGACAGATACCATACCAATGGACCAATAACATCTTGGCTCCCACATGGCAAAATGTGGCTTTTATACCAATACCTGGCCAGCATGGTTGGCCGGATTCTATTAGGCCGATATGTTCATGGACCCGGAAACTACCTATTGAGCAATTACACATTCGTATCAATCAAGAGCCGCTGAACGAAACACTGAACTTACAAAAATTGACGCATTATTGGAAACTATTCATAAAAACCCCCAAGAAAGGATTGACGACCGCATGGGTCCCCCCTGAGTGGAGACTATTACCGAAAGAACGATTGCGAATATGGGCACACGCAGCTGCACTACGAAAGCCCAGGGCCATCGAGATAGAAGAAACTAAGTACGTCTGGAGAAGTAATACCCTAACCCCCGCAAGCCAAGACCTGTCCAAAATCCAATACGATACAACAAAGAAATCCAAAGAGGGCGAATTCATATTTATTAGAAACCGAAAAAAAGGAATTTCCAAACCCATAAAAATTCAAAAATCCAATATTGACTCCGCCGAACTCCCTGGTCCAAGCACTCCACTCCCACTCAATAAAGAACTCCCCAACCATTCTCTATTGTCCAAAGAACCCGCAGACCTAGAACCAGACTCGAAATGTCGTTACGGAAATCAAGAGAAAAAAAAGGAAACACCCACGCTCACACCTTCGTTTTCCACATTTGAGTTTCAAGAGGTATTGGACTCTATAGAAAAATCGCCAAATCAAAATCCACCGGAAGATCTATACGAAAACCCAGATAAAATTACGGAAATAAGTACACTCGAACCTTTGCTCACCACGTCTGAGTTCCAAGAATTAGTGAAGGCTTTGAAGAACCCTCCAATGGCGACTTTACCGGAATACCTAGACAAAATTCTTGAAGAATGCAAAGAACCTCGTCAAATCCAAGAAAATTTAGAATTTTCAAAGAATTCGCCAAGTCAAGACCCACTGGAAAAAGTTATAAATTTTAACATAGGAAACATTAAGCAAGAAGTTAACGACGAAGGCCAAGAGGACGATCCCCTCTTTTGCCCAGAAGTCTTCTCTCCCTCATGTTTGAGCTTCCTAGCTGCACTTACGGAGTAACGAAGAAACTGTCATATTCAAACGAACCGCACTTACACACTCCTGCGGCACCAGAAGAAAGAAGTCTGCACCTATCCCGGACCACATAAAACATATTATACATGACTACTCCGCTGAAGACCATCGAAACTTTCAAGAATTCTAAAACTTCAATCATCCGAAGAAATTCAACAACTTCACGAACTTCAGAGCTTCAACATCGCAAAGAACTTCAGGAACCACTAGAACTTCAAACGTTCTAATAACTTCAAGAACTTCAAGAACTTCAAGAACCTCAAGAACTTCAAGAGCTTCTTCGCTAACAACGATGCATCAAAAGCGTATGATAAAAATTATATATATACATTTAGCAATACATCGGCACCATTAGAATTCAATTAATCACATTGTTGGAGAATCAGCTGGCGCACGGCGATCGATAATCGTCGTGCGCCTACCTGTTGCGCTGTTCTACAACGGGTTGGTTGGCTGAGTCGAAGATAGCCGAAGCGCGGGCTTCGCGAAGCCGAGGATGTGCCTCGTGGGCACGCCGCGTCGAGCGAGAGGATGTCTCTCTCGCTTGACTTCGGTTTCGCTCACCGGCTATCTCGCTCAACTGACTCCAGCGCCCAACGTAAAGTTCATACTCGCAGCCATCTTCAGATTTTCGGCACCTTTTGCGACACACACCGGCATGGACAGCACGCGCATCTTTTGGACTCTCGGACCTTTCATCTACTTCTACATCGGCATCACTCAACTTCACTCAACTTCACTCAACAGGACTCATTGCTCAAGGTAAGAGTGCACTGGCACAATTTGCATAATTCAATACCAGTGCGGAGGAAATATGGTACATCAGCATTTGGTCTCACACGTGGCGTGCGTTGTGGCACATGCTGCACCACGTTTTGCATCACTTCTTTTGCCGGGTAATTAATACAATTATGCCGGTGTTCATATTCACTGTGCTTTCCTCCTCGACATCTGCTGGGAGAGCCCAGTGACTATGCTTGCTCATTTTGTACCGTCTTAATATCTGTTTGCATTGGGCTACGCAGTGCTGACTGTGTGGCTGGGTTCACTCAGACGAGCCCCTTATAACATTTATTGAGAGTGCTCTCAATATTAATTCGCTGCAACTACTCAGCAATACAGTGCTGAGTAGTTGCAGTGAATTACACACAAATTTTTGCACCTCATGGCATCGGCGTGTCGTGCTGCGTAGCTGTTACTACGTTGCACGCACCGCTGGCTCAAGCTCAATCACATTCAGCACACAATTATATTAATTGTGTGCTGTTCAACTCTAATCTGCAAAATTCAATTTGTTTATTTATTGTTATAATTTGTATTTTTTCTAAATTTATATTTTGGATGGTTTTCTAAATTAAAGTAATTTTGGTGTTAGTTTTCACTTGTAGTGTTCACACATTCTATATTTAAATCGTATTTCTACGATATTTTTGGAAGGTAGAATAAACCACTTCCTCACCATAACAGCTATGTGTCTGGTTTTATTTTCCTCATGCTCGAAGTGAGTACTCACATTCCGTCAATATATTCACAGGTCGGTCAAGCTATCACCGGACGGATTCTCAACATCAGTTTTAGTTGAATTTCTCAACATTTTGGTCCTTCGAGCCGGATACTCGACTCGAGCAAAGAGAGAACCAGGGTTTTCTACCTTCCGCTCTCACCTCTACACATTCTTCGGCTCATCTTGGGATAGGACTCTGCGTAGCCTGTCGCAGGATTCTCATCAACTCATCCTGGTACTCGTCAGCCAAGCAGCTTGGTAAAGTAGCGCTTTGCGAAGTATCTTCGTTCTTTTGTATCATTCCTGTGTTACACTATCATCCTTGCGCACCATGTCTAAGCGCAATCTACCAAACAACGGGACCTTAACGACAAATGTTCATTGCAAGTGTCAGATGGAACGGCACCGGGCACCATCACCAAACGAACGAGTACCACCAGCTAACCTCGTCGGAGGACAATCCGACAGCTCAACGAGCTCTAGCACTCGCAGCGGAGCCCTCCAGCCTAGCTCTGCAGTATAACCGCTACACGTGATCGACTCGTCGCAGTACTACATTTACATCTTGGGGTAAAGTACATCTCTGCGGAGAATCTTCGTTTCTATCTATCACTTTCTCTACTGGTTCCGTGTGCAACAGGACTAACAATGTCTGAGGGAACTCCGAAAGACTCTGGGGTGGCACCTGGAGTTCTGGACGAGAAAATGACATTGGTGGTTCCTGGGGCCGGCGTCATTCCGAGGAAGACCCGATCACCGTTTCGACTGACAACCGAGATGGTGCTAAAGGTCCAATCGCAGCGGCGCCGGAGTGCTCATTTGCACACGGTCATTGCTCTGCTTCACGAGGGCGCAGACTCCCTCTTGCACTCAATTGTAAGATCATAGCACGGAAAACCATGGAGAGGTTGTGCTATAACTGCCTCGGTCGACACAACGCATCGGCTTGCCGATCTACCTGGACGCGCAAGGAGTGTGCAGGGCGGCATCACACCATGCTGCATCCAGCAGCGCCCCCTGCAACGACTTCCAACGCACAACCAACACATTCTCAGACGTCGACGCACCAGGATGTTGCCGCGGTCGTCCTTTCATCGGCACAGCTCACATGGAACATGCACAACCTTATTAGCAACTGCACTCACACATTTACACATCGGCATTGACTCACTAGGCACGACTTCACGTCGATCCTGGATCGGAATTGACAATTATTACGGAAGAGCTCGTCCGTAAACTCAATATCACACGTAAGCACTCATCAATTTCGATCACAGAGATCGGTGGTAGTCACTCAATGCAGACACGTGGTTCGGTTCAACTCACAATGTGCTCCACACACACCAAGGGGAAAGTCACGGTATTGGCTCACATTCTCAACACGATTATTACTTATTTGCCATCATTTGAGTCGCCAGCACGACATGGTCTCACATAGTGAAGCTGAAGCTGGCGGATCCGGACTTTCTGACACCACGATCGATCGACATCATAATTGGAGCAGATATCTATTGACAGGTTATTAAACCTAGTATTCTCAAGGGCACACCATCATCGCCTATCGCACAATTATCGATATTTGGATGGCTTATCATTGGACCAATTTATTCATGCCAACCTGAAGCACTTACTGTTCTTCATGCTGCCATGCAGCACGAGGATCAGGAATTACAGAACGTGCTCACACAATTTTGGGTTCAAGAAGAGCCACCAAAGGACACAGTCGGTCAACTTATACCAGAGGAGCAGGCATGCGAGGATCAGTTTCGCAACACGCATCAGTGTGTTACTACAGGCCGATACATCATTCGGCGTTCTCTCACATTTTTGCCTGCAAACCTGGAAACTCATACTCAAAAGCACATCGGTGTCGGCAGCACATTATACGTAAAATCTCAAAGGATGCTGAATACTGTCAGCTCTACTCACAATTCACGGACAAATACAAACAACTTGGTCATATGGTGAAGGCTTCAAGGTCATCTTGAAGTAAAATACAATTATCGGCCTCACCACGGTGTTCTCCGGCCAGACAGCATCACCACCAAATTACGGGTGGTATTTAATGGCTCTAGCACAACATCTTCAAGTAAGTCTCTTAGTGACATCATGCACACTGGACCTAATTTGTTGCTCAATATTTCGGACGTTCTCATCTGGATCCGTCATCACAGACACATCTTTGCCACGGACGTTACCAAGATGTATCGGCAAGTTCAAGTTCACCCTGACGATTGGAATCTTCAGCGAATTTTGTGGATTGATGCTCAACTCAACCCTGTGCCGTACAAATTAACAACCGTGACACATGGTACCACAGCATCTACAGGCGGATTCAACTCATCAACTCATTGAAATAGCTCAACAACTCAAGGACTTGTGCATGGCGGGCGGTTTTCCACTCGCCAGGTGGCACTCGTCGAACCTCAAGGTGCTTGCTAATATCTCATCATCACCGTCAATCTCAGCTATCTCAACGGACGACTGCGAGACAAAATTCTTGGCTTGACTTGGCTTCTTCATGAGGACAAGTTCACATTCTCATCACGGTTCAACTCAACTCAGGAAATTTTCACCAAACACCTCGTTCTTTCCGAGGTGGCTCAACCCTTTGATCCACTTGGTTTCGTCTCATCAGTTGTGATAAGAGCCAGGAGACTCTTGTAAGAGCCTTGGCGTCACAAGCTCAACTGGGATGGTCCACTGCCATCCCAGGTCTCAACACGAAGAATTGCAATCAGAGAAAATCTCACTTATCCGGCCGGAATCTCAATTTCTCGGTGGTTCAACACATGGAGCAACTCAACAGTGGAATTGCATGGTTTCTCTGATGCATCTCAACTGGCCATGGCCGCAGTGATCTACATCACTGCTGACTCAACTTCCACAGGAAAGGTGGCTTCACTTGTCTGCTCAAAAACGCGCGTGGCACCACTCAAGAAGCTCACCATACCAAGGCTTGAATTGACTGCAGCTTTGTTATTAGCTAAGCTGGCTGCCTACGTTCAAACCACACTCAAGGTTGGAATCTCATCGACTCACCTGTGGACGGACTCATCAGTAACTCTCACCTGGATCAAAGCGCATCCTTCTCGATGGAAGGACTATGTCCGAAATAGAGTCGCTCAAATACAAGAGCTCACACCCAGTGCTCAATGGCGTCATGTGGCAGGCACAAGCAATCCAGCCGATTGTGCCTCACGAGGTATTACAACAGCTCAACTGGCTTCTCATCAGCTGTGGTGGTCAGGTCCACCGTGGATGGTGAAACCTAGACAATCTTGGCCAAAATCCACAGCTGATTCAGAGGATTTAAGTATCATGGAAGCCCGACCGGGGGTAGCTCTTCTCGCGGCAACACAGGCGCCAGAGTATCACTGGGAACTCATTTATCGCTGCTCTTCACTCGCAAAATTATGTCGTCTGACCTCATATTGTGTGAGAATAGTGGAAAAAATGAGAAAGAGGTTAGAATCGGCAGGAAACGCTCCACTCACCGCGAGAGAAATGGCTGCAGCAAACACATTTTGGACGAAGGTCACACAAGCCGTGTTTTTCAAGCACGAGATACAAGTGCTGCAGTCAGGCTCGCAAGTTCCAGCTGCTCACCCCTTCAGTCGACTAACAGCTTTTATCGACGAGGAGGGTGTAATAAGAGTTGGAGGTCGTCTTTCACAATCAGCACTCACTTATGAAGGAATGCATCCTGCTATTCTGCCTCGCCATTCTCGATTTACGACACTCATAATAGAGCAAGCTCACGTGCGTACTCTTCACGGAGGCACGCAGCTCACACTCGCTCAAGTTAGGCTAACGCATTGGATCATTGGCAGTAGAGCTCCTGTGAAATCTCATATATTACATTGCGTGGTGTGTGCTCGACAGAGAGGAGTTCGTGCACAAAAATTGAAGCGCCAGCTTCCTCTGTCACGAGTCACACCATCGCGCGCACTCACTGACACAGGAGTAGACTACGCCGGTCCTCTCACGCTCAAAACTTGGAAGGGTCGAGGCAGCAAAACGCACAAAGGCTGGATCTGCGTTTTTGTGTGTCTCGCCACTTCAGCTCTACATCTTGAGGCCGTCAGTGACTACTCAGCTGACGGCTTCCTCTCAACGTTCAGGCGATTCTCATCGAGGCGTGGGATTCCTCACACCATTTACTCTGACTGTGGCACCAACTTCGTTGGTGCACACAAATTTATATGTCAGATGTTCAGTAAGGCTTCACAAGAGCATCATCTCATCGCTTCTTCTCTCGCAAATCAACAGATTGCGTGGAAGTTTAACCCGCCTGCGGCACCACATATGGGTGGTAAATGGGAAGCAGCGGTAAAGTCCGTTAAATTCCATCTGCGGCGAACGATGGGTGATACAGCACTCACGTTCGAAGAGCTCTCAACGCTGCTTGCTCAAATCGAGGCTATACTTAACTCAAGGCCTCTGTAACCGCTCAGCGATGATCCAGATGACTCATCAGCACTCACGCCTGGACATTTTCTCATTAGTGGAGCACTCACAATGGTCCCAGAGCCAACGCTCGAGGATTTATCACTCTCACGGCTCTCAAGGTGGCAATTGTTGCAGCAAAAATACATCAATTTTGGCAACAATGGTCTGCACACTATTTACAATGGCAGCAGTCGATTTCAAAATGGCATCATCCTGATAACATCATTAAAATTGGCTCGTTGGTCCTGCTCACGGATGAGCGCCTTCCACCGTGCAAATGGCCACTTGCACGTGTCATCGAGTTGCATCCAGGCAAAGACGGGCTCACCAGGGTGGTGACACTCAAGACTGCTACCACCACGCTCACCAGGCCGATCTCAAAACTTGCTGTTCTGCCAATCTCATCCAACACCCAGCAATAATTAATCATCAACCCCGTTGCTGATGGCGGGCGGAATGTTGGAGAATCAGCTGGCGCACGGCGATCGATAATCGTCGTGCGCCTACCTGTTGCGCTGTTCTACAACGGGTTGGTCGGCTGAGTCGAAGATAGCCGAAGCGCGGGCTTCGCGAAGCCGAGGATGTGCCTCGTGGGCACGCCGCGTCGAGCGAGAGGATGTCTCTCTCGCTTGACTTCGGTTTCGCTCACCGGCTATCTCGCTCAACTGACTCCAGCGCCCAACGTAAAGTTCATACTCGCAGCCATCTTCAGATTTTCGGCACCTTTTGCGACACACACCGGCATGGACAGCACGCGCATCTTTTGGACTCTCGGACTTTTCATCTACTTCTACATCGGCATCACTCAACTTCACTCAACTTCACTCAACAGGACTCATTGCTCAAGGTAAGAGTGCACTGGCACAATTTGCATAATTCAATACCAGTGCGGAGGAAATATGGTACATCAGCATTTGGTCTCACACGTGGCGTGCGTTGTGGCACATGCTGCACCACGTTTTGCATCACTTCTTTTGCCGGGTAATTAATACAATTATGCCGGTGTTCATATTCACTGTGCTTTCCTCCTCGACATCTGCTGGGAGAGCCCAGTGACTATGCTTGCTCATTTTGTACCGTCTTAATATCTGTTTGCATTGGGCTACGCAGTGCTGACTGTGTGGCTGGGTTCACTCAGACGAGCCCCTTATAACATTTATTGAGAGTGCTCTCAATATTAATTCGCTGCAACTACTCAGCAATACAGTGCTGAGTAGTTGCAGTGAATTACACACAAATTTTTGCACCTCATGGCATCGGCGTGTCGTGCTGCGTAGCTGTTACTACGTTGCACGCACCGCTGGCTCAAGCTCAATCACATTCAGCACACAATTATATTAATTGTGTGCTGTTCAACTCTAATCTGCAAAATTCAATTTGTTTATTTATTGTTATAATTTGTATTTTTTCTAAATTTATATTTTGGATGGTTTTCTAAATTAAAGTAATTTTGGTGTTAGTTTTCACTTGTAGTGTTCACACATTCTATATTTAAATCGTATTTCTACGATATTTTTGGAAGGTAGAATAAACCACTTCCTCACCATAACAGCTATGTGTCTGGTTTTATTTTCCTCATGCTCGAAGTGAGTACTCACATTCCGTCAATATATTCACAGGTCGGTCAAGCTATCACCGGACGGATTCTCAACATCAGTTTTAGTTGAATTTCTCAACACACATCAAGTGCTTGAGGAAGAACAATATTATGTCAAGTAATTAAAAAACGTAATCGCACTATCACTAGAGGAAGTAGGTAAATTTAGGAAAAGACGTATAACACGAAAGTATCTTATTAAAAAATAATTCAGCAGATAAGAAATCTGAAACAGAACCAAGTAGTCTAATAATGGAAATAATCCATCAATTTAATATAAAAGCAAATTAACCCGGGAAATAGATCCCTACGAGTGTGTAATTAATCAGTAATTGTATTCAGAGCAAGTTACGCATATTAATATTAAAAAAAAAAAAAAGATAAAATGAATGCGTATATATATGTCCACCATCTCTTTGCTACAAGTAAATTCAAAAGAGAGACAATGAAAGCTGTCACCAATGATAGATTCCAATTTAGTACATTGAAAAACATAATAATAGTTACTAATTGCAAAAACAAAAAGAAGTAATTGCACGTTCGTTATTTCGATTATTAGGTTTCTCCTAATAATCGTTTTAAGGGGGGAGGTGTTACGTCCTGACGTAACCATGCTCCAATATCTATCTTTCTTTTAAAGAAGATCATAAACCTACATCGTTGTCGAGTCCTATAGCTACCAGAGATTATACAGGTATAATGACGGCGGGAGGGGTGAGGCCTGCAGGTACGCCGAGGCAGGGCAGTGGGGACACATGGTGCGCGCCAGGAACGGACGGCCAGGTTCATCACTGTACTTGACAACGAAAAACCAAGAGTTGGTAGGCCACTGCCCCACTCTAAACGGCCAGCGTAGAGGGACTTGAATCTCGTATCAAGAGTTTTCCCTCTACGGCCGGTGGATATCATTGGCGGCGCGTGTCATCGAAATCTTTAATTGATTCATGTCCGCGTGTTCTATTGGTGACTGTCGGGTGGTCGCTTCCTTCCCCCGTCATATACCGTACCTGGCTTACGAAGATAGACTAACTGCCGGGGCAACCTTTTCGTTGCTTTAGAAGTCCCTAGATGCTATGACGAATGATGCAATAAACAAAAATATTACACAAAGATAGACTAACTGCCGTGGCAACGTTTTCGTTGCTTTGAGAGTCCCTAGATGCTACAACGAATGATGCAATAAACAGGAATATTATACGAAGATAGACTAACTGACGTAGCAGCGTTTTCGTTGCTTCGGAAGTTCTTATATCCGATGATGAATAATGCAATGAACAAAAATATTACACGAAGACCTATGTCTTATTAATGGTATTGATAGGAAATTGGAATTTGTTTTTGATTACAGAACACCAAAAACCCAAAAGGCATTTCTTCAGAATCTCTGAACGTTTAAATATAAATTTAAACGCAATTGTAGCAAAGATTTGGACTTCTTATGAAGTAAATATTTAAACTATGGTATATATATATATATATTTAATAAGTAAATCAATAATTTAAAAGGAACAAACCATTTAAACGGAAGTTCGATATAAGAGCTAAACAATAATATCATACAGATAATCAGAGTTAAAATAGGATAGAATAAGAAAAGACGATTCATATTAGTCATTGGGTAGATGGTAAAGATGACTCTAAGCTCGGGTCGCACCCGAGACGATGCCGTCTTTCCCGTCTCTCTCTGTGTTAACACCATAAGACGAGGAGAGTTCCCTCGCAACAATACATATTTATAGAACACATACTTTGTGACCCAGTGTGAATATAAGCAGCCTTTTGATATAAAATCATTTATACTGATGAACAATTTTGAGCTAAAATTATGATAGGAACTCAGAAGAGAAATGCTTACTTAAAAGGATACAAGAAATAATTGCCAATATGAAAATTTAACATTATAGGAAATTGAAAAGCCAATATATTGTTTTAACTAAACAATTAGGATCATGAGAGGATATGAAAACCATAGACAGTTTGTTACTATAGTAGTTATATATGCCCATTTACGTTACACATTATTAAGAATTAAAATAAGTTTAACATTATCGAAGAACTATATTCGGTATTAGTCATAAAAGGGACAGCGGAAGCGACTCGGATCTACAGCACAGCGTGGCCCGAAACCCTCGACACCTAGCTGCCTGACCGAGGCGCTTTTCTCTCTCTCTCTCTCTCTCTCTCTTTCTTTCGTTTTCTCTCTCTCTATCTTTACGCGTGCCACCGAAGCAAGGAATAATCCTTCAACCACTTCGCGACATGTAGTATCGCCTCGCATGCAACTCAAGAAAATAATCGAACGACGACGACGTCACAGCTAGAAGGAAAAAATTGGATCTTCGACAAAGTCCAAAGTCCGAGCTCTATTGTAACCCCCTCCGCATAGAAAATTAAGCCCTCCAGGACCTATATAAGGACGGGAAAATGCCCGAAACGGAGTGTATCAAATCGACATTTCAACTTTGTAGTTCATAGTACAGTCAGTCGCCGAGCAGTCAGTAGACAGCCCGTTGGCGATAATTACCGCGGAGGAACCCCACCCTGTAGAGTCAGCCAAAGTCCAGAGTGAGTACTGAAAATAAAAACGGTCGAACGGTCTAAGTTCGGTTTGAATGTACTTTTTCTCATTTTTAACCATACGGAATTTATCTAAAGCTTAGAAGAAATTGAATTTAATTGTTTTCTGCCGTTTTTGTTCAAGTCCACACTGTTTATTTCGTTTTACTGTTTTATCGAACAACAAGTATCGCGTTAAGTATATTGTATCGAGAAATAACGATCGCTCGCGCACGGTAATAGCGAACGTACGTGTATCAATTATTCGGTTATTTGAATAAAATCTAACAGGTTCACGATTCATCGAGTATAACGATTTCTTTTACAAACGATTGCCATTAATTTTCCCTTCCACGCATCGGTTACCAGCGAAACAACTTCACCAGGAAAACCAAACGTAAGTAACCCAATTTTTTTCTAATTTATTTTATCTGACATTTCTGTAAATTTCTCCCCAAGTGAAAGTAACCTACCACTTCCCTTCTCACCTAAAATCCCTTCCTCCGCGGGGTAATTTATCAATTTAGTTTATCGAGACGAGTGACGGGTTAACGCGAATAATCAACGAGCATTCTTAGCCCTGTCCCGAGTAATTTTCCGAAAGGTTAGACTCAAAAGGGGGCTTGCGTCTTCGGTGTTTCTCGTCAGGTGTGGTAAAGGGAGAATTTATTCTCCTTGACCAGAGTACGGAAAACTCACGCCGAAACGCCTCACACGTCTTAAATTTGTCGGTTCTTGTAAAAACACCGCGCGGATTTGACGTAACACTACCTGTGTTCCAATAAACTTTATTTATTTAAACCCGCCTCTCACCGACCGTCCTCCAATCCCGAAGCAGCACATTCTGTCTCAAAATGGAGAATAAAGTGCGTTCCTTAAAATCCAGGACGTAACATCCATCCTATGTTTATTTTTCCTCTCTTCAACATTAATTCATGGGTTGCTTCATCTACTTCAGTATCAGGGAACCATTTCCCCCTCCTCCTCTAGACTGGGTGTTTCCTCTTTTTTCTTTAACTATCTTCTTTATAATCCGTATATGAAATTCCTCGTCGATTTTATTTTGCTTTTCAATTACATCTATCAAGTTTTCTTCTTTCAACTTCATTCCTTCTTCATCAACATTTATAACTTTAATCTTTGTCTAAACTCCTGTCGGCTCCATTATATTGTAATCTTCTCCCAGCTTGTCTTTCATTGTGGCTTTTAATTTTTCCATTTCACCTTCATTGTCGCATCCAAGAATAACCGATCCGTTATTATCTTTCCTAAGTTTAGTTATTCCAACTGCCATATGTTTTACATCTATTTTTTCTTTCACAAATTTCTTGGTAGTTTCGCTCTCTTGTTATTGCTTCGGTCTGACGATTATCACATTTTCCTTCTTCTTCTCCATTACCGCATCCGCGTAACGCCTTGCATTGTCTGCTGATTCTCTAATTCTTCCTCGCACATTTTCTTTTAATTCCTCAAGTTCTTTTTTGATATTTTGAAGTTCACTTCGTACAATTTCCTCGATCATTGTCTTGATTTCGTTTTTACATACTATTTTACCTTTTATTTCTTTTATTGTTTTCACCAACCAGTCGATTTTCATACGTTCAATATATTCTTTCTATATGTATATTTATCTCTGAATGACGCTCTTTTTCCTGTTGATAAAATTAGGTCTCCTAAGACCTCTTCTACTTTATTGGAGCTCCCTTCCCTGTGTCCTGAGGGGCTCCTTCCCACATTCATTTTCTAGCTAATATTTAGTTTTGACTAGCTATAAGTATTCGAATTCCTCAATTCCTGAGCTATTAGTGCTCGATAAAGAGCTTCAGGCGGTTTGCGTGCACCACCTGGATTTTACGTCCCTACCGGACTACGTAATTAACGGGGGGCCTCTTCTCCACTATTTCGTGAGGTCCCGTCTACTTCGGGTTCAGCTTGGCTGACCGCCCACTGCGCTCCGTCTCGTCACCTAAGAGTACGCGTTCGCCGACGCGGTACTCCTGCACCTGTGCGCCGTGGTCATACGTATTCTTTGTCCGTCCTTTCGCGACTTCCAGGTTGTCGCGTGCTACTGTCCATGCGGCGCGTAATCGCTCGCGTAACTCGTGGACGTAATCATTGTAGGCATAGGTGCTGCGGGGCTCCTGTTTCAGGGCGGTCGGCAATTCAGCCTCGCGTCCGTACACCAACACATGGGGAGACAGTCCGGTCCCCGTATGTAGAGTGGTATTGTACGTAAACATTGCGTACGGCACTCGTCCCAATATTCTGCGAGGGTGCGATGCGACCTCTCGAATGCGCCGTTCGATTCGGGATGATAGGCCGTTGTTTGTATCTTCTAAATTCGCAGCAGTCGACACATTTCTTTGAAGGTCGAGCTGAGGAAGTTCGTACCCTGATCCGATAATATTATTTCCGGCGTTCCGTGCCGGCAAATTAATTCTTCGACTAGTGCTCTTGCGACTGTCGATGCTTCCTGATTCAGCAGTGGTATTGCCGCAATGTACTTCGTAAGCGCGTCCTGGATAGTTAGTATATATTTTTTTCCAGATGCGCTTTCAGGTGGCGGTCCTACGATATCGACCGCTACTTTCTCAAATGACCTTGATGGGGTGTCTGTTACCACCATCGGCACTCGTTCCCTTCTCCTTATTTCGATTTTTGACAGGATTCGCAGGACGATATACTCTTCCAAGTCCCTTCTTAGACCGGGCCAGTCGTACTTGGTCCGAATCCGATGTAACGTACGCCTGATACCCTGATGCCCTCCTATGGGGGTGTCGTGATATTCTCTTATTATTTTTAGGCGGTCATCGATAGAGGGAATGGCTACGCCACTGCGGCAGTCGGTATACTTTTTTATAGCGCTGTCTTCGTTCGCGCTGCTGGAAGTTTGCGGGCTACGGGTCCCGCCGTGCCTCGCTTCCTCAGCAGGTCTTTGCGGTGCTCTGTCTGCAGTTTCGTCACTCGGTGTGCCCACTGGTAGGTCCGCCGTTGGGTCGCTCTCTGTCTCGAGCGGCCTTGCGACGTTTGATTTTCGCGGCCTTCCGCGCCTTGCGGATCCGCCATGGTGTGCTGGGCTCGCTCTGTCTTTGTCAACGATGCTCGCAGACTTACCAGTACTTTTCTCTGTCAGTGTGCGTGGTCTGCCCCTTCCCCGACCGCACGGCTTCGTAGCGGAGCCGTGGGGTTCAGTAGAGCGACCTGCATGCACGCTGCGGATCTCTCTATCCTTCTTTGTTGCATGGGCAGGCGCTGCTTCTTGCTCTGCTTCGTTGCTGGGCTGGCCGTGGGGTTCAGTAGAGCGACCTGCATGCACGCTGCGGATCTCTCTATCCTTCTTTGTTGCATGGGCAGGCGCTGCTTCTTGCTCTGCTTCGTTGCTGGGCTGGCCCGTGGTATTCTCAGCTCTCCGCTTTGTGCGGCTATCCGTACCCGGGCGCATACTGTCCTTTTCTGTCTCATGGGCAAGCTCGATCTCTCGCTCCGACGAGCTACCACGGCTCTATGGGGTATCTTCAGCACTCCGCTTTGTGCGGTCATTGGCTGTGCCGAGTGGCCCCGTAGTGCTGTCCTTTTCCGACTCACAGACTAGCGCATCTGCATTTGTGTTGCGCTTACCTGCCTTGTATTCTACATTAAACTCATGTCCCGCTAATTTTATTTTCCAACGCATTAGTCTCGAACCTGGGTCCTTTACTCCGAACAGCCAGGTGAGCGGTTGGTGGTCTGTCACTACCGTGAAACGAGTACCATAAATATATTGCCGGAATTGAGCAAGAGCCCAAACTATGGCGAGTAGTTCTTTTTCCGTCGTTGTATAATTTAGCTCAGCCCTCGTCATGGTGCGGCTCGCGTAGCATATGGGTAAATTGTCCCCGATCTTGCCTTGCGAAAGAATAGCGCCGAGCGCCCTGTCTGATGCGTCCGTTGTTACAAGGAACGGCTTTTCGAAGTCTGGATATTGCAATACTGGTGCTGTGGTAAGCGCTGTCTTCAGAGAATATGACGTAGTCACGACTAGGAAGAAAAGACTATAACAATCAGAATAAAATAAAATACAAAATACCAATAAACAAAATCATTTATTGATAGTACCTGAAAAGGATAAAAGAAAACAAAATAAAATAAAACACAAATTCCTACAAAAATAATCATTTATTCGTAGAAAATCAGAAATGTAAGAAGATAAGTAAGAAATAATAAAATTCGCAGCAAAATCCAGTCGACACCGCGAAACAGGATGAAGCCTGTCACATTCCTTCGCTGCCGAAAAACAGCGGGTCAGCGACCGGCTGGCCTTGCTCGGGCAGTGAGGGGATGTAGGGGCAACAGTGGCAGGGCTAGCTGAAACAAAAGAAATTACATGAGACAATAGAAAAAGAAGAGTTAAAATAAGAGAGTGGGAAAGGAGAAAAAGGTATAAAAGCGAGCTGCAAACCAAGGAGGCTCTCTTATTCGATTCCAACTACCAACTAAGTTAGACCCGCTGGTGAAAAGTAATTAAAAATTAAAACAAAATTCAAGAATTTGATTTTTAAATTCAGAAATCAATTAGAAAGGGTGTGAGTGGGGCCCTATAAATTAATTCAAATATTGCAAAATAGGAAAACAACACAAGTGAGTGCAAAGAATCATATAAAGATTAAGAGCGGACAGTATCGGACCGTGTGAATAAAACAGGAAATATTCTAAAAAGCCAGATTAAGAAGAGAAAGTTGGTGGCATTAAAATAAATAATTAGGGTTTAGTTTAGGAGAATAAAGCGAATAGTATAAGAAAGTTTAGGTAGAATAATTAGCAAATAAGTCCGGATAGTTTCTAAGAAGTATTGTGAACGCAGCGCATCGATACATTTAAAAGACTCGGTTGTGGCACCTAGAGGTCTCCAAATTAGAAACCTTGAGAAAGTAAAAAGTGGAATAACACAGAAAAAGAAAGGAGAAAAACAAACAACATTTAGAAAAATTATAACATAGAGACTTGATACGGTAAATTTGAGACTCTCGGTAAATCAGTTACCGCATTAAAAAGCAACAGGGTTTTGGAGTCAAAAGTTGAAAGGAAGTTAGGAAAAATATTTAATAGATAGAATTAGGAGGGCATTAGTCAGCCCCACCAATAGAAACTAGATTAAGAATTTTTAGATAATTAGAAAAATAATTAGGAGTGAAACAATTTTAAGAGTTCTGTCAAGCGCGTCGCAGGAAGACGACACTACTCAACAGACATAAAAGAGAAGAGAACGATAAATTAAAAGATCAACTCATCAAGAGAGAAGAACAACAGGAACGTCCACGTCCAACATCGAAGATCCCTTGATAGATCCGATAACTAATTGATAAACAATTAAGGGACACTGAAAAATCGCGAGACGGAAACTGTCATCGTTAGACACACAAAGTAGATTATTCGCGAACTGGGATCACTATCACAACTATAAAAATACACTGAAATCACGTGGGGACGCCACGACTATAATAAACGAAGAGCCCGAACGCGGAACAACACGGGAAACAACGTTTTTGATTATTAAACAAAACTACTCGTACGCGGACACAGACCCGGCGTCCATACCGGCTGACCGACGCGCCAGCAACAACGACGCAAGCCCAGTAGACAGCTCGTCAGCAGCCAGGCGGGAAAAAGATCAAGACGGCTGAGCTCGATACTGCCTAGTTGAGATATCCACCGCTCAGCGCAGAAGTCGAGAATCTGATAACCTCACGGGTAAAGAAGAGCGTGGAACCATCCGAGCAATTAAACACCACTGATAAATTGTACGGTTAAAGGCGCCAAAAAGCCTCACAACACAGAATTCTATGAAACTTATTGAATAAACCTTACTTATACCTCCTATAGAAGTCTAAAATTAATTATCGTAGTGTTCGAGCCCGAATTCTTCCCCTCAGAAGAATAAAATTTAATGTTAACGTAAAAATACCGTTACAAGAAAGTGGTTTATTTCCACCTTCCGCTTGTCAATGTATTAAAACGCATATTAAATAATCCAAAATAACAAGTGTAAAAATAAAATATAACGAATTGAAACTGAATTTTGAATAATAGAACAATAAAGGCACACTATTTTCATTTATTGTTACTCGTATGTGTTGACTTGGTGAACTGCTTGAGTAGCACACAATTATATTAATTGTGTGCTGTATGTACTGAGAGCGCTGTACGTGCTGCAGCCAGCGCTGCGGAGCACGCCACGCTATAAGATATGTGAGTGCGCAGGTTGGTTTTATTAATCCCAGCAACTTCTTAGCAAGATAGAGAAAAATAATGTACAGAGAGCGAATGCTTGCCCATGCGACTCTGGTACTTGAGTACTAGAATTTTATGACTGACTGTGAAGCAGCCAACGCTGCACCGCACGGTAGAGTGAGCTTGAGGATGCACAAAATGAGTGGAATAAATTCACTGCAGTTTCCCAGCAAGCTTGTTTGGGGGAAAGTACAGTGAACTGATATGCACACACGCAATTATATTAATTGGGTGAGCAACAAGTAGTGTGGAAAACGTGGTGCAGTCCGTGCTGAGCACGTTGACGGGTGAAACCTTTATGAGGATGCACCGAGTTATTTTTCACTCCTCACCGTCAGTGAATTACACAGAATTATGACGGTGTACTCTTACTTGAGTTTTGAGTCCTGGTGAGCACAGAATGTTGAGCGAGTCTGGTGAATTCAGTGAAAAGGTCCGAGATGTGCAGTAGATGCGTGCGCTGTTCCCGTGGATTTTTCAGAAAGTGTCTACTTTTTCAACATCGCTGCGTGATACGAAAGCGTCGTTGACCGCTGGAGTCAAATAAGTGAGATAGCCGGTGAGCAAAGCCGAAGTCAAGCGAGAGAGATAACCTCTTGCTTAACGCGGCAAGCCTGCGAGGCACGGCCTCGGCTCTGTGAGGCCCTGCCTCGGCTATCTCCGGCCTAGCCGAACGCAGCGTGCTCGACCGCAGCAACAGGTCGACGCACGGCGATTGATAGTCGCCGTGCGCCAGCTGATTATCCAACATCTGAATAAAATAATTTTTTTTATATTTAATTGTTTGGACGAGTCAATATAAAAAACGTGCACAGAACAACCGATACTATTTTACCTGATATGCCTCGACACTTTACACAAAGCGGACGGCGTTGATGGAGTCCCATCATCGTCAACTGTGAATAAGGACGATGGATGACGCTTTTCTGCCCTGAAACTACATCTAACTGTGTAGTGCTTCCTCCTCTCATTTCCTACAACACAAATGACGGTCCATCCATATCGGCTTATATTCTGGGGCTGTTTCTCCTAAAAAGAAATCCATTTCTATAATTAAATATTTCTAAATACTTATAATTAAATACTTTTAAATTTCGATTTTATTTCTTATTAAGCTCCGTTGCTTCGCTGCTAATCGACCTTCGTTCGCGATCCCTGACTTTTTCTATGTTAATGAACCAAACACGAAAGCTCCTTCTTTTTCTTAATCTTTCGGTCACAAACCTTTACTGATGTTTCAGTTTTAGGACGGTGTCAGCTCACATTCTTTCTTTCTGTAACTATCCGCAGCGTATACTTTACAATATCATTATACAGTGCCATTATTGAAAATAGCTGCACCCATGGGGAATTATGGCATTCGCGGTAAACCTTCGATGCATGATCAGCGATATGACCACGGTATAGCACAATTATCTCGGACAAAGTCATTTTCAAAAGATGTCGTGATCTGCGCTATTTAAAAGAATTATTTAAATCCGATGCTTTCATACACTATTACACGAAGTGTATCACTGGCGCCTGTTGTACCCCTAATTTTCACTTAAAAACAAATCACATAATTGACGAAATGTAACACAGTTACATGCGCTAGCGTAATTTTATTATTCCGAACGGCTATAAGAGCCGGAATTATATTCGGAAGCAACGAGTACCGCGGGCGCTAGGCCACCGAACCCGGACCTAGCGTAAAAAAAGGTGACGTCAGGCCTCAGGAATTCGCTCGTCGCTGAGAACAGCAGGTCAGCGACCAGCTGGCCTTGCTCGGCGGCGAGGGAGAGACAGGGGGGGCACGACAATGGTAGCTTGAAAAATCATGAGACTTGGCGGATTTGAAAATCGAAGCTACTAATGACGTAGAAGGGACTAGGTTGGGGGGAGGGTCTATAAAAGAGCCTGCACCGCAGGGAGGCGTCTCTTAGTATAAGTTTTCCGAACGAATACATATTACACAATTCTCTACAGTAAAGCTACGGAGTGAACATTTCTGGAATTAAAGAGTTAAGAAAAAATCGAGTAAAGATTACATCTCCGAAAAATCCGTGGTTCCGGAATTAGGAATAATTAGTCTGTGTTACGAGGTCGGAAGAAGGAGAGTCGGACAGGAGAGACATTTAAAGAAATTGGAAAGACATAATCAGTCGAAAGATGTAAAGCGATATAGATCTAGAAGTAGGTAGGTGTAAAACAGATAGGATTAAGTGGATAAATTTAGGTATAGGAATTAAGTGCATCGAATTAAACGAGTAGTGTTTAAGGAAATAAATTAAATAGTGTGGATTTTAAACCGGCAGTATAAACAGAAATTGCCCGATTGTGTGAGTGGAAGAGAGAAGGAGAGAAAGTGAAACGAGAGTAACTGAGAAAGCATTGTTAACAGAGTTAACACTAGATTGCCTAAGGAAGTCATTTTGACTGCTTTTCAATTTCAATTAGAAAAACAATTATGTATAGAATGACACAGCTTCTTAGAATTTTGTGACTTTTTGTACAACATATAAATGCGTTTATTAATCATTGTAGTTGCCTCCCCCTCCTTTATTTCCGGTATAATATATGTTATACCTGTATTGCCCAAAAGCAGTCATTTTAACTACTTGGGAAATTTTAAATAATCAAATGACTTTTATTATTGAATTGAGTAAATTTCTTATATGACCAGTTCGTAGTACTTGTTATTCGAATCTTTATGCCAGGCCAGGTTTTCCTTACTTGGGGAAAGATGAACAACGACCATCGTCAATGCTTCTCAGTGAACACGTTGTTCTGAAACTTGTCGAGCCATATACAGGCTGTGGAAGGAATATCACGACCGATAACTTTTTCACTAGCATGTCACTCGCGACGAAATTATTGGCCAAAAAACAACACTAGTTGGAACTATTAGAGGAAATAAAAGAGAACTACCCAAAGCAGCCAAACAAATGAAGGATAACATGCCTCGTTTTTCCACTCTCCTATATAAATCAGGAAATTGTGTCCTTACAATATATAAAAGCAAACCGAATAAAAGAGTAGCTGTTCTAAGTTCCAGGCATAAATTTGTGAAAATTGATAAAAGTAATAAAAAAATGTTACCGGACTCTATTCAATTTTATAACAAAACAAAATTTGGAGTTGATGTGGCGGATCAAATGGCCAGAAAATATACAGTAAAATCTAGTTCTCGTAGATGGCCCCTCAAAATATTTTTCAATATTTCAGATTTGGCTGCTATAAATGCTTGGATCCTTTACAAAGAAGCGACAGGAATACAAATACAACGAAAACAGTTCTTGTTTCAATTAGCAGAACAGCTTTCCACCGATTACAGAGCTGCGAGACAGAAAAATTCATCAGAACATGAAGACCCACAAAGATCAACTGCAACATCATCAAATACAACACATTCTAACAAATGAAAAATTTGTCAAGTACGACTTTGCCACAATAACAAAACAAATATCAGGGGTACAAATTGAAAATGCGGGTTTGATAACAGATGGCGTTACTAACGCTATACGCATCAGGCAGTACTGTGACTATGTTCATGTCAAAGCTACGTCTTATAGCTTTAATTTTCAGTATGTGTCAATTTGTCGCAGTGTCAAATTCATAGTTTTTTTGAGCTCTCAATATGTCGAGTTTCGTGCCAACAAAACAGCATTTGCGGGAAGTTTTAATTTACTTCTTTAATTTGAAGAAAAGTGCTGCTGAAGCACATCGATTGGTCTCCGAGGCTTATCCGAGTCATGTTCCATCGGTTTCAACGTGCGAGAGATGGTTTGTGCGGTTTAGAAGTGGTGATTTTGACGTTGAGGACAAAGAGCGGCCGGGCCAAGTGAAAAAGTTTGAGAATGCTGAATTGGAGGCAATACTCAATGAAGACTCGTGTCAAACTCAACAAGAGCTCGCAGATTCATTGGGAGTGACACAACAAGCCATTTCCCATCGTATAAAAGCCCTCGGAATGATCCAAAAGCAAGGACATTGGGTGCCGTATGAGCTGAAGCCGAGAGACGTCGAGCGCCGTTTTTTTGCATGCGAACTGCTGCTCGAACGGCAAAAACGGAAGGGTTTTTTGCATCGCATTGTCACTGGTGATGAAAAGTGGATCCATTACGATAACCCGAAGCGCAAAAAATCATATGGTTACCCCGGCCATGCATCATCATCGACGGCCAAACCAAATATTCACGGCGCCAAGCTCATGCTCTGTATTTGGTGGGACCAGCTGGGTGTGGTGTATTATGAGCTATTGAAATCGAACGAAACCATCACAGGAGCACTATACCGAACTCAATTGATGCGTTTGAGCCGCGCACTCAAAGAAAAACGGCCACAATACGAGCAAAGACACGACAAAGTAATTTTGCAACATGACAACGCTCGGCCACATGTTGCAGCGCCGGTCAAAACATACCTACAAACGCTGAAATGGGAAGTCTTACCCCACCCGCCGTATAGCCCAGATATTGCTCCTTCCGATTACCACCTTTTCCGATCGATGACACATGGCCTAGCTGACCAGCGCTTCCATTCTTACGAAGAAGCCCAAAAATGGGTCGATGACTGGATAGCAGCCAAGCCGGCCGAATTTTTTCGCGACGGTATCCGTAAATTGCCAGAAAGATGGGAAAAAGTTGTGGCTAGCGATGGACAATACTTTGAATAATTCATTTGTTACCATTTTTTTAGAATAAACGTTCAAAAATAGAAAAAAATCCCGCATTTTCAATTTGTACTCCTGATAATATATGTGAAAAATGTCAAAAGTATGTTTGCGGAAGATGTACACATAAAAAGATGTCCACTTTCATTTGCTTAAAATGTACAAATAATGCATAAATTATTATTTTTTTCCAAGTGAAGTAAGATTTTTTTAATGTTATGATAATACTTACTAATAACTTGTATGACTGTAAATAATATAAAAAATATTAAAAATTAATTTTAAACAAATTTCTTTACACATTAGTTATTCTTTCACAATGCAGTCATTTTGACTGCTTTGGGGCAATATAGGTATACTACTGTGTTCAAAAAGTAAGGTGAATTTTTAATTTAAACTTTCCGCGTTTACCGAATCGGACAAATAAATTTTTTTTTCAAGTTGGTAGGACTGTTAGTGACATCTGTGACCAATTACATGTCAATATCATCATTAGTTTTTAGTTTACGCTTGGTTTTGTGAACAAAGAAAAGTGAATTTGGCGATTTTTACGGTGTCGAATTTTGTTGAGCAAAGAAGTGCTATTAAATTTTGCTTGCAGAATGAAATTTCCGCCGCTGAAACGTATCGAATGTTATAAAAGGCCTTCGGTGACGAGACTATGTCACAGAAAAATGTTTACAAGTGGTACAAAGACTTCAAAGAAGGCAGAGAACGTGTTGATGATTTGGAACGCTCTGGACGACCATCGACGTCAATTGATGAGCAACACATCAAGAAAATCAAGGAATTGGTGCTCGAAAATCGTCGATTAACAATTCGAGACCTTGCCGACATGCTTGCAATATCAATTGGATCAGTGCAAGCAATTTTGAAGGATCATTTGTGCCTCAGAAGAGTCAAATCGCGTTTGGTGCCAAAGTTTCTCAATTTTTTCGAAAAAGAGCGTCGCGTTCAAGCATGTGAATCAATGATTTCTGACTATCAGGATGTCTACAAACAAATTATTACGGGCGATGAGACTTGGATTTATGCCTATGATCCGGAAACAACCGATCAATCGAGCGAATATCGTGCCAAAGGTGAACCGAAACCGAAAAATCCATGCCAAAGTCGCTCAAAAATCAAGGTCATGTTGACAGTTTTCTTCGATTATCGTGGTATGGTGCATTACGAATTCCTCCCCACGGGCCAAACTGTCAACAAGGAATATTATTTAAGTGTTATGCGTCGTTTGCGTGAAGCTATTCGAAAGAAAAGGCCAGAATTATGGAAAGACAACACTTGGATTTTGCACCACGATAATGCACCGTCGCACACAGCAGTAGTTAAGCTAGGCCGGTTCAAGCACACCACCTGGGCAGGTGTAAATTTACCTGTGCTCGGTCGATAATTATCCTAGAAACCCACTTTACCCACATATGATAATGACCGCATGTCGATAATTATCTTATGTCGAAATTGTTGTCTGCTAGATGGTGCAACAGTCGGATAGATCAAGATCGATATTTCCATAATGGTTGCATGGTATCAAGCTAGATAACGCGAGGTTCTGTGTAGACTTACTGTA
Source organism: Cylloceria caligata (assembly GCA_963942595.1). Lineage (NCBI taxonomy): Eukaryota > Metazoa > Arthropoda > Insecta > Hymenoptera > Ichneumonidae > Cylloceria > Cylloceria caligata. Next base: position 35,366,814 of record OZ012710.1, on the reverse strand, counting down.
GTCGTGTACTGACCCAGCCTCCCCTACAGTCGGTAACTCACTAGATCATGGTCGATAAATGCGCCTGCATCTACCGCACCAACGAGCGCACCGTACCGATCACTGTAGATAAATGACCTACTAACTCACAGCGAGACCTCGCGGGGTATTTGGGATTGGGATATCCTGATATCGGGATATTGGGAGATTCGATACCTTTGTTGATATTTTACCGACAGTCAGAAATTATCTTACGTCGGTACTGTTATCAAGACGGAGTCACAGTCATATAGATGGAGTCACAGTCGGATTCTATAGATCACGCTCGATATCCATGGTAAGGGAAACTTTATCATGATAAAACAGACTTTTGCTCTGTCGTCATCGCTTTCGGATAGAGTGCGCCTCAAGAGGATTCGAAAGAATTCGAAATAAATACATTTGCTGTATAAAAACTTGTTTTTATTTTTTAATGTTACAGATAATGCATTTAATCTAATAAAAACTCTTAACGGTAGATGAATATGTATATATATATCTTACAGGTAATACATTTAACCTAAAAAATTCTTAACTATAGATCTTAAATATCTAACTATGAGATTGATGCTGGTTGGGATACAAATGTTTTATACACGTTTGATTACATCACCACTTATTACATTATAATCAACCATTCGATCATGTAAGATTAAACAGTAGGCTGTGGTTCCCGCTGGAAAATTTGTCTTAGACTCAAATTCTAGACGGACATCTACTGGCGCTTGTTTTAATGCCTCATTCTGTTTTGAGCAATCAATTACAATTAATGGAGCATACTCGATAAAGTTTTTCCTCGTTAGCAGGGGTTCTCGATATCTGCTGTAGTATACGGCTTGAAAATTGGCATACATGTTGTACAATACAGAGTATTGATTGTGATTCACATCAAGATTGAGGTTACCGTATGGATAATGTTGTGAGTTAAGAAATAGCTTCACATTGCCAATGTTGCAGTGATCGAAGTAACTAGCATTTGCATTTTTAACCATTCTCCAATTGGTTTGGAAAGCTACAATTACAAAACGGGGCTTTTCCAATTGATTCGATGTTTTGACTGTCCAATTATGTTTCGTTGTGCTTGGAAGCAGGGGGTACTCATACATTTCCCAAGTGTGAAAACTCATAGTGATGTCTCTTTTCATCTGACTATATAAACGTATTTTATACTTGTCTGACAACATCACATATGACATCAACCACTCAATTCGTGTAAGCTCAATCTTGAAATCCTCGTAACCGCCAGCTGCAAGAGCAGTCTGCACAACTGCGTCAGTATCCGTTCGTGATCTCGTGAGAATGAGCTCATGTTTTATATTGATAATGATTTTCTGATAGTCTTCAGCAAATCCAAGTATCATGGAGAGTGGGATACAAACATCAAAGTGGCCAGTATCATTAGTGAGCTGTTTGGTTTCCTCGACGTCAAGCCAACCAGCATTTTCAATCATTGCGCTTCCACCAGGATTGAAGGATGTGTAGCCTTTCATGAGGCTAGTTATACCAACATTCTTACATCTATCAATCTCAATGGCATTGATCTCGTAGCGAATTTCCTCAAACAGATGTAAAATAGCATTGTTCACCAGCTTCGTTGCTGCCACAGCAGCACCGGTCGCTTTCAACAATTTACCACACACATGTAGAGTACTTCGCGAGGGCAAGAGGCATAGATCTTGATGTTAAATGGATATACGGATTTCATCACTGCTATTGAAGGTTGATATATAAGGTTGATGTGCATGTATCTCATAATGCGCTACGGATTTGTCGAATGCGACGGCTGATTGCACGTGTAACGCCCCTTCCATTGCAGCAAAATATTACGCACATTATTTTCTGCCACCAACAATAACTCGAAGCCCTAGACTTTTTAGGAATTTTATTCCTCTTACATTTTAGTCCTCTTTTATATGCCTGCGTCACGATATTAGCATTATTATTATTATTATTATTATTGAAGATGATTCACATGATTAGCTATTTGGCTTCTTTAATGTGTAGTCTAATGGTGATAACTTTACCGCGAAAATTAACTAGTTCTCCGTCTTGATCGACTATGCGTAATTGCAGATGATCAATGATCCTCACGGCTATTGGAAGGTAAATGACGTGTGATGGAACTTCAATGATCTTATACCCAGGTGGTACTGCCGGGAAGAATTCATGGATCGTATGAACTTTATGCTCATTGATGTATGCTCCTGAAGTAATATTGCACTCAACTCGCAATGCATTGATTTTCAGAATAGCAACAGGTAATTCCGAGTTATGAGAGATATGAGCAGGTAACTCACGATGTATAAAACCAAGTAGTCTAGCAATCGAGTCTTGTGGACGAAAATCAATGTTTTCACTGCACTTTATCACGCTTCGTAGAGTATTGTTATTAGGCTTCAAACTAATGGTAATATGTTTAGATGCAAGCTGTTCTTGCAAGTACACATCAATGTCTTCAATCTCATAACTTCCCGTAGGTAACATAATCACTTCTTTACCCACATAGATCTTGTTTTTCCCAGTATCGACGTTGGGTATAGAATTAAAAGATATTAATTCCACTAGCCCAAGGTGATAGTTCTTGCTAGGTGAGAGCTCAATTGGTGGAAAGCATTGTGCCTCTAATATAGATGATGTTCCAGATAAACTGAGAGTCAATGAATCTCCCATGATGGTTCACACTAGACTGATACGATGAGCACCACTTACAGATCCTTATATAAGAATTTTAGGCATAGATGCCCACACTCATATGTATCAAAATTTTGATATCTCTTATGATTATACTTGATAACATTATCGAGACCGAGATAATCCATTAGATCGTGTGGAGGCTGAAGATCACCAAAACTATCAAAGTAATCACCATTTCGACTATTTTTCCGATAAGCCACCCAATGAGTACCTGGGCCATCTTTATCGTCGAGATTAATTATTCCAGATTCAGGATAATGCGGTGCATCTGATGGTAAGTCGTTTCTCATAAATACACCACGAAAATTAGGAATTTCATGTGCATACTTGAGTAGATCAGCGTCTGTCAGAGCACGGTTTGGCAGTCTTACTTTGAAGTTTTTTTTTTTTTTATTTGCTCCGAAATGGAAACCAAATCCAGTTTTGTGTGGCTTGAGATAGAGACCTTTACCTTGCGCGATAGCCTCAATCGTCTTATTATGCCTTTGACTTTCCGCTAATTGCTGTGTTGCAGCTTTCGCATCATTTACGGCTTTTACTATTCCAGCAGCGCCACCAACCAATGCGCCAGTTGCACTTAATCCAGCAAATAGTGGAATAAGAAGAGGCAAAAATCCTCCAACTTTTTTCGGTACTGGCAGAATACGAGGCACGCGTACATTTTTTTTTCCCACCAGCTGTCTTGACAGCAGCACGAGCACTCTTTAGCGCCGATCGAATAATTTCTTGTGTGTTAGAACCTGCCGATTTTGAGGCAGCTTTAATTAGCTTGGAAAGCGTAGTTGGAGGTTTGGTCTTTCTCTTCCTCTTCTTTATACCCATACCAAGCTTAGCCTTTATCTTCATGGCGTTTGTAACAGCGTAGGCTGCAACCTTTTCACTTACATGAGCGTCGCTTGAAAATACGCGATGCCAAGCCTTGTCAGCTAAAATTTTATCGGCCTTGTTGCGATTCTCAATGTTTTCACGATTCTGTGAGTATGCGATATCGTGTTCCTTACAGGCTGCGTCTAGAGGATTTACCCCAGGATCACCACGAACAAGACGTTCCGCTAGTTTTGTGCCTGGTCCACAGTATTGATAGCCTGGTAAATGAAGCTCGATAGGTAGTTTGTTGAGGACTTTATTCAGCAGACCGCAACCTTTAGGCATGATGCTTACACTAGAAAGAACAGTGAACGAATGAGGTTCGGAGTATATAAGCACAGTGTTTATACTCTAAACCAGGGGTCTCCAAACTTTCCAGCCTTAGGGCCATACTGATTACTCCAGTAAGTTCCGAGGGCCAAAACCATATTATCATTGTTGCCGGTGGTAAAAAGTGAAATAGTCCACTGATGAAAAAAAAAGTCTGAAAAAGTACGCAACGTTTAAAAAAGGCTGCAAATCGGACTAAAGTCCGCAAAACGGCAACACTGCATATTATTAATTTTCCTGTCATTATCTGTAATTTCTAGATTAGTCGTAGAGTACGAGCCATGAGGAGTAACGTGACACGACATCTGGTGGACACAAGCGGAAGTAGGTAGTACCTTATATCGCTAACAGATGGCGCTAATAGCACGTACAGAATAATCTCGTTGGTTCGAGAAAGTTCTGGTGTCTTCCACTCACTTCTAGATGGCAGTAATTGGAATATATAAGAAGGCTAGTGGCGCAACCACAAGTCAGTTCCTATGACACTGTTGTGAAATAAAATAGTGCGTACCTCCTTAAAACGTGTTTGTGCGTGTTTAAGTTTAAGACATCTTTGTAACAGTATTTTGATTTGAATTGTTGCTTTTGTGTGTGATTTAGTAGTATGGAAAAGAAGCGAAAAATTGATAGTGAATGCAGAAAATTCAAAGATCAGTGGAACATTCAGTATTTCGTAATTGAGTCCAGTAACAAGGCGCTATGTTTGATTTACAATGAAAGCATAGCCGTTCTCAAGGAATATAACATTAAACGTCATTATGAAACAAAACATTTTCAAAATTATTCAAAATATACAGGAAGTTTGCGGACAGAAAAATTCGAAGCTATGAAGCGCCGATTGAAATCGCAGCAATCTTCATTTACAAAACTCAAAACTGAACAAGAGGCTGCAACTCGTGCCAGCTTTCGTGTGGCTCTTGAAATTGCAAAACGTGGAAAACCATTCACCGATGGAGAAATGATCAAAGAATGCATAATTGCAGTAGCCGAAGAAATGTGCCCTGAAAAGGTAAATTTATTAAAAACTGTCAGCATGTCAGCAAACACTGTGGCTCGAAGGGTAGAAAACATCGCTGAAAATATATCCTCTCAACTGTTCGACAAAAATGGACATGTTGAGTGGTTTTCTTTGGCCTTGTATGAGTCAACGGATGTGTCAGATACTGCTCAGGTGTTGATTTATATTCGAGGAGTAGATAAAAGCTATGAAGTGCATGAAGAACTTCTTGATATGTATAGTATTCATGGCACAACTACTGGTACAGATATTTTTAAAGGAGTTGAAATGGCCATTAATCAAAAGAACCTTCGATGGAAAAACTTGAAATGTATTACAACTGATGGAGGCAAAAACATGAGTGGGAAAGATAAAGGAGTGGTCGCTCTTGTGTCAAAGGCTGTAGAAAATGACGGTGGTTCAAAACCATTAGTCTTACATTGTATCATTCATCAACAGTCTTTGTGCGGAAAATGTTTGGATATGTCTGAAGTTCTGAAACCAGTCATATCAACTGTTAATTTTATCAGATCTTTTGGGCTGATCCACCGACAATTCCGACAATTTATTGAAGAAATTGGAGAAAATGACTTACCTTATCATACTGCCGTACGTTGGCTTAGTTGTGGGAAAGTCCTTCAGCGCTTTTTTGAACTTCGAGCAGTGATCGAAATTTTTTTGAATGAAAAGCATCGCCCTCTTACTGAATTACAAAACAACGCATGGCTGTGGAAGTTAGCATTCTATGTTGATTTGACAAAACATGTGAACGAACTGAATTTGAGATTGCAAGGAGAAAACCAGCATCTTCCTGATTTATACACTAATATCAAATCATTCCGGAAGAAATTGATACTGTTTCAATCACAACTACGAAGTAAATGTTTTTCACATTTTAAAACATGTGAAATATTCAGCCACACTACTGAGACTGAGTTTCCTATCGATTTTGCAATCGAAACTTTCAGTGCTTTGAAAATAAATTTTGATACTCGTTTCTCGGACTTTGATGCCATTGCGAATCAAATTAAGATTTTTCAGAATCCTTTTGATACTGACATTGAAACCCTAGCCCCGGAACTTCAAATGGAAATGATTGATCTACAGTGCAGTGATATAATTAAGAACAAATATCGAAACTCATCTTTGTTGGAATTTTATAAGAGTCTTCCACTGACACAATTTGATAATTTGCATAAATTTGCTCGTGGGCTGTTTTCTGTTTTTGGTACTACTTATTTGTGTGAGAAGACCTTCTCCAAAATAAAGTACACAAAAAATGTTTACAGATCTAAATTAACTGATGAGCATCTTAAATCTCTTTTAATAATTGGTACAAGTTAAATTAGTCCACAACTACAAACTATTGTCAGTGGAAAATCTCAATTACATAAATCTCATTAGTATTTCATATGTCATTATGCTTGTTATAAGTTATGTTTTTATGTAAAATGTATAAAATGTTAGTTGGATTCATTTCAATAATTTGTTAGTTATTATCTGATATATACTGAAGTTAAATTTTATGCATATTATACATGTCTTTACTCATTACAATTCTGTGTTTCTTTATCCAACTTATCACAAAAACAATAACAATAAGCCTACAAAAATGTTATGAGTAGTTAGCCCATGACCATATCAATGTAGATGTCATATTAATAATTATTCAACATAAAATTAGAATACTTCAGTAAACTAAATTTAATTTGCTATAAAAAATATGTTCTCTAAAAGGAGTTTTCACGTATGCTAGCTCTCCGCGGGCCGGACAAAATCTGTCCGCGGGCCGAATGTGGCCCTCGGGCCGTAGTTTGGAGACCCCTGCTCTAAACCATCAGTCGCTGCCAACATGGATTTCAGAGAGCAACCGCTCTCGCTGCCGATAATGAATTTTGATAGGCTAGCTGAAAGGAAAAAAGTACGCACACGTCATGGTCCACTATTACCCAACAGTATCCGAGCAGTTTTTTGTGGCCCATCAAATTGTGGAAAGACCAATGCATTGCTCACTCTGATTACACATCCAAATGGATTGAGATTTGAAAATGTATACATATACTCGAAATCATGGAATCAACCAAAGTACAAGTTTCTCGAAAAACTTCTGCAGCCTATGAAGGGTATTGGATTTTTTGCCTTTGGTTAACATGATCAAGTAGTATCACCCGAAGAAGCTAATATTAATTCAATCATGATATTTGATGATATAGCCTGCGAGAAACAAGATAATGTTAGAGCCTTTTACCGTATGGGTAGACATAAGAATATTGACTGCTTCTACTTGTGTCAGTCGTATGCACAAATACCTAAGCATTTAGTACGTGATAACGTTAACATGCTTGTAACCTTTCGGCAGGATGATATTAATCTCAAGCATGTTTATGATGATCACGTAAATACTGACATGACGTACTCGCAGTTTGAAGACTTATGCTCAAAATGTTGGAATGATACCAATCATGGATTCCTAGTAATTGATAAAGATCGTCAAGGACTCGACTGTGGTAGATACAGGAAAGGTTTTGACTGCTTTGCTACAAACATATCATGCGTAAAGAGTAAATCTTAATCAGATCATCATGAGCAGTCGAAGCGATAACATCACCGACGAATTTCGTCGCGAAAGAACGACACTTTGTCAAGTAGAAAAAGTTAGAAATGCTATAAACATAAATACAAGCTTTTAAAAGCTGGTAAGCAGATTATGGAAAAAGCTTGGGATGAAACATTCAAACCAATCGTGAAGCCACTTAAAAAACTTGTTAGTGCTACTGACACAAATACGCATGAAATTAAAAAAAACTGGATTCCCAAGAAAGAGAAGGATGAGAAGGAGGAGACAGAGGAGGAGGGCGAGGAAGATGCATCTCAAAATGAAGAGCAGGATAATTCATTTAAAACTGCATTCACAGATAATGATAATGATGATGATAATTGTGATGATGACAAAGCATCAACAAAGAAAAAATCTGACCAACCATATTCAACTATTGAGAAATATTTGAACTCACTCGATAAAAATCGTAAAAAGTATCTCGATATGACTTATGGAGTTCGAAACCTACCAGATGGTACACTTATGATTGGTGATTCCACCGTAAGTTTTGGTAACGAATACGTTATTATTAATGATGACAACAACAACAAGTATGATAAGACCATTGGTTTGCTTGAACTGCTGTTCAGAAAAGATCCCAATCAGAATTTCATAAGCAATGAAGATGTAAACAATTATGGAAAAATTGTGCTTAGAACAAATGCACACAAAAAACACTATAATTCTGATGAGTTAGTCCACAGACAAAACATTAAAAAATATAAATCCTATATAACTCCAATAATTGGTGCTTCTGCATCAACTCGAAAGAGACAATCTACTGGTGGTTCAATACCACAATACAAGATTGCACGACGAGATACACGAATGGATTATGTGTATTGGGATAACCCCAACGAGCTAGTAGATCGATTACGTTTATTGCTAGCTGAAAGTTCAGCAGGCAACCTCAGTCATACGAATGAAATCGTTTCACTCATTGAGGAATTGCGTGAAGCAGGAATCGTTTATTAGCAGTGACACATGCATCAATATACTCAGTTGAATAATGAGCGTCGACGTGTTCGGCCGGTATTTTGGATGTACTAAGGGCTCACGGGGTCCACCAGGATTTGGTTTCAAACTCACTACAAGCGGAAACTACGACATTGAAAATAGGAGACTCAGCAACGTTGGTGAATCACATAAACCAAATGATGCTGTCAATTTGAATCTCGCTAGACAACTAATTCAGCAGGAGTTAAGTGCATTGCTTCAGGCTACAACTCATCAACGTGAGCAATTGGATGATTTAGAGTTGAAAATACAGGTTTTTCAAGAGCAAGTAAAAGAGAGAATAAAGCATATTGAGATAAACATTGCTACGACTTTAGAATTAGTAGTTCGTAATGCAAAGGCTATTGGTTCCTTGCTTGTGCACACTCCTTAAGAGATTCTTCAAGATCAAGCCATCAAAGAATACTCAAATAAATATTTTTAGAGTTATATAGACTTGATAGTCCGTAACACTAAAGCCTTTGAAGCGTTAATCAGGTGCACTCCTCGAAATGGAGCATCGAAGACTAGTAGAAGAATTACATAAGCCTGCGCGTCGCAATTATTTACGGCGCAAGTTTGATATACGTGATATTGATGAGACATGGCAAGCTGATCTTGTTGAGATGCAACCGTACGCTCGAGAAAACAAAGGATACAGATATCTGCTTACAATAATCGATGTACTATCCAAGTTTGCATGGGCTGTACCAGTGAAGCGCAAAACCGGTCAGAATGTTACCGCAGCTATGGATTCAATTCTTCAAGATGGACGAGTGCCTACCAATCTCCAGACTGATCAAGGTAAAGAATTTCATAATAAGACTTTCCAGAATTTAATGAAACGTCATGCCATCAATCACTATTCCACATATAGTAATCTTAAAGCATCTATAGTGGAGCGCTTTAATCGTACCCTTAAGAATAAAATATGGATGAAATTTAGTCTACATGGATCTTACAAATAGATAGACATTTTAGATGATCTCGTGGCGACATACAATGACACGAAGCATCGAACTATTAGTATGAAACCGAGGAACGTCACAGCGGATGCTGTTGAAACGCTAATTCAACGTTTTTCTACTACCAATGAACGAAGAAACTGTGTAGTGAAATTCAAAATCGGTGACAAGGTGCGAGTGAGCAAGAACAAACACGTTTTCGAGAAAGGCTACATACCCAATTGGTCAACTGAAATTTTCACTGTGAGTCGAGTAATGAGGACGACACCTGCAACGTACAAGCTGAAGGACTACCAAGATGGACCTATCGCTGGTGGTTTTTATAATGAAGAATTACTGAAGGCCAATTATCCAGATACCTATCTCGTGGAGAAGATTCTCAAGAAACGTGGAAATCGTGCTTATGTCAAATGGTTGGGATTTACCAATTCACATAATAGTTGGATAAATAACGCAGAATTAACTACAGGAATGAAATAATGAGTCAGCATTTATGTATAATAAAAAATGTCTTTTTATTCATTGTAAAATAAACACATTACAAAATAACCAATTCAATTTGGTTTTTCTCCTCTTTTTCATTATAGTTTAGATGCAATGTACCATGTGTGATCGTTTCCTTCATGCGGCTGAACAGAGCCTGATCTTTCTCAAATGCCGCAGAAACACGTTTAGGCAGAAAGATTTGGAATTCATTGTTCAGAGTGGCAACAGTTTTTTGGCCATATTTAGTCGTCACTTGACGTAAATCGGTGACTTTATGCATTTCGTTGATTCGCAGATCAACGATTCTTTTCGTTGGGAGGTAATCGTCTTGACCAGCGAGTTTGTTGAGTGCATCAATATCCATCATGAATGTCTAATGAAGTTTTCTGTAGAAGATGGACGTGAGTATGTGATAGTGGTGAGCAACAGATTCCAATACTATTGGCGTAGATTTCTTTAGCCTGCTATACGTTTGATGTACGTTTCGTCTGACGACGACGACAACGAATATGCGAGACTGATGAGCAACAGGTTCCAATGTGTTTGATGCGAGTTCCGTCTGACAGAGTTGATTGTGAACTACTTCCAATACAAGGCTGGTTCAGGTTCTGAAGTATCCTTTAGTATCCTTTAGTATCCTTTAGTATCCCCAAGGTATCAATGGATCAACGAGTAGATACTGTGAACAGTTGACGGTGAAGGTCTGATGGAACTAGCTGCAGTCACACTCTTCATATGGTGGTATCACCCACCACCGATCTACCATGGAGAAGGAGATTCGTGTCGCTGATTGATCAACGGGGTTGCATCCAAGTCTCTGATCGGGCTTCCACAGCAGGCAGTCGCGGAGAAGGAAATTGAAGTCGTTGATTGGATGACTAGAGTATGTATGTAAGAGTGGGGTGTGTATGCAAGAGTAGGGAGTAGGCTGGTTATGACATGATTGAAGTCGGTTTCAACATGTCTTGCGGTATCCTGTAGTGTCCCCAAGGCAGCGTATCCGTGGTATCAGCAAGTAAATATCGTTTGTCATCATGCGGACTCAATGCGAGCTTTACTTGTCTCTCTGTATAGACAATGTGCATGCGTGACCTTATGACTCGTTGCTCACGACACTGTGTTGTTCCCTCGAAAAGGCATTGATGGAAATCATTGAAGGTTATGATTGCTTCCACTACACTCGTTTTCACACATTTTGCCTTCTTCATATAATCATCGCCATTTACTCGAACACTATACATTTTGCTGCGTAGGCCAGCGAATTCTGTCATAATCTGCCCATTGCACTCATCCTTCATCAATCCAACGATTTTTTTATTTGCTTGAGGTAGTGCAAATTGATTCTCAGCTGGATAATCAGAGGTATCAAATTTCCGGATATCTCGTCTCATGATGTCATATATGTCAGGGCACTGAATCTCATAGAGTAGGCTGTCGGTGTCGGTATACAAGAGCTTGCAGTGATCATCGGCAAATTGCGTTTTCATGTAATCATAGTGGAAATCGTAGACTAACACTTTCGACAAGTCCAGCACACAGAGACCTATGTAGATTGGTTTGTTGAGATATACCTCAGTCTTCAAAAGCTGTACAGCAATGAGGTTCTCTTCAAAGATTGATCGACTGTGGAATGTCGGTCTCGCAATAAGGGCTTCAGCACCATAGCGTCCATCCCAGCGTGTGACGAGTTTTACATCCACATGTTTACGAACATTTTCCATCGTCTTGCCAAACACTGCGTTGTTCATGAGCTTGAAAAGCTTTTTCTCGAAATCATTCGTTGCTTGTTTCTGCATATCGCTATTTAAGTCAATGTAGGATTTTAACCACGGCCTCTGTTTGAACTTCGACACTCGATGAATACGTTTGAGTTGTAGACCATACTTGAGCGCCTGCTTTAGATTCCGATAGTGGATAATGTAGTTGCTCTTGAAGTCTAATGTTGTCATCAGTTTGATCTGCGTTGAACCTGGTGCACTTTTGTGTTCAGGACATAGTGGTAAGTCTCGGTGGGTATCATGAAGGCTTACGGGATAATCCAGATCGACTTCCAGGATGTATCCTTCTGATGCATCGTCCTCGATCGTTTGAAAATCAATATTTTTTGGATTTTCCACCCATGTGAAGTCTCCATATGGGAGCGATTCCATCATCGCCCAACCGTAAAGATTGTTGACGTCAAAGTACATGAGATACTTGGTGGGCTCTTGAGGCTCATAATTGTTCATATACTTGTTGTTTGCTTTGGCATAACGGTTGCAGCACTGACTTATGCCGCCCCTCACTCCTCGCTCAACGAACAGATGCATCTCCAAGTCCGTGAAAAGCTCCAACTCAATCTGTGTGAACTTAAGCATAGCGTCCTACGTGAATCCTGGTGTTGTGTAGTAGTGCGCAGGGTCCAGATCATACGCTCTGATGCAATTGTCACGAAAATTCTCAAAGACATCGGCTAAGAGGAGAACATCAGTTTTCACATAGAGATCTGAATATTCACCCAAGTCATGAATGTTGAACTCTTGCCACACTCTCGTTGCGTGCTCGTAATCATCGTCTGTGATATCGCTGTGATTCAACGTACTATGGAAATCTTCTTTAGTCGGAAGATTATGCTCATCCAGTTTCTGTACAGCGTCAACGTATTCATATGGGAATACACCTTTCCTCGATAGCAGCTCAATCTTATCATCAGGAAGTTGTGGAAATTCGCGTCTAACAATCTTCAATTCCGTAAGGTATGAAGCTAGTTTTTCTAACGATGAAGCCATAAAGCGGAACGAGTCGATGAATCGAAAACTCACATCGCTTCCATCAATGTGCTTTTGAAAGGCGATGTAACGTTCCTTCGTTTGTGACAGTATATCCACATGACCATCGAAGCATGTTACAATTTCACGTATAACAAAATGTGAATCATATCCCGTGAGGTTGTGGAAGACCACGGGTATCACACGTGAGTCTTGATAAAGTAAGTTGCACTCGTTGTGTGCCGGTCCTCTGTATCTAGGTGTATATAAATATGTATTATATTTTCAATCTTTATTATTATTTGAATGAAAAACGGTTGTCAAAATACATACTGGCCAGTCAAATGGCAGTGATCATGAACTCGATCGTTGCTGGATAAATTCCTGTTGCAAATATGACACGTAGTTGCCATATTAAACTGTGTTCTCTGCTCGAATGACAGCCTTGACATAGGCTTAGGATTCATGTACAGCTCTTCGAGATCCGTGGCCAATTGTTGTAGCACCCTCACGAACCATTCCGCAGGCTTCACACCTCTCTAGCTGCAGTAGCTCGATTTCGCGATATCATAACTGCAGTTTAGGTAATACCCAACGCTGAACGCCTCGTGCTTTTGGTACGCGTTTTCATCTCGGATCGGTTTGAGTAAGCATTCAAAGTCTGCGTAGACAATAAAAGGTACTCTCTCTTTATTGCTATGATTTTTAAAGCGAAGAATTTTTTTCTTTACTGACGGTATGATAACCTCACATTTGTTTATCTTCCTGCAATCTTTTTCATGTGCGGTAAGCTTGTCTTCGTTACGAAAGTAGTGCAGGCAGCGATCGCAAATATGATGCTTGTGAATACGTTTCGATAGCTGTATCGAGACTAAACGAGACAAGTGTTTGATCCACACGTAATGGAATCTCGGTAGTTGGTATACTCTGTTAGCATCTTCTTTTTCTTGCTCTTCCTCCTCATCCACATAGTGATCTTGCATGAGAAGAAGGTTAACGTGCAGAGTTTTTTTCGTAGACGTTACATGCAGAGGAGTGGTCACGAACTTTCTCATTAGTTTCTTCAGAATGTAGATGTTGATTGATATACCATTAATTCTTCTTAAGTCGATACCAGTGAAGTTGAGCTCATGCGTATATCTCTCGTATGTAGAAACTCGATTAGGATTATGTACTGCCGGATGTAATGCCGATAGTAATGCCCACTTGAAGCACATGTTGTCAGTATTTTTCACATTGACGCATGCATGCTTATTTTGAATCTCGATTGGGACATCTATATAGGAGCTACCTCGCATTGGATTCAACATGTTGATGTTTACTGTGAGATTGATGATAGAATACAGCGTCCATCCGGAATCTTGTAGCTCAAATTCTTTAATTTCCCTCTGCATCGGTGCTTGGATGTTGACAGTAAACCAATCTTTGATTGAAGTTGCTGGATAAATCGCTTCAGCCTTCGTGTTGAAGTGCTTCACTTCAACAACTTCTTCATCATTCTTCATTACCTTAAATTTTGCTGCTAGTACTGCATATACCTTGACCGCCATCTTCTCAATCTTCGAGATACTTTTTATTTCTTCATGGAAAAGTGTCAAACAATCTTCCAAGAATAAATTGACATCGACGTGCTTTAAGTTGGTGATAACTCCAGTCTTGATGCCCTCATTGAAAGCTGATAGTAGGTTCGACCATCTCACTCGATCCAAAATTCCTTTTTCATCAGTCCTCTGCAAGCTTGAACCTTGTTTTATCAAACGTTCTATTTTGATTTCAATACCTTTCAGGAAACCAATCATGAACAGATACTTCTGACGTTCAGCAACTGAGATCGATTCTGGTTCAAGTATTTCGAAATACTTCGTTTTGAAGAGAGTGACTTTGGAGTAAATTGAATGGTCGCTTCGGAATGAATCTCTCTTGCGGAAGAACTTGTATTTATCCCCACGAAAAGTAGTGAGATGCATCGAACTCGTAGCTAATTGGACGATATTCATGAATGCATTCATCGTTCATGTCTGCGTTTGAATCTAAAAAAAAGTGGTGGGGAGGCTACAAAGTCGTTGCTGATTGGTCGATATCCTCGAATGTATCTATCGTTCGTGGCTGTACAATAGCTCACAGTAGAGGTGACAAACGGGTATAAAAGAGCTGGAAGCGTGACTGCTGGCATCACTTTATTCATCATGGAGTACATAGTAGACGTCCAAGGCTTCAAGCGACCTTTTAACGAATTCGTATCCAAAGAGATGGCCGTCATTCCTCTCGAAGATGACTCCTTACCATCAGTCTATCTGTTTGAACCGCCACACAAATGGAGTTTCCTGCCGGTCAAATACAAGAGCGAAAATCGGTGGCTGGAAGCAAATTACCATGGCATCCCCTGGGTCAATGGTGATATACCATATGATGAAATCAGCGGACTCTTATCAGCCTTCTACGCAATGCGAGCAAGATTTATACCAAGGGCTTAGAGAAGAAACGTTGGCTGGATAGAATTCTTCCAAACGTTTACAATATTGAAGACCTGGGATGTCCCGCGTTAGCAGCATTACCAACTAATACTAACATCACATGTACGAATCATCCAATCATGAATTGGACTCCCCACTGCGCAGCTCACAACGTGTGTATGATGAAAACGTGGCTTCTCGATTTGCGCAAACAGATGGCATCGGTTGCGTCATCTAGTGGAATCATCGCAAACCCAACTGTCAACAGCATCATAAATGATACAACTACTCTGAAAGGCTACTACGACGAGTGTGATTTCTCACTGTAAATACTTACTCATGAGCCCTGTACACTCGACAATAAAAAAATTCTATGTTATTTTTATAAATTAAATTTTTTTTGTTGAATTACTGCTCCTCCTCCACCCTCCTTCTCTTCCGAACTAGAAATCGAGCTGAAATTAAAAGACTATAACGAAAAATCATTGTGAATTAACTACAGTCGCTGTTCTCAGGATAACTGCTATACTCTATAAGTTCGATTATCAGCAGTGGTTTCAATGAAGCTGATATTTAATATCGAGTCATGATAAATTCTCTGCTGTTATCGGTTAGATCACAAAACATCTCGGTCGGTATAGACGTGCTCGCAATAACCGCCTGTGGATTATCGAGCATCTCTGTTGGTGCAGATGTTCTCTCAATATATCCTCCTTCGCATCTCAGTAAAGATGTTTGAAATAACCCCGTGTGGAACGCCACGGGCCCAAAACATCAGCACATCCCTTCTCTAGGCAGCAATGGAGAGAGGGCAGTTGTCGGTCGACTTAGCTGAGAGGGTTGTAAAGATCACACATGTGAAGCACTAGGCTCTCTGACTCTAGGCTCTCTGGCTCGCAATTAAGAAAAAAAAATCTTCAAATTTCAAATGGTCTATATTATTTTTTAATTAATATCTAATAATGAGAAAAGCCGAGGTATATAATTAAACACTTTTTTTTTTATTGCGTTGAAATATTAAAAACTAGATTACAAAATATTAATGTTAAATTAACTTTATCAATAAAAAATTTGACACTAATATTATATTTACATAAAAATTAAAATCTTTTTGTTCGATATATAAACTTTTTTCGCATAGTGCTAAATCGGTCCTTTGGTGCGTAAGTCCGAGCACGTTTTCGCGTCAACGGGTCAGTTGGTCGCGGTTCCATAACCATCGTCGTACGATGCGGAGGAACGTTCTCGTTAGACCCTTTGTTTGCTGCAGTCCTTTTGTAGTCTGGCTGTGGTAGCGGTGGTAGGGGGAGCGTCTCGACACTGTCTCGACGATGTCTCGATGATGCTTCGGTAACTGTAGCTGGCAGCAGCGGCGACGACAACATCGATTGACGGTTCAGCGATTGTAGTGGGCGACGAACCCTTGGGTAACAAAGCGCAGGCTTTGTGCGCTTGCGAACTGTTTCCTCTTCTACTTGAATGTTTACTGTTGACACTTGACGGCGAGGAGGGACGTAAACATTTCTTTCTTCAGTCGCCGCTGGCTTCATCACCGCTGGCTTCGTCATCGTAATTGAATGCTGCAACAAAGCACCATCTTCATCCTCGCTGGTAAGATATAGGTCGTCTTACAGCAGCGACAGTCCCAGGTTCGGCTTCGGTGATAATGATTGCTGCTGCTCAATCATCTCCAGCTCGGTTATCGAGGTTGGTACAGGAGACGACGGCGGCGACATCAACATCTCCAACGGGTCCAGCTCGGGAGGTGGTGGTGGTTGCTGCATGATCTCGAGCGCGATCTCCAGCGGGGGCATTGTGGTTGGTGTAGGAGACGTCGGTGGTGGTGGTGGCGACTGCATCAGCACTCGGTGCAAGTCCAACGCGATTATTGAATTGAATATCCTCGGCTTATGTGTTGCAGCCTGCTGCATCGGAGCTGGCTCAGGAGATGACATCGGCGGAGGTGGTGGCGGTGGTATGTATAGCATCCCCATCAACAAGGTGATCTCCGGCTTGGTTGTCAGCACCTTCCATGGATGCGTCCTTAATTTGCCATCCTCATATTCTATTTCGAATGGTATCTGCAAAATGAGAAGTAGAGAATAATTAAAATTTAATAGCAATATTTTTTAATTGAAAATTCAATAGTAAATACTCACTTTTAATTTTGTCCTTGTCTCCTCGAATGGTGGTAAAGGCATCTCCAGAATCGGACGGCGAGGGTCTCGCCAATTTTTGAGTTGTTCATCCCAGCATTTCATTGAAATCTGAAAATTAAAAAAAATTGGTATAAAAATCTATAAAATATATATATTTGCACTATGTAGCGAAGCGATAGAAAACTTACCCTTTGTTTATACATCTTGTCGAGGGGTTCACACTTGAATGATTCTTTTCGTTACAGCTTGGTTCATATAGGCTATCGATAGAAAAAGTGGGGACTAACTCAACCAATGAAAAAAATATTGGTCTAGCATTAGATCTGCTAATTGGGAGGAGTAAATATAGTTATAGTTAACCCTTTGCACTCCGTAGGCGCCGCTATTGCGCCATCTGCTGTTGAGTAACAAAACCCTCGCAGTGCAAAGGGTTAAAAATGCAACTAAGATCAATAATATAAGTTGATGCACTATTTATCTCGAATTCTTTCGAATCCTCCTGTGGTGCACTCTATCCGAAAGCGATGACAGCAGAGCGAAAGTCTGTCTTATCATGATAATGTCAGCTTTACCATGATAAAGTCTCCCTTAGCATGGATATCGAGCGTGACCTATAGAATACGACTGTGGTTTCATCGGAAAAACTTTATCAAGTGTGCTGCATTAATTGTAATTGATTGTTCAAAACAGAATGAGGCATTAAAACAAGGACCAGTAGATGTTCGCCTAGAATTTGAGTGTAAGACAAATTTTCCGGCCGGGACTACGGCCTACTGTTTAATCTTATATGATTGAATGGTTGATTATAATGTAATAAGTGGTGATGTAATCAAACGTGTATAAAACATTTGTATCCAATCAACATCAATCTCATAGTTAGATATTTAAGATCTATAGTTAAGAATTTTTTAAGTTAAATGCATTACCTGTAAGATATATATATATATATATATATCAGGGGTACAAATTGAAAATGCGGGTTTGATAACAGATGGCGTTACTAACGCTATACGCATCAGGCAGTACTGTGACTATGTTCATGTCAAAGCTACGTCTTATAGCTTTAATTTTCAGTATGTGTCAATTTGTCGCAGTGTCAAATTCATAGTTTTTTTGAGCTCTCAATATGTCGAGTTTCGTGCCAACAAAACAGCATTTGCGGGAAGTTTTAATTTACTTCTTTAATTTGAAGAAAAGTGCTGCTGAAGCACATCGATTGGTCTCCGAGGCTTATCCGAGTCATGTTCCATCGGTTTCAACGTGCGAGAGATGGTTTGTGCGGTTTAGAAGTGGTGATTTTGACGTTGAGGACAAAGAGCGGCCGGGCCAAGTGAAAAAGTTTGAGAATGCTGAATTGGAGGCAATACTCAATGAAGACTCGTGTCAAACTCAACAAGAGCTCGCAGATTCATTGGGAGTGACACAACAAGCCATTTCCCATCGTATAAAAGCCCTCGGAATGATCCAAAAGCAAGGACATTGGGTGCCGTATGAGCTGAAGCCGAGAGACGTCGAGCGCCGTTTTTTTGCATGCGAACTGCTGCTCGAACGGCAAAAACGGAAGGGTTTTTTGCATCGCATTGTCACTGGTGATGAAAAGTGGATCCATTACGATAACCCGAAGCGCAAAAAATCATATGGTTACCCCGGCCATGCATCATCATCGACGGCCAAACCAAATATTCACGGCGCCAAGCTCATGCTCTGTATTTGGTGGGACCAGCTGGGTGTGGTGTATTATGAGCTATTGAAATCGAACGAAACCATCACAGGAGCACTATACCGAACTCAATTGATGCGTTTGAGCCGCGCACTCAAAGAAAAACGGCCACAATACGAGCAAAGACACGACAAAGTAATTTTGCAACATGACAACGCTCGGCCACATGTTGCAGCGCCAGTCAAAACATACCTACAAACGCTGAAATGGGAAGTCTTACCCCACCCGCCGTATAGCCCAGATATTGCTCCTTCCGATTACCACCTTTTCCGATCGATGACACATGGCCTAGCTGACCAGCGCTTCCATTCTTACGAAGAAGCCCAAAAATGGGTCGATGACTGGATAGCAGCCAAGCCGGCCGAATTTTTTCGCGACGGTATCCGTAAATTGCCAGAAAGATGGGAAAAAGTTGTGGCTAGCGATGGACAATACTTTGAATAATTCATTTGTTACCATTTTTTCAGAATAAACGTTCAAAAATAGAAAAAAATCCCGCATTTTCAATTTGTACTCCTGATATTATAACGGAAATTGCTGCCTCAGCGCACCACGTTACCTATGACTGGTCCAAGTTATTTTTTCCTTCCTTTATTTTTCTCTTTCGAGATGGGCGCCAGGCGCTTTCGCGCCGGAAGGAAAAAATACCGAGTTGGATGACCAGTCTCGACCCAGGCCGGCTACAGCTGTTCAAGGCAGAGTGGGTGGTTCGGGCTGTCAAGTTACTTATTAGTCAAAAGAAAATAAAATAAAATACGGATAAAATCATTCAATTGAAATAACTCCTTAAAATCCATGAGCCAAGTCAAAATAATTAATAATATCCTATATAATAAATAATAGTATAATATTAACAATAATAGACAATATCAAATAATAAAATATTGTTAATAAATACTGAACACCAACAATAAACAATATTTAGCTAAATAAATATTAACTAAAGAAATAAAATAATAACAACCAATAATTCAAACAACAACAGCAGGTACGGGACTTACAAACTTCTTTATTTCTTCAATAAACATCCATTTAGAATTTAACTAAAACGTCCCGTAAAATCAGTCTCTCCGTTTCTAACAATCTTCCAAATTTAATCCGGTATCCTAATTGTAATCTTTAGTTCTACGACAGCAGTTATCCCGTTCGCTCTCTCTCTCTCACTCTCACACTCTGCAGAGGTTATATCACCTATCTCGCCCGCTATGAATTACGAATAATATTCACCGACAGGGCCAAATATTCGGTAGTCTCACCGCTCGCGATACGGCCTACTCCGAGCTAATCCCCAATACATCCAAGGAAACCATAACAACGGGACGTCGGAAGGTCACGTACGCGAAGCGACCCGCGGCTTGCCAAATATTACAATTCCGAATAATAATTGCGAGACGGCAATCAATCTGAGCGTAATACTCTCGACCGGCCCCTCGTGGCCTGAATAAAATATAACGAACAAAATATGACAAATATAATATAACCCATAAAATATAACCGAGGATAAAGAAAGAATAATGGATAAAAAACTAATAAAATATAATAAATAAGATATAATGAATAAAATATAACAAATAACATATAACCAATAATAACGAGGAAAAGAAACTAAATAAAGAACGAAACAAATAAATAAAGGAATAAATAAACAAATAAACAAATGAATAAATAAACAAATAAATAAATGAATAAAGAAATAAATAAATAAATGAATTAGAGAACCGCCGATCGATCGGAAGGATACGCGACGCGGTATGTAACGTTCCAGTCCCTTTTACATAGAACATACCACGGGACGACGTGATAACGCGCGCACGACCTTCTTACTCGAAAGGAAAGGAAACTCAAGTTAAATAACCTAAATCTAAAATCTATACTTCGTTAAAGTCCGTGACGCGGTCTATTCCGTTCGAATCCCACACAAGTTAATTAACCAATTCCAAAGCACTCTGGGATAACGGCTTAACGCGCGCACGATTTTACTATAAAACAATTAATAAAGTGCCTTTTCCCCGGCTTTTATCTGTCACACGATCTCGCGGTTACATGCTACGAACGCCGCAGTTTCCGATACAAATTTACCCTCTGCGCGCAGTGTACTAGCGTCGCAGGGGTGACCAAGTTCGAATAAATTTGACTAAACTAAGCAGATAATAAAGTAAGAAAATATTAGCGAAAGATCGTGGAAGGAAGTCTTATCATGATAAAGTCTCCCTTACCATGGATATCGAGCGTGATCTATAGAATCCGACTGTGGTTCCATCTATAACAGTACCGATGTCTGATAATTACTGACGTAAGATAATTTCTGACTGTCGGTAAAATATCACCAAAGGTATCAAATCTCCCAATATCCCCATATCAGGATATCCCAATCCCAAATACCCCGCGAGGTCTCGCTGTGAGTTAGTAGGTCATTTATCTACAGTGATCGGTACAGTGTGCTCATTGGTGCGGTAGATGCAGGCGCATTTATCGACCATGATCTAGTGAGTTACCGACTGTAGAGGAGGCTGGGTCAGTACACGACTACAGTAAGTCTACACAGAACTTCGCGCCATCTAACTGGATACCATGCAACCATTATGGAAATATCGATCTTGATCTATCCGACTATAGCACCATCTAGCAGACAACAATTTCGACATAAGATAATTATCGACAGGCGGTCATTACTATATGTGGGTAAAGTGGGTTTCTAGGATAATTATCGACCGAGCACAGGTAAATTTACACCTGCCCAGGTGGTGTGCTTGAACCGGCCTAGCTTAACTACTCACAGCACTGGTTCTTCGTGAGTTTTTCGCCAAAAACTCCACTCATGTCGCTCCACAACCACCGTATTCGCCTGATTTAGCACCGTGTGAGTTCTGGCTGATTGGAAGAATCGATTTGGAAGAATAAATAAAAAAATTTAATTTTAAAACAAAATTCACCTTACTTTTTTAACACAGTGGTATACTAAGTTTCAGTCTTTCTAGTGTTAATACATTCTGTCAAGGAGTGAGTTCGATGCGAGTGGCTGTGTGTGAGCATGTTTGAAGATACTGGGTCAATACTAACGCATTGACACGTATCAGAGTTTCGAGCCCGAGGATACCGAGAATTTGTACACGCATAAGACGAAATAATGTTAAAATAATCGCCGGAATTACCGAATTTCAATGCACCATCCTAGTAATCAGTGGCCGGATACCGTTAGATGACATGTTATGAAATTATTCACGTTTTTAATAAACCTTACTCTCATACACCTTGAAATCTCATATTAATTAGTACTGTGTCTGAGCCCGAATTTCCCACGATAAATAAAAATAATTGTGAACGATAAAAATTACCGTTACAATAAATTCGTGAATTTTGAAATATGATCATTAAGCAATCGCCGAACTGCTCACTTACATGAATGCTCACTCGGAGGAATGCACTGGGGCAGCACAAGGCGACCTCCTGAGCGATCAACGTTACGATTGAATTGCAACTAAGAAATAATGTAAGCAGCAAACATACTATCTTTCGGCAAATGTAGTGAGCAGATGAATTTACTGAAGTTAGTCTGAAATTAGAAGTTAGAGAAAATGGTTAGTCTCTCGTCTTAAGACTCGAGAGCGCGATTAAAGTCGTAGCTATTTTAATCTGTACTTCTTCTCCTTAATAATTGAACGGATCTTGTTCCGTTAATTATAATACACAGATAATATCTTTTCGTACAAATGCTCGTCTTTATTCTCGTTGATATGAGTTCTACCTCCTTATTGGCAAACGATCCGAATCATTAACTTAAAAAAATATTATCCTTATAACCGTGAATCACAACTATGCGTCTACCGGCATAACATTTTGGTAGTAGCGGTGGGATCTGCCTAAGTGAATGCGAAACGCCAATTCAAGGTCCAACAATAAGTGGGACCAAAAATATGAAGTTTTAAGAACATAAACGTGAACCCGTCGGGCGCGTTGACTCGCACGGAAGCCACTAGAGAAGGTTAAGAAAACTCGGTTAAAGCCTAACACAGTCGTTAGTGTGGACAGCCAGTGCAAATCGGCGCGTAAACAGCGATTTGTGGAGAGTTCGGTTCAACAGAGTACGTTAAAACGTGAATTACAGCGCACAGCAGTGACGTGTGGCTGCAACAAAGCCATCGCGCAAGTGTTGGCAATACAACGGCAGGCGAGGACCAAAGAACAACGGATTCGGAGTGTCAACGACGCCAGGGAAGACGACAACGATGAACGGCCGGCAAGAACATTACCACAGCTGAAATCCAGTCGCCACGCAAAAATCAATGGCATGGTTGGGACCGTCTACAATATCATCACACTGTAAGTGGCGGGATTAAGGCGCACACAGATGGTGGACTGTGCCCACCCAGATCGCAACCATAATGATCTTGTGTACCAGGCCTTCAAAGGCGGCCGTACGGAGCCGGGAGTACGTTGTACCGGGCTCGGGAGTACGTGCTGCTGGAGGAGGTCTTCGGCTTGTGAAGGTGGCTGTACCAGGGTCAGGAGTACGTTGTACCAGACTCTGTACATGTCGCTGGAGAAGGTCGGGAGTACGTCAAGTGTTTTGTGGTTGCTTGCCTTGGGTGAACGTCTTTTCTGTACGGGTATTAGCAGCCCCGCCATGGTGTAGGCTCGGGTGCTCACCAAGCGAGACGTTAAGTCTTCGGACTAATTGAGAGACAGGGAGGTTGTTGCAGCCCTACGGCTATGCCGTGGACAACCTTTAAATGGGTTGGACTCTGTCGGGCAAAAGGTTTGTGGCTTTGATGGTAGGTCTAGATTACAAAATTGTCCGTCGACCATCAAACGTGAGTTAACAGTGCTGGTATGGGGAAAACCCGAGGAACAGCCTTCTCGCAAAAGAGTTGACGTAAATCACACACACTTCTGTAAGTAGCGGGAACCACTGTTAATACATACAGCCAGTTAAAATCCAAAGCCAGTAGGTCGCGTTTAGAACCGAGATATATAGGCAAAGAATTTCTTTCCCGAAATGCTTGATTCGGGTCCGCATTTCCAGAGTTGAAAGTAACTTCGCACACGCTAAGATACCACATGCCGGGTAACAGTGACACCAGGTCATTACATAGGGGAAGCTCGCTGGAGTCGACCTCGCCAATTACCGGTTTAGAAGTCGCGGCCAGACTTAAAGCAGCGTTAGGTAATATAACCTTCAAAACGCGTAGGGTTTGACAGAAGCATTCGCCGACGAGAAGAATACCGGCCGACGGACACGCAGCTTTTGCCAACCAACTTGACGCGCAATTTAAAAGGAATTCGATGAAGGGGACGTCTTTTGACGGCTATGACGACTCCATAATAGACCAGGCTAGTGTCACTGCCAGCGAAGAGCAAATCCCAACCAAGCTCGTCACCGATTCAATGCTAGATACTGAGGTAAGGAATCTCCGAACCATAGATCGCGTGGATTATCACACACTGCCACGACAACGGCGTTCAGAAGGGCAGAGAGATTTGAGAGACACAATCCGAATCTCCTCCATTTCGGCTGCGCACAGCAGGCCGGAGCGTATAGGATCGCTATGAGGGATTGGTAGCCAGGTAGTCAAATCTACGGGTGCCAGAAGGAACTTAACAGAAATGCTGGGTGAGGTTGGTGCGAATGAGTATGAGCTCAACTAGACTTCCCGGGAGCAGAATGCCAAGTTAAGGACACGCTTGCAGGGACCCGATCGTCTCCCGACGCACAGAGCAAATATGCGGGACCAGACGATGCCACAACCGAATAGAAGGCCACATGCATTAGAACTTGGACTGGCTTCGAAAAACATCAAGATGTTCAACGGGAACGATGCCAGTGAGCTGGATGGTTTCACAGAGTCCTGGGACACCGTATTCCGAGAGGTTGCAGAAGAGGATCACGGGATCCTGCTGGAGTTAGTACGCACCAGCAAGTTGAGCGGACGGGCTAAACGAGAATTATAGCAAGAAACCATCTCTACACTGAAGCAGCTCAAGCGTGAGCTTTAGGCATTCTGTAGGCAGCGAATATTGCTGGCTGCCCTGCAGATGGATTCTGTCTCTCCGTTAAGGTCAAAATAAGGACATCGCCGCATACGTAGCTTGGGCCAAGTGGATTAGGAACAGGGGCATTGGATATGATTACCGGCACCAGCGCAGGGCAGCAAGACATGCTACATCTGCGGGAATAGCGGACACTTTGCACGGAACGGAACCCGAAAATCAGGCTAAGTAAGCCTCTCGATGCCAAGTCAGCCAAAAACTATCAACCAGGTGGCGATCGTATGCAACTTTTGCAAATGGAAGTGGCATCTCTAGAAGAATAGTCGAAAACGACTGTAGCCGAGAAAAGACGATGTGCAGGCACCGCATGCAGCACTGCACCGCGAGTCTAAGGTATCAGAAGAAGCACAACGAAAAACACTATTGGTACGGTATCGTGCGGTGCCAGGAATCTCCGAACACGAGTTCCAACTCCAGAACGCAGAGAACGTTGGACCTGATGAGATTGAATGCGCTCGCGGCCTATCGCAAGCCTGAGAGTGCAGGGGATACGGACACCGCCAAAATACTGTGGGTGTTACAGGTGACAACTGTCGATGCCGAGCATCACTGCCAGTAACTTCGATATCGACGTGCTGTTGGTAGAAATCCTGACATTGAAGGCAGATACAGAAGCACAATGCCGTGTAGTGAAGGAAGGCTGTTTGAGAGCAGAGGCCGTCGTCGAGAACAGCGACGTAGAATTGCAGGGAGTCTGGGAAGAGAAGTTCACTCCCCTGTACAAGGCTCGAAATATCTGGAATATCAGAGGAATACTGGTCCTACGTCGTGCTGAACTAGGTGCCGCTGGGAGTTAATGGCTTGCTCGGTATGGAATTTATAAGGAAGCACAAGGCGGTTATCTTCAGCGGCGAAACATTAAAACTGTATGGGCATTGCATGCCATTGGTAGGCGGTGCAACACAGATCACTCCACTATACCGAAGAATAAATTCGTCGGGCTATATCCAGATTGGAACCGAGCCGAAGTGTAGCAATAGGCTCGTGTGTATCGTCTTCACGAGGAAATGTTTGTATAGTGAGCCACGTGAACACCACAGAAAACGTGGTAGAGGTGCAACGGCTGACGGTGACACCTCGCGTGACTTCATGGAGAGCTTGATACAGCGCACTTGAACAAGAAAAAGCGTGCAGCCCTAGAGGAAATCACGACGGAATACGAGGGCGTATTCCATCTGCCAGGGAATAGACCGTACTCATATATGGTTGAGTACCGCATACCCCTCCAGGAGAGGGTGCAATCGACGAAAGTGCACCCGTACCGACTGCCGGAGACCCACAAAAATATAATGGAAGGGCAGATGGAAGAAATGCTGGTGGAGGGAACAATGGATCCCAGCAGAAGTTAATGAAATGCAACACTATCGGACGCTGCTACGAAGCCAGACGCCGCTGGAGTACAGAAGACACGAGTTGTCGTTTATTTCAGAAAACTTATTGAAGCCACCGTAGGAGACTCTTACTTACTGTCCAATGTTATGGAAATATCGAACCAGCTGGGACGAGCTCAATATTACTCCACACTGGACGTCGCCTCAGGATTTTACACAATCCCGATAGCAACGGAAAACAAGGAGAAAACTGAGTTTTCGACTTTACAAGGACACTGCGAATACAATCGAATGCCCTTCAGGTTGAAGAACGCAACTCCAACAATAGACGGATTAATGATCTCCATGTAAGCTGGATTGTAAAGTGTAAAGTGTTACATCTATCTAGATGATATAGTAGTACACGGTAAGACCTTCAAGGAGCATAATAAGAGTTTTCGTGAAATACTTCAGCGACTGCAAAAGGCAAAATTAGCTGTGCAGCCTGGGAAACGCCAGTTCCTGCGCAAGGAGACGCATTATCTGGTGCACTGTAACGTGGCAAAATATTAAGCCCTCATATACTGAATGCTCCTCGCACGACGGCTTCCAGCACGATCTCGTCGGGCCCCGGTAGAACTACTTATGACGATATTTAATAATTTTTTTTGTACTTTATTTTTTTTATTATTCGATTGGACGGACCGAGATAGAGAGTGAGGGAGAAAGGGAAAGAACACATCGTATACGCCGATTTTGTTCAGCTGCGGGACCTTGCATCGCTGCATGCCGCACGAGAAGACGCAACTTTCTTCCGCTTTCCACTGTCGGAACTTAGAGCAGTCTCGCTCGACAATCGTCTGCGGTGCCTATCAAGAGCGATGTACCTGTCAGACTGAGCTACACATATCTATATCTTAATTTTATTTATGCGTTGTCCAGCTGAGGCGCGGGTCGCGGTCATCTAGCGACAGCATTAACAGCCCAATTAACCGAGTTTGGCTCGTTAGGAGGGGATCATAGTTCACGGGCACGCGTCACGGTAGGACCTTAGGGCTCTTTCACGGTTACCGTCAAGCGAGAAAGACGTAGCGCACATTATATTGTCCCGCTCTACTTTTGGCGTCACGCAGCTCACTATCGAGGCGAGGAAAAGGAGCGTTGTCTCTCCAGAAATTAATTCGGAATTCATAATACTTCTACCCGCTACCGTAATAAAAGAAATCGAGGAGAGAATCTTTCGGAGCCATCTTGAGGTTTCCCGGATTTACGAAGAACATCGCTGCAGCATCGTCCCGGTGAGCTTTTTTACTCTCTACGGTCTTTCGTCATTTTTATTTGCTAATTCAGATGATATTTAGAGCTTGGACGTACCTGCGATTCTTGTATACCACGCGCAGCGTATCATTCGTATCAGGACAAACTGCGTCTATTTATTGTAACATCGAGATCATTTGGCAGTTAAAGCCGGGAATAAGTCACTTCGTACTTTCTGTTACCTTTTGTTCATTTATTGTAAAGTCGTGCGCGCGTTAGTATGTCATCTTGTTGTGTGCTTCGTATGAGAGGGATTGTCACGTTATAAACCGCGTTGCGTATTGTTCAGCTTCATTGACGTTTATTTGTTTTATATATTTATTTGGCATATTTATTTCTGGTTTTGATTTATTGGACTTCGCCTTATTATTTCCGCAAGCTTGTGCGGTGCGTGTTCGGCCATTGTCCCGTATTTTGTACTATAACGGTATTTATCGTTAACATTACCATGAAAGGGTTTTAGTTCGGACTCGAGCAGGGAGGAAATTACCGTAGGCTTCAATAGTAGGTAGAAGTATGATTTATTCAAGAATTATGATATAATAGTAATTGTTGCGGTACATGAAAAAGAATATAAATTTTAGTTGTTCTACTACGATATTTCTCTCTGGTATTTCTGGCTACTCTGCGCTTACAAATGGTTATTCCGGGCTCTTGTATGCCTCTATAATCGTGTACGCAAAAAGAATTTAAATATGCGCTGTGACAGGATTGGCTTTTAAGTATAATTATTGGTAAAGCTGTACAACAACTTTCCGTTTCCTACCGTGTTCTCTGGGTAACTTATCTTAGCCTATGCGACTGTCGCATCTGTCGATACAGTGCCGATGCACGCCATTGAATTATTACCGTACTAAAATCTTTCTACTATGGTTCGATATTGGTCTTCTATTTATGTCACGAAACCTCGTGGTAGGAGTGGGTCTCTCGCATGAGACCCCCGTGCCGGCCTATTCGCTCGCTGGCTCGCTCGCCTGACCGACGCTGCATTCCGACGTCAGCGAAATGCACCCGGAGTGCATTCGCATAGATGGTACATGTCAGGCCGCCCCTCATATGATCCGGTATTATTCGGGATATTTTCCTTATTTGCTACAAATTATTCCTATTTCTTACAGACCTATATCCCTAAGCTACTAAAGTGTGTATTCAATTCAATATGCTCAAGCCTTTATAGTCTCTGGGATGTATTTGGGTCGAATTGCTTGCAGAATTATCGATCCTTGACTGCGGTTGCGAGTCTGCTCTGTTGTTATTTTGACGGTGTCTAGCTGGACGCAGCAAAGACTCAGCTGCCAGACGTCTAGTGTGGTGGCTGACGTCATAGATTGGTCCCGTATATACCAGAGCAGCTACAGGCTATCCCTGGATCATCTGGTCTTTCTTCCTGGTGGTTGAGCTTCTGCATCGGTGGGATCTGCGAACAAAAGTGTTCCTCAAATGCCAAATTTCCGGTAGTTTTATACCGGCATCCCCTCCGTTCACCCCATGTTCTTGATATCACTATATCTGGTGGCGGTCCTTTAGCCCATCTACTGTAGCCCATCGATAGCATTGGTCCTTTTTAAAATTCGTCGATGGTCTTTAACGATAGTTTCTAATTTCCACTGGTCTCAGATGGCGCTTCCCTAATCGTGCTTTTCTGACCGAGTAACGGGACTTTGCCTCTGACGTGCCAGCCTACATGGTGTGAGTGACGCGTGGTAGCGATGCTTCATTGTGTGCACCTCTTGACATCCCGTGATTTTCGAGTTGGTTTGGGTGTGTGGAATTGACCCGGCATAGGCCGTATCACGAGCTAAATTTTCTCGGAGACATATTATTTGACTTTATTTGACTTTATGTTCCTTGTGCTGACCGTTCGTTGGAATTCCGTTGGATATGAGTTAATTCTATAATAATTGTGAATCTTTGAATTTTATCTTCACAGTTCACACATTTCTTTATTTCACTTTCGCACTTTTTTGTAAGATGCTTCTCCGCACATTTCCCGCATATCTCATCTTTCATACAATCTTTCGCGAAGTGGTAATAACCGCAACACTTAAAACATCTTAAAATCCCTATGTATTCACGAACTTTGCATATACTCTATCCTATCTTCACTTTTTCTTCTACCAGCATCTTTCCGTGCGTTACGGCGTCCACCTCTGCTATGACTGTTGTTCGTTAAGATCCTTCATTCATTCAGGAATCGATCGGGATTTAGGGTGCGCATGGGAGTGTGAGAGAAGGAGTAAGTGCCGTGATAGCTTATACTAGGGATGTTCGATTCTCTAAAAAAAATCGATTCTCGAATCGATTCTGAATCGAATGATGAGAATCGATTCTCCTTAAAAATCGTGATGAAAGAATCGATTTTGCAAGATTCGATTAAAAAATCGTTAAAAATTATTTATACATAATATAAATATACGTAATACAATATTAAGCCGGAAAATTTTGTAGTAATTTTTATTTTCGAAAATATTAATTAAAAACGTATACACAATAATTAATATTTTGTCAATTGCCAGCTTTTTATAGACAACGAATTCAGGAACAGTAGCTGTTCTAGATGGTCCGGCGAAAGGCGGCTTCTGTGATCCGTTAAAATATACCCGGCCCTCGAAAACAACCGTTCAGATGGTACGGATGTAGCAACGATTATCAAGTGTTTTTTTGCGATCTTACTTAGAGTGGGATATATCGATCCGTATTGTTTTAACCAATAGAACATTGGATTATCTTTAAGATTAATCAATGGTTGATCTAAGTAGTGTTTGAGATCAGTTGGAATTTCATTTTGGTGCTGTTGCGTAGCATTTATTGTTTTGATTTTAAGGTTATCGTGATAGGACCATAGGTCATCAGCTGATTCAGAAATGTCCATGTCACTTTCGGCAACTGCATCAATAGATGAATTCGTATTCGTATGATCAATTTCTCTTATGAATTTAGAAATACGGCCGATTGCATTTGAACATGGTAGAGGGTGATTAAAGTGTAATTTTTTGAACTTAGGATCTAGGATTGTTGAGATTGCCATGATAGAATTACTCTCTATTTGCCCAAATCTCGACGAAATCGATTGTTGAAGACTGTTAGTTAAAGAAAGCGCAGTTGGCGTTTTCAGTTTCAAGCGAAGTTCTTCATTTTTATTTTTCAAGCAATTGATTAGTGGAATTATTTTGCTGGCCGTGATAAATTGTTCTCCACATAATTCCTTTGTAACTTTTTCAAGTGGTTGCAGTACCTCCATTATTTCGTTTGCCAACTGTAGTTCGGATGCAGTCAGCATCGGGGGTGAATCCGGGATATTTAATAATATCGATCCAACTTCTTGTGAAAGTAAAATGAATCGTTGTAACATGTAGAAGGTTGAGTTCCAACGTGTATCAATGCTTTGAATTGACTTGAGGTGAGTGACCTTCCGCAAAGCATCAGCAACCGTAGACGACTGTTTGAAATAGGTGACAATTCTTTTTACTTTGACGCACAATGTAATCGCATCTGGAAACTTCATTGTATCCTCAGCGACCAAATTAATTGAATGTGCAAAGCACGAAATATATCTGGCCGGTCCGAAAGTGTCTTTTACTGCTTTCTTCATATTCGATCCATTGTCAGTTACGAAAACGACTATTTTTTCATCAGCGATATGCCAATTCTCCAAAATATTCTTCATCCATTTTCCGACGACTGTCGAAACGTGTCGCTCTGTTAGTTCTGTCACACCAATCGTGGTGCATTGCAATTCGCCTTCGAATTCGTAATGAACAGTCATCCTTAAATACCCAACAGTATTGAGAACATCGGTCCAGATATCCGCTGTTACTGAGAAATGATCTATTTTTTCCAATTTCCGTTTTTCATACATCTAAAGGTACTCATATTTTTTCTCCATTTGTTTTGTGATCGACTTCCTCCCGGGAACAGAATAAAGAGGTACAATGGTTTTCACCAAGTTTTTGAAACCTTTATTGTCCACTATCTAAAGAGGTAAGTTATCCGTTGCAATCATGAAAAGAATGGCATTAGTGATTTCTCCTGCTCGTCTACCTCCATCTGAAAAAATAAAAATCATGCATTTTCGTGCAAAGGTGCGATAAAGTCCGAGTTTTGTTGTTCTTAAGAATGTTGACCATAGTAATTCTTAGGCAAGCGACCGTGTAAATTAAAACATTTATATAGATATAGCATCTATGTTCGGTTAGTAGGATGAACATTTTGCGAAACATAACTCAGGGTGCGATTCTAAGCGCGGGAACGGGAAGCCTAATTCAAATTCCGCATTTGCAAATTAATATGGATATCGGGTCTAATTGCTCGAAACAATTAAGTTAAAATTGATTAAGCAACCAGATTCGACAATTCTTTTTTTACAGTTTCTTTATTAAAGCAAAAATTGATTAAGCAATCAGGTTCGACAATTCTTTTTTTACAGTTTCTTTATTAAAGAATTGTCGAATCTGGTTGCTTAATCGATTTCGTTGCAGATCAAACGAAAATATTTGTGCAATGAATATCTATAATTTTATACTTACCAATTCTGTTTTAATTTGTGATCTTTAGTGAAGTAGAAGTGGAATATCACAATGAGACTGAGTTCATTAGTATACAATGTAAATTGTAATTTGTAAATCGTATAAGCGTCTAGACGTAGAAATGTAGAAATACTAGGAATCTGTCTATCAACGTGTCAAAGATCACACAAAGCGCTAGTCCGCAAGTACAATGAAACAGGGAAATTGGAAAGTTCTGGAAAGTGGAAACAGGAGGTAGGGGTATTTTCTTATTGGCGTAGGAGAGACGTCGCGCTGCCTGACTTTTAATTCGTCGGCGAGCCGGGTGTGCGCGCAGCGGGCGCTAAAG
This sequence comes from Cylloceria caligata, assembly GCA_963942595.1. Lineage (NCBI taxonomy): Eukaryota > Metazoa > Arthropoda > Insecta > Hymenoptera > Ichneumonidae > Cylloceria > Cylloceria caligata. The sequence continues at coordinate 35,334,254 of OZ012710.1, read as the reverse complement.
CAGACCCAGTGGAGAGGGTACCCAACGACCTTAATGTGGGGAAAAATTCCCCCATCTGGCATCACTGAACGTGGAAAGTTTCCATCGCAGATCGCACTCTCACTCCCACAGCCTGAATCACCCTATCACCACGTCTCCCGTGGCGATGAAGCAAAATAACCAGTGAACCAATAAGGAGACCATCCCCACTATAGTTTCTCGATCTGTAGAAAGTACGGTAACAGAACAGAACAGAACACAGAATAAAACAAAGAAATAGAAAAACCGGAAAAATCGGTTGTCGATTCTTGAGGTGGAGAATCGATTCACCAAAAAATCGAGTAACAGAAAATCGATTCAAAAGATCGATTTTTTTATCAAAAGAATCGATCTTTTTAAGAATCGAATCGGAATCGAACATCCCTAGCTTATACTGCCGAAAGAATTGAGCTTACATATTGGTATAAACCAGAGCTAATTTACGGAATATTTTCTGTATATTTTTCTGGGTTTTTTTATTGAGAAATCTGTAGTCAATTTAAATAAATAAATAATCTGCCCTAGAGGCATTTGTGAATCCTGTATCTGTGTGATTGTCTGAGCTTATTTATTAATTTATTTATAGACCTATTTCTTGACTTGATTTATGTATTTTATTTATTGGTTTTGTTTATTGGATTTATTAATTATTACCTCGACAGCCCGAACCATCCACTCTACCTTGAACAGCTGTAGCTAGCCTGGGCTGAGTCTGATCGCAACCATCGTTATTTTTCCTCCCGGCGCGTAAGCGCCTGGCGCCCGACTCGAAAGAGCAAAAATAAAGGCAGAATAAGTGATCCGACCAGCTATAGGTAACGCGTGGTAAGATGGGATAAAATTAACGTTTCAGCACGTAATCTCGAGAAAAGGAGTGCGAGCGAATCCAGAAAATCTCGTCATGGTGGACGAATTTCCAGTGCCCATGATTAAAGGCATGCAATCATTGTTAGGATTGGCCTGCTATTACCGAAAATTCATAGAGCACTTCTAAAGAATCGCCAAACCACTCACCAAACTGGCACTCAAGAATACGAAGTTCGAGTAGACGGCAATGAGAAAAGCAGCGTTTCAGGGGTTATGCCGGTACCGGGTAATTGGATTATTCGGTATTCGGTATAATATTAAAAAGTCATTATTTTTTGGGATCGTTTGCCGATAAGGAGATGGATTTCGAGTTATCGATGAAAACGCGAATTTATATAAAAGGAAGTATTTATTATAGGCAACGGTAACTTCCCGTTGTCTATTTAAATGTTGTTGGATAATCAGTTGGCGCACGGCGATTGATATTCGTCGTGCGACTACCTGTTGCTGTGCTCTAGCACACTGCATTCGGTTGGGCCGGAGATAGCCGAGGCAGGGCTTCGCGGAGCCGAGGCTGTGCCTTGTAGGCACGCCGCGTTGAGCGAGAGGATGTCTCTCTCGCTTGACTTCGGCTTCGCCCGCCGGCTATCTCTCTCTATTGACTTCAGCGCCCAACGATGCTTTCGTATCCCGCAGCCATGTTGGAAAATTTGACACTTTTTCGGAACAACCACGGGAACAGCGCATGCATTTCGGGACTCTCGGACTTTTCTTCACTGCATTCACCGGACTCGCTCAACTTTTTGTGCTCATCAGGACTCAAAACTCAAGGTAAGCGTACATCGTCATAATTCAGTGCAATTCACTGGCGGTGAGGAGAATAAAATAAGCGGTACAGCAACATCATTGTCTCAATTTGTGGCAAGCGCTGCAGCATGGGCTGCACCACGTTTTCCTCACTTTATCTTGCCGGCTTAATTAATATAATTATGCATGTGCTTTGTATTCACTGTAGTTTCCCCCAGAGAATCTGCTGGGAAAATACAGTGACTATACTCTGCTCATTTGTGCATCCTCAGTCTATGTTTGTAATGTGTCACGCAGTGCTGACTGCGTCACTGTTCTCATGCTCTATTCTCAGCACTTAAGCAATCAAATTGCAAGTGCTCTCAACTATTCACTGTGACTTTTCTCAAATAAATCTGCTGAGAGCTCGCAATGAATAATTGACACATTTTACGCACTCATTTATCTCATAGCGTGACATGCTCCGCAGCACTGGCTGCAGCACGTACACTGCTCGTGCACACCCAGCACACAATTAATACAATTGTGTGCTGCTCAAGCTTCATACAGAATTCAATTCAGTTTGTTTATTTATATTTGTCAATTCTCTGTTTTTTTGGTGTATTTATTTATATAATTATGATTCTTTCCAAATTTAACCGATTTTTGCATTTGTTGTTAACGTTATATTTTTCCAAATTATATACAAAACTCTATTTTGTATCCGAGCTAAAGGAAGGTGAAATAAACCACTTTCTCAAGATAACAACAATTGTGTCTGGTTTATTTATCATCCTGTCGTAAGTGAAGTCTCATATTTTTCCAATATATTCGCAAGTTCATTCTGTCAAACTACATCGGACGGGATTCTGAAACAAATGTCAATGAAAGAATATACAATAATACGTTGTTTCGAGTATTTGACGAGGAACCAACCGTTCTCTGTTGAGTCTAATTTAATACTGATTTTCGTAAAGCAGTTGCTAACTGTGTTCACGAAAATCCCTTAATTCGCAATTTTAGCGTTAGCCTATCGTCGAACGCCAAGCGAGTCGCCTCATGCTGCGTCGGCGTTCTTGGTGTCGTTCGTACGATTGGGCATTGAGCTTCGTTTCCTGTCTTGAACGAATTCCAATGTTTCTTTGCTATGGAATATTCGAGAATATATGAAATACGAAGTGGAATATTCCGCGCCACAACACAGGATTTGAAGACCGCTCTAACCACAGTGCCGGTCTTACACTATCCGGATTTCGAAAAGTCATTTGTGGTCACGGCCGACATTTATGACAACACTATGGGCGCCATCCTCCAACAGGACAAGGTCGGAGAAGATATGTCGATATATTCTGCAAGTCGAACACTATCAAAGGCCGAGGTCAATTACACTACGACGGAGAAGGAATTACTTGCAATCGTGTGGACCCTTACTCAGTTCCGGCCTTATATTTATGGTGCACAATTTAAGATAGTGACTAACCATCAACCGCTCACCTAGTTGTTCGATGTCAGATACTCAGGTTGATAATTAAGGCACTGGAAAATATAGTTTCATGTAAAGTTTAAGGCAGGACAACGTAATACCAACGCAGACGCATTAGGCTGTATATACGCCACCACAAGACCTCAAACACGAGAGTGAGTAATCTCCAGTAGATCAGAAAAGGACAGCGAATCAGAGGGAGGATGTGGTATAAACGACAGTACAGTATAAGTAGAGAGCCGAGGGGACAGAGCACGCAGCCAAGCGAGAATGCAGCACGTTGGAAGGAGAGAGAATCGAAGTGTGAAGTGCAGAGACTCAGCGCATGCCTGCAGAACGCTCTGTTACGCGTTGCCCCGCCACAACGTTGCGGAAAGCAGTGGAAAGACGGAGAGAGAGGACGTGCGGGACAGCTACAGCAGCGCCATACTGCATGGTCAGCATAGAAAGCGAGAACGTCCTGCGCGAGTGAGAGCCGCGCTGCGGCCTGAGAGAGCGAGAGAGAGAGAGAATTGATTAATTAATTAATTAATCAACGTTTATTCAGCTGTATAGCTATTACTTACAAGTATAATTGATTACAACGAATATAACAAATATAAAAAATATTAAATTATTAAATTGCAGGTACCGTCCGAATTACATAATTATTTACTTTTCTTTTAAATACATTTAACCTATCACAATCTTTAACATCCCTGGATAATTTGTTATACCATTTAATTCCAGTATAGAATACACTTCTTTGGACTATGCTTCTTTTCTGTAATTCTACCTGAATATTATTCGCTTGTCTTGTATTCATATTCGATATCTCTCGCCTTATTATTATTCTATTACTTAAATTCTTTGGCAACAGTACACGTACTATTTTTAAAAGAAAAATATATTAGTTATAATAGATCCTTTGCCTCATAGACATGAAACATAGGGCGTCCAACATTACATCAATGCCAGTATCCCTCCTAGAATGCAAAATACCTTGCATTGCTCTATTCGGTATTTTTTGCAATATCTTATGCTCCGTAACCCCCATAATAAAAACTAATCTATTTTCCAAGTTTTTAAATTATGTAATTACAGCACTCCTGAAATCGTAACGTTTCATCTATCACTATACCTACATACTTAATAGCATTTACTTTTTTTATCTCAAACACCATTCAAACTCCGTATTTCAATAACCCTTTTCATGATTTTCCTTACACTCCTTATCACCATAAATTTTGTTTTATTTTTATTCAGTTTTAGGTTGTTCATTTCCATCCAGTTCTCTATCCTATTAAAAGCATGGTTCATTTTTGTTGTATCTGCAAACTACTGTCCCCAACTACATATATTAGTGTATCATCCGCGAATAACTTTATCTCACAATCTTCATTACGCAGATCAAATGTATCGTTAATATACAGCGTGGCCGATTTATCTGAAGACATTAAAATATTTCGAAAACTACGCATCGGATCAAAAAAAGTTCTCAATAAAATTTGTTCGCCTGGAAGGGGGTCATCCAATGATAGCAAAGTCGACCCCTCACCCCTACCTTCTGGGTTGGGGGTGGGGGCAAGTATGAAATCGTAAATCAGTCGGGTTGGTAGGAAGGAAGAGAAGAGCCTGACTGCAGTACTTGTAACTCGTGTTTGAAAAATACGGCTTGTGTTGCTCGTGTCCAAAAAACCTTTGCTGCAGCCATATCTTCTGCTGTGAGAGGAGCGGTTCCTGCCGATTCTAACCTCTTCCTCATTCTGGCCACTACTCTGACACAAAATGAGGTAAGACGACACAATTTTGTGAGTGAAGAACAGCGATAAATGAGCTCCCAATGGTACTCTGGCGTCACAGTTGCCGCGAGAAGAGCTAACCCCGGCCGGGCTTCCATATTGTGCAAATCCTCAGAATCAGCTGAGGTTTTCGGCCAAAATTCAATAGGTTTCACCATCCATGGTGGACCTGACCACCACAACTGATGAGGGGCCAATTGAGCTGTTGAGATACCCCGTGATAAACAATCTGCAGGATTGCTTGTGCATGAGACATGACGCCACTGAGGATTGGGTGTGAGTTCTTGTATCTGAGATACTCGATTTCGAACGTAGTCTTTCCACCGAGCAGGATGCGCTTTGATCCAGGTGAGAGTTACCGATGAGCCCGTCCACAGGTGAGTAGATGAGACTTTGATCTTGAGCGTGGCTTGAACGTATGCAACCAATTTTGCTAGTAACAGTGCAGCTGTCAGTTCAAGCCGTGGTATGGTAAGCTTCTTGAGAGGTGCCACGCGTGTTTTTGAGCAGACAAGTAAAGCCACCTTTCCTGTGGACATTGAGTCGACCGTGATGTAAATCACTGCGTTCATGACCAGTTGAGATGCATCAGAGAAGCCATGCAATTCCACTGTTGAATTGCTCCATGTATTGAACCAACGAGGAATTGAGAGCCTGGCCAGGCTTTTGAGATCTTCTCTGATAGCAGTCCATCGTGCTGAGACCTGAGATGGCAGTGGTTCATCCCAGCTGAGTTTGTGAAGCCAAAGCTCTTGCAAGAGTATTTTGCTTCTTGTCACAACCGGTGAGACGAAACCGAGTGGATCAAAGAGTTGAGCCACCTCTGAAAGAATGAGGCGTTTTGTGAAATTCTCCTGAGTTAAGTTGAACCGGGATGAGAATGTGAACTTGTCTTCATTAGGAAGCCAAGTCAGACCAAGAATTTTGGTCTCGCAGTCGTCCATTGAGATAGCAGAGTTTGACTATGATGATGAAATATTAGCAAGGACCGTGTGGTCCGACGAGTGCCACTTGGCGAGTGGAAAACCGCCCGCCATACACAAGTCCTTGAGCTGTTGAGCAATTTCAATGAGTTCATGAGCTGAATCCATGTTCCGGATTGAAGGACCAACTGTTTGAGATTCCGTCCGATGGTGTTTGACAGATCTGTGAATATATTGGAAAAATATGAGACTTCACTCGAAACAGGGTGAGAATAAACCAGACTTGTCGATGGAATTTAGAGAAAGTGGTTTTATTATACCTTTCACATAAATACAACTTAATCATGTATATTTGCAAAATTATAAAAGTAGAAATATATACAAAATGGACCAAATTCAGCAATACTACAAAATAATATAAATAAATGCACCAAAAAACACCGAGAATAAAACTGAATTTAATTTTGGAACCTGAATTTTAATTATGAGATTTTGCAGCCCACAATTGTATTAATTGTGCTGTATGTGGTGCGAGCGGTGTGCCCGCTGAAAACAGTGTGCATGCTGCAGCCAGTGCTGCGGAGCATGCCACGCAAGGAGATAAATGAGTGCACAGACAAATTCTATGCCTGTCACCAAGTACTCAATAAAAAGTGATCTAGCACTTAAAGCAGGTGAGTGCTGACACATGAAAGTCTGGCCACTGTCTACCTTCAGTGTGACAGGTTATGAAGCAGTCTGCGCTTCAGAGCATAACAAAGTGAGCTTGAGGATGCACAAAATGATCAGACTGAATTCACAACACTTTCCCAGTCAGTTTAATTGGAGGAAAGTGCAGTGAATTGGTACAACACACGCAATTATATTAATCGAGTATGCTATCAGGAGTACAAATTGAAAATGCGGGATTTTTTTCTATTTTTGAACGTTTATTCTGAAAAAATGGTAACAAATGAATTATTCAAAGTATTGTCCATCGCTAGCCACAACTTTTTCCCATCTTTCTGGCAATTTACGGATACCGTCGCGAAAAAATTCGGCCGGCTTGGCTGCTATCCAGTCATCGACCCATTTTTGGGCTTCTTCGTAAGAATGGAAGCGCTGGTCAGCTAGGCCATGTGTCATCGATCGGAAAAGGTGGTAATCGGAAGGAGCAATATCTGGGCTATACGGCGGGTGGGGTAAGACTTCCCATTTCAGCGTTTGTAGGTATGTTTTGACCGGCGCTGCAACATGTGGCCGAGCGTTGTCATGTTGCAAAATTACTTTGTCGTGTCTTTGCTCGTATTGTGGCCGTTTTTCTTTGAGTGCGCGGCTCAAACGCATCAATTGAGTTCGGTATAGTGCTCCTGTGATGGTTTCGTTCGATTTCAATAGCTCATAATACACCACACCCAGCTGGTCCCACCAAATACAGAGCATGAGCTTGGCGCCGTGAATATTTGGTTTGGCCGTCGATGATGATGCATGGCCGGGGTAACCATATGATTTTTTGCGCTTCGGGTTATCGTAATGGATCCACTTTTCATCACCAGTGACAATGCGATGCAAAAAACCCTTCCGTTTTTGCCGTTCGAGCAGCAGTTCGCATGCAAAAAAACGGCGCTCGACGTCTCTCGGCTTCAGCTCATACGGCACCCAATGTCCTTGCTTTTGGATCATTCCGAGGGCTTTTATACGATGGGAAATGGCTTGTTGTGTCACTCCCAATGAATCTGCGAGCTCTTGTTGAGTTTGACACGAGTCTTCATTGAGTATTGCCTCCAATTCAGCATTCTCAAACTTTTTCACTTGGCCCGGCCGCTCTTTGTCCTCAACGTCAAAATCACCACTTCTAAACCGCACAAACCATCTCTCGCACGTTGAAACCGATGGAACATGACTCGGATAAGCCTCGGAGACCAATCGATGTGCTTCAGCAGCACTTTTCTTCAAATTAAAGAAGTAAATTAAAACTTCCCGCAAATGCTGTTTTGTTGGCACGAAACTCGACATATTGAGAGCTCAAAAAAACTATGAATTTGACACTGCGACAAATTGACACATACTGAAAATTAAAGCTATAAGACGTAGCTTTGACATGAACATAGTCACAGTACTGCCTGATGCGTATAGCGTTAGTAACGCCATCTGTTATCAAACCCGCATTTTCAATTTGTACCCCTGATACTTATTGAGTGAAAAAACGTGGTGCAGCCCGCGCTGCAGAGCACGCCAAAAGTGTGAGACCGTTAGTGTTGATGTACCGATATGAACCTCCTCACCGTCATTGAATTACGTTGAATTATAACGGTGTACGCTTACCTTAATTTGAGTCCTAGTGAGCAAACGAAGGTTGAGATAATCCGGTTGAGAAAAGTGAAATTGTCCAAGCCTTCCAAAAGCGTGCGCTGTTCGGTGCGGATTTTCACGTAAGTGTCGAAATGAGCAATATTTCTGCCGGATCTGAAAGCGTCGTTGGGCGCTGAAGTCAATTGAGAGAGATAGCCGGTGAGCGAAGCCGAAATCAAGCGAGCGAGACATCCTCTCGCTCGACGCGGCATGCCTACGAGGCACGACCTCGGCTCCGCGAAGCCCTGCCTCGGCTATCTCCGCCCAACCGAACGCTGCGTGCTCGAGCATAGCAACAGGTCGACGCACGGCGAATATCGATCGCCGTACGCCAGTTGATTATCCAACATATACAATTGACGATTTCATAACTGTATTCCGGTCCAGAAAACCACACGGCGCAAGGGATATTCGAACTCATACAGCATACGTTAAGCCACACCATTTCTTATATTGACTGATGTTAATATCCCATGCTTCCACACTATTTCTTATATTGACTGATTTTAATATCCCATGCTTCATACACAATCCTTGTTATAGTTCAAGGCCAAAAGAAGTGTAGAGATTATTATGGAAACTTATTCGTCAATTCGATATTATCACATAAAAATACATACATATTAGTAGTATGTGTACACCTTTGCTCCATCCCACTCCTATCCCCACTCCTTCCCCCGCCACGCGGCTACCCCCACCACCTCACTTTTCCACCGCCGCGCTACCCACTCTGCTTGACCAGTGTCGGTAACGTGGAGATGGTAAAGTGAGGTGGTGTGGGTACCTTGGTGAACAAGGAAGAGTAGAGATAAGAGTAGGATGGAGCAAAGGTGTACACATACTTGGAAAAATGAATAAAATTATGTACTCACCACCACCGCAGCTGTTGTAGGCATCTACCCTCCTGCCAAAGCGATTTTAAACTCCTGTCTCTCGAATGTACTCTCTCACACACGCACACACACACACACATACACATGCACAGCGTCTTTAATTCATTATTATGTCCTCGTCAAAGCCCTCGTCCACGGCATCGATATCGTAGCCGATATCTATCTCATCACCGAGGGCTTCTATAATAAACGCCGCCACATCCACGCGTTCACCGTTCGATAAGCGAACCCGCGGAACGCTATCGCCGGCAAGAGGTCGCATCATGACAGCGATCAAGTCATCTCCACCGCACGCTTCTTCGACGAGCTGCTCGATACCTGCAACGTCCACGCGGTCGAGTCCGTATATGGAAAACTCCATGACAAGAACCGGTAGCATACTTGCTAGAGGATCCGGATGAAATAGGTGAGACCAGTCGATGTAAATAGTTTCGCCGAAATCGACTAGCAACACCTCGCAGTACCCATCAAAGTCCGGGTAAACCACTTCCCCGCGGGCAACGTTATTGAAACGAGGCACAATACAGGACATGCCGATATGCAACTCCCCAAGTTCAATGGATCTTCCACGACGTTCCACTAAATACACACTACGTAGGAGTTCTTCCAACTCGTCGTATGCATCGCACATTTCCTGCGTACGCAGAAACACACTCATTTCACTCTCGACAAACATTAATCGGCACCAAAACGCGTCGCTTAAAATCTCCTTGCCGTATCGTGGATACATATTGCTTTTTATTGTTTCCAAACAGGATGCCAAAGACAGACTAAATGCTCGAGACGCTACTAGAGAGTATCACGGGCATAAAGATAACAGCCTCCTATGAATCATAACTAGGTATCCATCACTTTGAATGCAACGAAAGAGGTTTTCGAGCATGCATAGCCCTGCGCTATGCTCCTCGCAAAGTGCTTGCTCTGCAGTAAAAGATATAGAATATGTTCCCTCACAGAGAGAGAGAGAGAGAGAGAGAGAGAGAGAGAGAGAGAGAGAGAGAGAGAGAAAGACTTCAATTATTATGCTATAAAAATAAGAGACACAGTAAGATCAGATATTTTTAAATTAACCAATATTTTATGGAAAGCACTTTATACATTTACCGTCGTATGCAACAGCCCTGCAAACACGGTCATCCACGCTCGGAGATTCCTTCACCGTTAATTTTATTTTTATCGCTATATGGAATTAATTTGTATTATCACTCGTAATATTGCTTTTAAATTATTTTTCGCTGTGGTCGTTGTCATCATAGTGTACTTCTGAAAAAAAGAACGAAACAACTATTTAATTGAGCGCACTGATCAACAAAAAACATCGTGTACAGAATAATCGATATTGTCTTACCTGATATGCCACGACTCATTATACAAAGTTGGCAGCGTTGAGAATCTTCTGCCACCGACGACAACTGCGGATGAGGATGTCGGGTGGCACTTTTCTTTCCCGAAGTTAGCTCTATCTTCCTCTCGCTCTCCATGACACGAATAACGAACCCTCGGTGTCGGCTCATATGCTGGGGCTGCTCGCTCTGCAAAACATTATTTTTTTAATTAAAAATAAATATCACATGATTTAAAATTATTTTATATTTTTTACTTACCAAGCTCCGCTGCTTTGCTGCTAATCGACATTGGCACGTATTCCATGATCTGCTGTGTTAATAAAACAGAGACGAGCGATCCGTCTTCTTTCTAGCGCAGACCTTTGCTGATGCTTCGGTTTTACGACTGTCTGTCTCTCTCTCTTTCTCTCTCTCACTGTGACTGACATCTGTGTATACTTTATAATATTTCGAGCGAAATTTACACTATATACAATTATTTACAACAGTTTCTTTATCACAAATAGCTGCACATACGTAGAATTATTGCGTTCGCAACGCAACACCCGATGCATGATCAGCGATATGACCACGAAACAGCACAATTATTTCGGACAAAATAATTTTCATAAACTCCGTATCCTCTGGCGTTAGCAAGATCGCGATGTGTTCGAGCGCTTCTTCAAAGAAGTCCTTGGAACCGATGATCTCATACGCTACTGCACGAGTCATTTCACTGGCAACTATCTTTTCACGGACATATGATACCACCTCGTTCATACACCTCTGAATCGTTTCACTTTTGCTCTCTAGAGCCTGCCTATGGATATCAATTCTTCTACTTATTTCGACGAGCATATCAAATGTAGACCGCTGAAGAACAATGTTTGGAGAGTATTTTCGGAAGCGTTTCCGTTTCGATTCTCCAGATTCCTCTTGATTCTCGTATTCCTCATCAGCGCTACCGCTTATTTTACCAAATGACACAGCTCTGTGCTGGTAACACGAGGTTAAAAGTGTGTAATGCGTTGTGTGCTCTATGCGGGTATTACACATTTTCTCGGCATCAGTCACATGAGCTTCGAAATATTGCTGTACGCGAGAAAAATCACTTTTAAACACTCGCCACTCGTCCGCACCAAGTGTAATTCCGGTAAAAGTATTCGACAATATTTTCACCACCGGTGTAAGCGTACACGTAGAGTTCAACTCGAACCCGGCTACGATTATTTTACCAAATGATTTATTTAAACCGTACATAACGGGGTTCGCTATATACTGCGATATCGCATGAGGCTTAGCACCGTTATTTGCCATTTTTATTGCTTTCCTGTAGACTGTAACTTTTCGAATGAATCGTCGGTGGTGTTCATACTCCGTTTTATACAGATTGCCCACACCACCTAACTGCATTGCCTCTTCTTTTGATACTGCAAATCATACGCCTGAAAATTGCTAGCTAATATCCTTTGATATTTGTCGCATTCTCCTCAACAGCCTAGTAACAGCAGCAGATATATCCCAAAACTCTTGCATACTCGCGCACACTTATGCGCACACCCACAGATTGACATACAGATAATATTCGTCGGTGAAATTTGATGATTTTCCTCATGGCCAAGTGCCTTGAAATTAGATGAAAACAATATGACTTTCATCAGCGAAACTCGATAACTAAGTACATCATCATCGCTAAATATTTCCCTAGGTCTTGCTTTTGTAAAGCGATCGCGTGCGGCCATCTTCTTGGTTAGTCGTATTCATTACATCGTTGCAGTATATGCAGAGAGAGAGAGAGAGAGCTTGTTAAAGGAATATATATAAAAGTGAACCGCTTTGAAAATTCTCTAGTTAATTGTCTGATTTACTGTGGTTACTACTACTACTACTACTACTACTCTAACAGCACAATAATGGTCAGAGTGGTAAAGCGCTCATTGATAAGAAAATTGATAGAGTTTATATTGAAGCGTAGACCGTCGTTGCGTTCGCGCTGGGGTAGAAGAAATCTACAGATCACCCTATGGGAACTTCCGACACAGGCGGCTGTTCGTAAAATTCGCGGTATGCTGTGCGAGTGTCATCAACGCGATTTAGTTGACGCGTATAATATTGGATTGTTTGATAATCAAATAATTATTAATTCGGTGGTGCGTGTTATTCGTCGACGAGGCTGGCTGAATGAGACTGCTCTGCAACCCATACTCAATGAAAGACGTAAGTAATATACAGCGCTAATTACTTTTATTTTATTTCCTTTATTTCATAAGATTTTTATATAGTTCGACGGTATGAGGACGCAGAAATGGGATCCGACACCTATGATTTCGATGAGGAGGGTAGAACCGATTCAGATGATCATAGCAGGGACAACGATAGCGACAGCACCGTAGGGAATCGCTGGATAAATTTTACCCAGCCATTCTGCGGTCATAAACCTACAAACGGTCTTTTCATGGCAGGCCCCTCGAGAGAACCAGATGAATCCGTCGCAGGCCCATCGCGACAATACAGTTCAAACGATGATGCCAACAGCAATACAGACAGCGAGGAAGAAGAAGAAGAAGAAGAAGAAGAAGAAGAAGAAGAAGATGAAGAAGAGGAGGAGGAAGAAGAAGAAGAAGAAGAAGAAGAAGAAGAGGAGGAGGAGGAGCAAGACGTAGACGATGACGACGAGGAGGAGGAGGAAGAGGAGGAGGACCCTGTAGATTCAGGTAAGCTTTTAATAATACAACTACGCTGACAAAAATAAAAAAATTACGCGGATAATAATAGTAAAATGAAAAAGCAGGGTACGAGACGGACCCAAACGTTTTTCGCTTTGCACGATTCACTGTGCCGAGACCGCCGACAATCGAGTTGGTTTACGAAATGCGTCGGCGGTTCCCGGGTGCAGTCGACGGATTCGAGGACTAGAAGCAAATATAAGTTTGTAATTCTTACGTTACACGAATTATATGCATAGTATATGGCCAGCGACAAACAAAAATTTAAAGTAAATTAAATAAAAATTCTAATAAATGGTTTAATTATGCCTGCAGGTGGACAGACCGGCGATGGAAGGACTGCTGCACGGGGTGGTGATATTTTGCCTCCTGGTGAACGTTTCGGTATCGACAACGAGCAGAGACGTTATTTTTCACGCTTTAGGATGCAGGGTCGAGAGACAGATTTTTATTTTCGTCAGCCACCGGTCGGTATCGATCATCTGACATGGTTCGAGGGAGGTGTACGAGATGTTCTCACACGTCTTACAGAATCGTGCGAAGGACATGATTATGTGGGTATGACTCTGAGCGTACCGTCTTTTGCGCAAGGACCTGTATGGTTATCATTTCGACCAGCTCGTGACATCGTTCCCGACGATATATGGCGACTAATTAATAGTGTAGCTCAGAGCGCGCGCGAATTTCGAATAGACGCTGGTACATGTAGAATGACGACGTGTATAGTACGAGGCGTCGAAGGAGCCGGTGTGGGCACTAGGCTTACACACGAGTCTATAGCAAAAAAGTCAATTTTACGCATAAGTAATCGCGATAATTTGTGTCTACAACGATCCCTTGTCACTGCCCGAGCGCATGCCGAACGTGGTCAAATACGTGCGGGTGTGCTACACAGACGATGGTGTCAAATTCGGAACGGGCTTCGAGGTGCGCAATATACAGCGGCGATAGAGCTCACACGTAATGCAGGGGTAACGACACCGTCTAGGGGGTGTGGTGCGCGCGAAATTCAGCTCTTTCAGGAGTACTTGGTTCACGAGGGTATAGCGATTGTTGTTTATGAACTTCTCACCTTCGGAAAACGCGTTCCGGCTCTGTACGATGGGCGAAAATACGTACTCACTGCAACAGGTAAAATTAATCATACACTCTTTATTCTCTATTACGAGCGTTCTCATCACTATCAACCGATATTAAATCTCGCCGGTGCGCTAGGTAGTCGGGGGTTCTGCACGCAATGTAATTCCAAGTATATTCCAGTACTCGAGCATCGATGTAGCTATCAATGTGCTCGATGTAAATCCACTTATTGCAACGGTAATAGAGACTCTCAGCCTGAGTATTGCGCAGACTGTAATCGTTCGTTCTTTGGTGCTTTTTGCCTCGCTCATCACAAGAGTGAGGGCTCCACGGGCATCACGTCTCGTAAATATAGACGGTACAGCGTCTGTAACGCATTGAAAATCTGTAGAGACTGCTCGCGTATGATTAAAACCACAGATAAAAAGATGCATGTATGTGGTATATCGTTTTGTGCTACATGCAAACAAACGCGGCCGACTACGCATGCATGTTTTATAGCACCTCTTAAGAAATCAGATGCGCAAAAGGAGAAGAAAAAAGACAAGTCTTCCACGAGATTTTTATTTTATGATTTTGAGACGCAGCAACACGCGCAATTGCATGATGATAAATCGACACGAATTCACGAGCCGAATTTATGTGTCGCACAATGCGTATGTATGGCATGTCTGGATATCACAGATATAGAGACAGATTGTGCTAACTGTGGTAAACGTGAATTCGTGTTTATCGATGATCCTGTTGGGGATCTCGTAAAATTGGCATTATCGCAAAAATTTAAAAAGACCATCTGCATCGCCCATAATGCTAGAGGTTTCGACGCACAATTTATTCTACGGTATTTTATCGAGGTGCAAAAAACACAGCTGCCCTCTCTGATTATGAACGGTACGAAGATTGTCTCGATGAAAATTGGCGATGTCGTTTTTCTCGATAGTCTAAACTATTTACCCATAGCTCTTAGCACTCTACCTAAGGCCTTTGGTTTCGCTGATGAGGTGGCAAAAGGTACATTTCCCCAATTATTCAACACACCGGAATATCAGAATTACTCAGGTCCTCTGCCGGCTTTGCATTTTTACTCACCCGATACCATGTTCTCAGCGGATCGCGAGCGCTTTTTAAAATGGTATGAGGAAGAATCGAGTCGCGTAGATTATAAATTTGATTTTGCGACGCAATTTGTGCAATATTGTCGTACAGATGTTACGGTTTTGAGACGAGCGTGTTTAGCTTTTCGAGAGTTACTTATACGTTGTGGGAGCGTGTGCCCCTTTACAGAAGCATGCACGATAGCATCAGCATGTATGAGAGTATTTCGAAAGAATTTTCTACAGAAAGATCGCATTGCGGTGTTACCACCAGGAGGATATCGCTGGGGCTATAAGCAATCGCGCAAGGCCGTCGTATGGCTCGTATGGCTCGAGCGTGAGCTCAACTGCGTTATCACTCATGCTGGACGCACGAGAGAGTATCGCCCTCCGGCCGGCCTACCGGCCGTGGACGGTTACTGTGTGGATGCGGGGGTCCATCACGTTCTTCAATTTCATGGCTGCTTTTGGCACGGTTGTCCGCGATGTTATCGCGTGAATAGAGATGCTCGAACTAAATTCGGCGATACAATGGATGAGCGATACGAGCGTACCATTCTTATTTCCGGGCGAATCAGATCGAAAGGGTACACTCTAACCGAAATATGGGAATGCGATTTTGACAGATTACTCGAGAATAACGAGGAAATGTCGATATACGTGAAAAATCACGCCATGGTCAAGCAGGCGCCTCTCGAGCCACGCGATGCATTCTTTGGCGGTCGAACGGAAAATTTTGTAAGCTTGTACGACGTCGCGAACGGGGAACAGATACGCTATGTGGATGTTTGCTCGCTGTATCCGTGGGTATGTAAGAATGGAAAATATCCCGTTGGACACCCGAAATTATACGTAGGCGACGAGTGTCGAGAACTCGTAGGACTTGAAAACGATCTAAGTGTCGTCGAGGGTCTCGTGAAGTGTACCGTGCTGGCACCGCGCGATTTGTATATACCCGTACTGCCTGTTCGTATGCATGGGAAACTACTGTTCCCCCTGTGTAGAACGTGCTGTACAGATATGGACACATCCGAGGTTTGTACACACGATGACGCGACTGAGCGAGCGTTTGACGGCACATGGGTCGTGGACGAACTGAGAAAAGCTGTGTCGCTCGGATATAAAGTGACGCGTATCTATGAAATTTGGCAATACGTTGTTAAGCAGTATGACGCGACAACGCGACGAGGCGGTCATTTTGCCGAGTACATCGATACATTCCTAAAAATAAAACAGGAGGCGAGTGGTCCGCCAACAGAGTGTAACGATGACGAGGAAGCAATTGAGCGTTTTATAGCATTGTACAAGGAGTCTGAGGGTGTATATCTCGAGCGAAGTGCTTTGCAGCCAAATCCGGGTTTACGTTCACTAGCGAAATTGGCTCTTAATTCATTCTGGGGAAAGTTTGGTCAACGAGAGAATCTCACGAAAACCGTTATCGTCTTCACGCGCGCGGAGTTAATGAATTTACTAACGAGTCCGGAGATTGAGGTGACGGGGATGCTACCGGTTAATCACAAGATTATGTATGTAAACTATCAGGAGTACAAATTGAAAATGCGGGATTTTTTTCTATTTTTGAACGTTTATTCTGAAAAAATGGTAACAAATGAATTATTCAAAGTATTGTCCATCGCTAGCCACAACTTTTTCCCATCTTTCTGGCAATTTACGGATACCGTCGCGAAAAAATTCGGCCGGCTTGGCTGCTATCCAGTCATCGACCCATTTTTGGGCTTCTTCGTAAGAATGGAAGCGCTGGTCAGCTAGGCCATGTGTCATCGATCGGAAAAGGTGGTAATCGGAAGGAGCAATATCTGGGCTATACGGCGGGTGGGGTAAGACTTCCCATTTCAGCGTTTGTAGGTATGTTTTGACCGGCGCTGCAACATGTGGCCGAGCGTTGTCATGTTGCAAAATTACTTTGTCGTGTCTTTGCTCGTATTGTGGCTGTTTTTCTTTGAGTGCGCGGCTCAAACGCATCAATTGAGTTCGGTATAGTGCTCCTGTGATGGTTTCGTTCGATTTCAATAGCTCATAATACACCACACCCAGCTGGTCCCACCAAATACAGAGCATGAGCTTGGCGCCGTGAATATTTGGTTTGGCCGTCGATGATGATGCATGGCCGGGGTAACCATATGATTTTTTGCGCTTCGGGTTATCGTAATGGATCCACTTTTCATCACCAGTGACAATGCGATGCAAAAAACCCTTCCGTTTTTGCCGTTCGAGCAGCAGTTCGCATGCAAAAAAACGGCGCTCGACGTCTCTCGGCTTCAGCTCATACGGCACCCAATGTTCTTGCTTTTGGATCATTCCGAGGGCTTTTATACGATGGGAAATGGCTTGTTGTGTCACTCCCAATGAATCTGCGAGCTCTTGTTGAGTTTGACACGAGTCTTCATTGAGTATTGCCTCCAATTCAGCATTCTCAAACTTTTTCACTTGGCCCGGCCGCTCTTTGTCCTCAACGTCAAAATCACCACTTCTAAACCGCACAAACCATCTCTCGCACGTTGAAACCGATGGAACATGACTCGGATAAGCCTCGGAGACCAATCGATGTGCTTCAGCAGCACTTTTCTTCAAATTAAAGAAGTAAATTAAAACTTCCCGCAAATGCTGTTTTGTTGGCACGAAACTCGACATATTGAGAGCTCAAAAAAACTATGAATTTGACACTGCGACAAATTGACACATACTGAAAATTAAAGCTATAAGACGTAGCTTTGACATGAACATAGTCACAGTACTGCCTGATGCGTATAGCGTTAGTAACGCCATCTGTTATCAAACCCGCATTTTCAATTTGTACCCCTGATATGTGAGCAACCGCGATGCTATCCAACCATCACCGACATCAAACGCCGTGATTGCAGCATACACGACGGCACAGGCACGCCTAAAATTATACAGTTATCTTGAGGGGCTCGGGCGACGAATATTGTACTGCGATACGGACTCCTGTATTTACGTGAGCCATCCCGGTGGTAACGAGTATGAGCCGTCAATCGGTCAATTTCTAGGAGATCTTACGGATGAATTAAGTGAATACGGGCCTGGTAGTTATATAACTTCGTTCGTTTCGGGTGGACCAAAATTTTACGCATACCTTGTTCGTAAACCCGACGGTACGATTATTGAAAAATGTAAAGTGAAGGGTATCACGCTAAACTTTGCGAATAGCCGTCACGTAAATTTTAACGCATTACGATCTTTCGTGACAGGAGCAAGGAGCGTACCTATTATTTTAAAATTCGACGCTATTCGACGTACGGAATTTCATCATGTAGTAACGCGTAAAGAAACGAAATCATGCGAGCCTGTTAACACGAAGCGAAAACGGCACGGGCTGTACTCTACTGTACCGTGTGGCTATTGTGAAATACGCTTATTAGTATAACGCAAAAAAGTATATAGTTTTACGGGTGAATTCGCGATATTTAAAAATAATCTTTTTGTCTAATTTCATGTAACATATTTACAGTGTACAATACATTGAAAAAATTGATTTATCATGTATAAAATCGTTATCGGATCGTTCTTTTCGTGCTGATATTCGTAACAGTAGCTGCTATCTCTCTACCGTTCGCTTTTGTGCTGACTTTCTCATCGTTGATTCCTTTTGTCCCGTCTTTCTTATCGAGTGTTTCCTTTTGTTCTGGCTTTCTAGTGCTACATCCGTGGATATAATATTGTTGTTTAGAATTTGATGATTCGTAAAATTTGTATATAGAGATGTATGCATAGTGAAATAAAAATATTGCTTTATTTGTGAGAAATATAAAAATTATCGTTATTTAATATACATACAGCGTAAACGCCAGCTTATACCGCGGGCCCGCGTCTCATCAGCTAGTGCAGGCGCGCCGCGTCTTATCAGCTCTTTAAGGCCGCGAAAATAGCTGATGCCGCGGGGTCGCCGCCGCCGCCGCCGCCGCAGCCGCAGCCGCGGTATAAGCTTATTTAAGAGTCTGCTGATTGATTTTGATAGACGCTCGTCGATATGGATACACGTTGGAAACATCCGTGGACAGCTGTGATAAGCGGTCCTACGGGATGTGGTAAAACCTATTTTGTAAAAAAATTCTTTAAATACATGCGCGAAATGACGGATGTCTCGTTCGAGCGTATACTTTTTTATTACTCAGAGTGGCAGTCCGGGTATTCAGAGTACGGTGATAAAATCGAATTTCGCGAGGGTTTACCGCAAGCAGTAGACTACTCGAATGACGCAAGACCTAAACTTGTGGTCATTGACGATCTAATGCGCGAGGCATCCAACAATACTGTGGTCGATCTTTTCACCAAGGGTAGCCATCATAAAAATCTTAGTGTCATTTTCATCACGCAAAATCTCTCCCATCAGGGTCACGGGCAGCGCGATATCTCCTTAAACGCTAATTATATCGTTGTCTTCAAAAATCCGCGAGATCGCGCGCAAATTCAGCACCTAGCCCGCCAGGTATGTCCCGAGAATCCGCGATTTTTGCAGGAAGTATATTTCGATGCAACAACCGCACCGCACGGCTATCTATTATTTGACTTGAAACAATCGACGCCTGATAATTGTCGATTTCGCGCCTGTATATTTCCCGATGACCAATACCATTACGTTTACGTGCCTCAAAAAGCAATAAAAGTTCGCGATGCGTCGCGCGATGTACCAGTAATGCGCTTGTAATGGCGTTGCGCGGACCTCTCGATAAAAAGCAGATAATTATATTGCAAGCGTTGTGTTATCTGAAGCAAGAGCAACGACGTGCAATTTTGCGCAAAGCAGATGTAGCGCTTGTACGCTGTATATGCGAGTGTGCTCTAAACGTTTTACAGGGAAACGTGAGTCTGAACAACGTGCAAAAGAATCATCTTCGGAGGCACGCGACAATTCTTCGGCGACTAGCCGCCAAAAGGGGAAATTGGAGCGGTAAGAGGAAGATCATCGTCGAGCACTGTGTCGGATTTCTCAAGTTGCTTCTTGCGCCTGTCTTGGCCTACGCGAGACATGGAATATGCCAGAAAGATGGTACTTATTCCTCATGATAACATACATCGTCTCGCTGGACTTGCCACTACTGCCGCTGCTGCTACTACTACTACTACTACTACTAGTGCAGACCCGTTGCCTTCCGTACAGACTACCGGTACGCCATTATCGCGCCTCGACTCTGAGCTGAGTGAAATTCTAAACTCTCACTCGTACAAGAGCGAGAGAGAGAAGTGGATAGCGTACCAACAGGTTTTACAGCGTTATCTTCACATGGTCGAGTACGATAATGCCGTACCGAATATTTCATCAAAACGAAAAGTAGCAATACTCGATAGCCACGAGAATAAATCCGACGACGATTTAATGAACAAAGTTAAATCGCGGCTCAATGACACACTTATTATCAGTAGCGTACCAAAAAAATTTAAATCTAAAGCAATATCGTTGCTTCGCAATTTGCATCGCAGCGCCGTTGGTAAAAAAATGACATGGGATCGTAACGGCGTTGTTTCCATAGACGGCAGAAGAATTTCAAATTCCAATATCGTTGATCTTGTTAACGATGCTATGCGAGCTAGAAAACGCGAGAAACCCATCGGACGATCTCACTTTGCCAAACTCCTGCGAGCGATACAGATGCCGCGTGAATTTATCGGTAACCCCGCGTTACTACACGAGCCTACACCTCCATCATCCTCGACACCACAGCGGCGTCTTATTTTACCGCGCGAAAACGATAGTAGCAGCAGCAGCAGCAGCAACATTAGCAACAACAACAACAACGACGACGAGGCCGAGACCGCACACTCAAACAGAGATTTAATGCTCACGGCTGAAAACGACATCATCGAGGGGGAGGAGGGGAATGAAGAAGAGGACGAACAATTGCAAAACTTTGCACAAGTAGAATATCGACCACCCACACAGTTAGAAAAGAAAAAGAAAAAGAATCCATTTAACTGGTCATCGCTAAAATTATGAAAATTCTTCAAAAAATCTATTATGACACCGCTCATCCTGCTTCCTATTCTCGAGCAAAAAATTTGGCCCAGGTGGATCGTAGAGTAGCGCGAAAAAATGTTTTACCATGGCTCGAGACACAGGATTCATATAACATGCATCGCCTCGTACGACGACGATTTCCCCGTCGTACGTACAGTGTGAGTAATATAGACGATGTATGGGAGGCTGATTTAGCTGATCTTCGCTCGATAGCCACGTACAACGATGGGTACGCGTATCTGCTTGTTGTTATTGATGTGTTGAGCAAATACGCGTGGGTCGAGGCTTTGCGTGACAAAACGAGCGCAAACGTGGCCCGCGGTCTCACACGCATACTCGCGCGCAGTAACAATCGTCGCCCGCAACAATTGCAAACTGATCGAGGCAAAGAATTTATCGGCGCACCGTTTCAGCAAATTCTCAAGAAAAAGAATATCGATTTTCGCGCTGCTCGTAACCCTGATATAAAAGCCTCGATTGCCGAACGCTTTAATCGAACAATAAAAGAGCGAATGTGGCGCTACTTTACATACACGCGAAATAAGCGTTACATCGATGTTTTACAAAATTTTTTATATGCTTATAATCACACTAGACACAGCGGAACGCGTATTCCTCCGAGCGAAGTAACCCTCGAAAATGCCTCTATAGCCCGAGACAATTTAGCACGGCGTTACGAGCGTAACGCGAAAAAAATTAAAAAGCCTAAATACAGCGTCGGTGACTTGGTACGTATCAGTACAGCTAAAGCAGCTTTCGTGAAAGGATATGAGCGTGGTTGGAGTAACGAATTATTCAAAATTCAACGAATATCGTTGAATCGAGAGCCATTCGTGTATATTTTACACGATCTGAATAACGAGACTATCGACGGTATTTTCTACGAAGCAGAATTATCACGAGTACGAGTGCCTCCGTCATCTGAGAAGACGAAAGAGAAGAAGAGGACAAAGAAGAAGAAGAAGAAGAAGAACGCTCGGGATCATCGTCCGTGATAAATATGAGCTCCAAGGATAGCTCTTTCTTTGTCGTACTACCGAGCAACAGTAGTATGCAGTATTTTCCGGATAATACGACGACGAAATTTATTACAAAACTACCGCGTCAGATACGCCTGCACGGAGAATGGGCTGTTTCTCTTGTGGAAATTGCTTATCCGATGACTCTTTTACATGTTCCTACTGTAGAAAATCTCGTAACTTTTGAGGATGGTGATTATGATTTATCGGGTTCAAATCTTTTAACACGGAGGAGCGTTGATAGAGACCAAGTAGCACCTGGTGTATATCGCTCTATAGACGCTCTTTTGGAGAGTATAAATCAGCTACCTCACGTGGCCGATCATTTGCGCTTTAAATCGCTTCCGAGCGGGCAGGTCGAAGTGGCACGCGTATGCGACGATCTACGCTACCACGACTTTCGCGTATCGCCCGCTATCGCAAGGCTACTAGGATTCTCGGAAGAGGCTTGTAGCCCCGTAATGATAGAACCGCATTGCGAATACACAGGGTCGAGGCCTGCATCTCTCACCGGTGCTATACCGGACAGCATGTTTTTATACACAGATATCTGCGAGAGCTATATTACAGGCGATGTACAAACACCCCTCTTACGAGTTGTTCCCATTGATACTGATGACTGTCCGTATGGTTCGATAAAAATTAAATCGTTATCAACGCCACGATATATACCTCTCTTGCGCAATAATTTACACACTATCGAGATCGATATAAGAGACGAATTTGGGGATCCTATACCATTCGAGCGGGGAACGTTGACTGTGACACTACATTCCAAAAGGTCCCACGATTGATTACACCACTATGGATGATATTGACAGTGTGCAGCACGGATGGGGTCGTCGCGGGTACGATGGTATTAGCCATGTTTATATCGGAACACCTAATCAGCGAGGACACGGTATCGGTAGCTTTCTCGGGGGCCTGTTTCGTCGAGTGTTACCACTTTTAAAGAAGGGCGCTAAAGCAGTTGGAAAAGAGGCGTTGCGCGCTGGTGTAAACGTAGCCGGTGATATCCTCGATAGAAATATAGCTGTGAAAGATGCTATTCGCGAGAGAGCGCGAGAATCAGGCAGTAATCTCAAACGCAAAGCCTCTGAAAAAATTGACACTCTCATGCGGGGGTCTGGTTATAAAAAGCGCAAAATTTCACGTACTCCTCATTCATCGAACGAACGTAAACCACGACGTATCTCTCGTAAAAATAAAAGTGTAATAAAGAGAAAAACAATAAAAAAGAAGAAGATTAATAAGAACAATAAGAAGAAGAAGAAGACTCGTCAACGAACGGTTGCAGATATTTTTGGATAGCTGAAACAAGATGGCTTTTCTACATGCGCACTCGTGCGAGTGTCTTAAATCGGAACTTGAATTATTTTCACTCCCACCGACGCAAACTACTATCGAAGGCTCCAATTGGGTGTATTACAAACCAATATCTTCGCTAACAGATGATTCACCGATTGAATTTGTTATTCCCGGACAGGGTGATGAGTATATCGATCTCGCGCATACTATGCTTAGTCTGAGAGTGAAAATAACATCTCCTACCATTACGGAAATTGCCGTGGGCACATCGTCGAAAGTAAGTGCCGGCCCTGTAAACAATCTCTTGCATTCTATGTTTAATCAGGTGGATGTATACCTGAATCAAAAATTAGTTTCACCTCCAAATAACGCCTACGCTTATCGAGCGTACATAGAAACACTTTTGAATTACGGTCCAGCAGCAAAAAATTCGCATCTCACGAGCGTTCTCTGGTACGACGATACACCTGGAAAAATGGATGATATAACATCGGAAAATACGGGGCTTGTGAAGAGAAAACAATTTTTAAATGTCGAAAAAACTGTAGACTTGCTCGGTCATCTGCATTGCGATATATTCAATCAGGAGCGGTTCCTATTAAACGGTGTCGAGATGCGCCTACGGCTGGTTCGGTCTAGAGATTCATTTTGTCTTGTGGGGGATACAAAGAATGGTCAATGCGGCTTAAAGATTCTCGAGGCATCGCTTCTCGTTCGTAAAACAAAAATAGCTCCTGGTGTGCTGCTCTCACATGCTAGAACTCTGGCAAAATCTACGGCTAAATATCCTCTTACGAGAGTCGAGGTAAAAGCCGTTTCAATACACTCGGGTGTTCATAGAGAGACTATCGATAATATCGTGTTAGGTCAGTTGCCGAAGCGTATAATTATCGGTTTTGTCGATAACAAAGCGTTTAACGGTGACTTCAGTATGAATCCGTTCAATTTCCAAAATTATAAAATAAATTATCTCTCGTTGTATGTAGATAGTGCTCAAATACCTTCGAAACCGTTACAACCTGATTTCACGAAAAATCATCTATATGTGGATGCTTTTCAAACGTTGTTTTCGGGAACTGGAATACATTTCTTGAACGATGGTAATTCGATCGATCGCAATAATTATCGCGATGGATACTGTCTGTTTGCTTTTAATTTGACACCCGATCTTTCGGCGAACAGCAATACACATTGGAATTTAATAAAGCACGGTAGTGTGAGAATAGAGGTACGATTTGAGGATGCGCTTGCTTCAACGATAAATTGTGTAGTCTACGCGGAATATGATAATGTCCTTGAAATTGATGCCTCTCGGCAGGTAATGGTGGATTTTACCGGATAAGCGAAAAATGTGCTGATGTCGGCATAAAATTATTTCGTGTTAAGACACGTAGAAGCGTGTCCGCGAGTAACTAATCAGTCGAACTCGGTCATCTGTACGGATTAGACGTGAAAATGGATATCGTCGTGGATATACAGGGAATGCGTGGTAAAGACTCGGAATTTATTCCGAAAGAAATTGCTGTGGTAGCAGTGGATAGACCGTACTCTGCTCATTGGATCGTTGCACCGCCGTGTCACTTTGCCGAATTACCACAGCAATCGAGAAGCCAGAATAATTTTCTCTCGAAATATTTTCACGGTATGGAGTGGTACGAGGGCGATGTGAGCTGTAAACAGGTATACGCTAACTTGCGTGAAATTTCGCGAAAATCAAGACGCATCTATACGCGCGGTCACGAGAAGGCTATACTTCTTTGCGATATCACGACTCGTGAAATTTCCAACCTGGAGGATGAGGAGGGCGCCCCATCGTACACATTTATGCCGAAATCTTTGCGAAAATGCTTCAGACACGCTATGATAAACGATACAGCGTCTTCGCATTGTGCAATGCGCCAGGCTTTCCAAATAAAAAATTGGCTTCGCGAGCATCCATTTAAAGGAGAATCATACATGGATGTTTGGTCATCAGACGAAGAGGAAGAGAATAAAAAAGAGGAGAAATCTTCATCATGTGGTCGAGACACGATCGACGACGCTGTGAAATAAATTTTACATATATATACGTCTTTCAAAGCGTATCGGTCATCATTTAATCATTGACTATGTGTTCAGCATGAACACTAGACAAATCTACGAGAGTCTGTAGTATCTACCACTTTCAACCGTTGGCGTATACCCGGCTGACAGAATTCCTCGTGTATGGTCGTTACCAGCCGGACTCGTAGTTAACACGGATAACCACGACGGACCTGGAGAGCATTGGATCGCCATGTACGTTAACCATCATGGAAAAGGAATGTACTTTGATAGCTCCGGGCTACCACCGGTTATACCGCAACATCTCGCCCGACTACGAAGAAACTGCAAGTTCTATCGGTACGGCCTCAAGCAGCTACAGAGTAATACGTCGGATGTGTGTGGACAATTTTGCATCGTATTCCTACACCTTATGTCGTGCGGCTTCACCATGTCGCGATTTAATAATCTCTTTAGCGATAATGTAACGAAAAACGACAGATTAGTGCGTGAATATTACAATGCTTTTGCCTCTCGACGATCAGACAGTGATAAAAATAAATGTCACGGCAGAGGAGTCTCCGAGCGAAGATTACCGTGTTTGCAGGGATGTTGCATACGACGGTAAATATCTGTAAGGTGATTTAAATAAAATATTGATTAATTAAAAACAAATACATCGGTTTACTGTGTCTCTTTTATAATTATATATAAAATATAATGGAGGTCTCTCGCGGCACGGTATCATATTCTGTGTCTTTTACTGCAGAGCATTCGCTTCACGAGAAGCACAGCGCAAAGCGGTACACACGTGCAAAACTGCTGACATTGCATTCAAAGCGCTGCACACCTAGTTATGACTCAGAGGGGGGTTTGTTATCTTCAAACACTGTGATCACCGCCAGCCTCATCCGGAGCATTCAGTCTGTCTTTAGCAGTGCACGTCGCGAGTTCAAATAGAAAAAAATGTATCCGTGGTACGATAACTTCGCGCTAGCCGCGGCTTTTGTGTTTCGGGTGGTTTGCGGTGCGTGGGATAACACGATATTCCTGCGCACTGAATTAATGTTTGCTGCGTGGCTAAGGTTAGAGGACGATTTGGAGCGGTTATATATTGACGGATTTGTAGACAGGAGTGTTTTTAAATTTGAGGAGTTGTGTGCGGGAGCCTCATGTGTCGTTGTGCGGCATCAAAGGGCTCTGCGCGGTGAGATCGTAAACATGGACGATGACGGGTGCTGCGAGGTGCTGCTTGTCGATATCGATGAATCGGTATACGTTGCTCGTGAAGTGTACGATATTCGGCCTCGATCATTTAATTGACGAGGACGGATATCTAGATCGGATCGATGTAACGCGCGGTAACGATACGCTGATCGGGGTACGTATGCCTACCCCTGCCGATGCCCACGCTCCGTGGGTGCGGGTAATTCGTATTACCAGAGCGCGTAGCTGCGGCTTTCGATGCGTGGGTGAGCGTGTGCGTGCGTGACTGAGTGAGTGAGTAAGTGAGTGAGTGAGTGAGAGAGAGAGAGAGAGAGAGAGAGAGAGAGAGAGAGAGAGAGAGAGAGAGAGAGAGAGAGAGAGAGAGTGCATATGTGTGTGTGTGTCCTGGACTGAATATTGTGCCCGTCACCCTGGAGAGTCGTCGCAGATGCCGCGAACACAAGGGTGAGTTGAAAATTTTATTCCAAGTATGTGTACACCTTTGCTCTATCCTACTCTTATCTCTACTCTTCCTTGTTCACCAAGGTACCCACACCACCTCACTTTACCATCTCCATGTTACCGACACTGGTCAAGCAGAGTGGGTAGCGCGGCGGTGGAAAAGTGGGGTGGTGGGGGTAGCCGCGTGGTGGGGGAAGGAGTGGGGATAGGAGTGGGATGGAGCAAAGGTGTACACATACTACTCATATTCAATATGCGTCCAGACACTTATTCTGCGACTCGACCGTATACAATATAAATACATACAGGTATTCCATCATTCCATGCAATGACAGATTGATAGCTCGAAGACATAGCCAAGAGCTTGTCGACAAGACCGGCCAAAACAAAGTATCCAGGTTATGATTACAAAATATTGTTATTAAAATGATACTATTCGCTTTACCAACTATAAGCAGATCAAAGACCAAGGCCAAAATATGGGTCAGGCCGGTTAGTGAAAATTGTTATCATCGCGATATGATAAAATAAAAATAAATACATGGTCTCTATTATTCAGAGTACTGACAGATTGAGAGATCTGTCTGCATTGCCTAGAGCTTGTCGAGGAGACGGGCCCAAAACAAAGTTCCCAGTATACGCGTATATAAAAAAAAAGTGTTGTTCGAGTACTACACTTCGGTTCCACGGCTTTTAGTATCGTCTTGAGCGTTTTTACCTTCCCCTCAAGGACATAAGAGCTCAGACGTCGATGTATAGGATTTCGGCATGGATTTCCTTTTTTAGGAGATGATTAAAATGTCGCTCACCTCGGTGGTACAACTAACAGAATTTTATACCAGCTATTGATGATGGAAAAACCTTCCCTCTCACACTTCCAACGGTCCTCATAACCGCCGTGCTTGCCGGGTTAGGGGACATGGATAGCGATTCTCCGAAATTCCTGGTCCAACGTCCTTCCAGGATGTTTCTTCACCAGCCACGGGGTACATTTCTCGTAGAATAAGTGGCCCCGTGATACAATGAGCAGCCCATCCGTCGCTCTTCGTGGTATCGAATTATCAATTCGATAATATTGATGGTGATATAATAAAATTCGAACAACTTGGGTGTTGCGGCTGATGCGCCGCTTGGCTTGACGACACCAACAGTACTGACTCTCCGTTTTCGGGGTTCACACACGTAGTAATGCTGTTTGAGTACTGTAGCCGCTACGATATCCCGATTGACGTGGATCAAAAACTTGGTTCGATTCAATCCAGTCAGTGATCTGCTTATGAACCAATCTCTCAAGCACTTTTGAAAGTTCACTAAGGTTAGCTATCGGCCTCGTATCAGACGGGGAAAGGGGTGTTTTAATTTTGGATAACGGTCGAAGAATAGCCTTTTTCCGACACTGAGGGAACTTAGATGACTGCAAAGAATGCTTAAACATAGCTGTTAGCAATGAAAGAGAGGAAGAGAGAGAGAGACAGAGAGAGATTGATTGATTGATTGATGTTTATTAGCTTTCTCAACTATTTGATGTACATAATTTACATGTTTATCTTACGTTTCTATTGAACTTATTTAATTTCGCTTATAATAAATGCTTTTAACATACTCTTGTATTGAACTAGTTTTACACAGCCTTTAACCTCTACTGGCAACGCATTATACATTTTCATTCCTTCGTAAAACATACTTTTGCGCACTTCTCGTTCTTCTAAATTGAATTACAATATTTTCCGCTTGACGCGTTTCCCGAATCGTTCTAGATTTAACAACTTGGAATTTACTCGGCAGTTCTTTCGGCAATAATTTCTTAACAGCCTTGAAAATAAATATACACACATTATAATACAGTCTCTGTCTCACACTCATAAACTGAACCGCTTGTAACATATCGTCTACCTTCGTATACCGGCTGCATTGCAATATGACTCGCATTGCTCTGTTCTGCGCTATCTGCAGTATATTCAACTCTGTCTCACCCATATCCACTAGCAGTGTTGCGCAATACTCAAAGTGCGGTGCTATGATTGCCTTATATACGACACATCTGGTGTATGCCGATATATATTGTCCTATTCTGTTCAGAAAACTCGTTTTTTTACCTATTTTTTTCAACATATACTCACAGTGGTCTTTAAATCGTAGCTTATCATCTATCATTACACCTAAATATTTAATTACCTCCACTCGCTCTAACTCGGTTCCATCCCTGCATTTCAATACAATATTCCCTCTCAATTCTTTTCTTACACTCCTCACAATCATATATTTAGTTTTTTCCGCATTCATTTTCAGATTGTTCCTATTCATCCATCTTTCCACTATGTTTAATGCCCCATTCAGTAACATATACTAGTGTATCATCAGCAAACATTTTTATTTCACAGTCTTCTGGACATATTTCAATTATATCATTTATGTATATAATGAACAGCAGAGGCCCTAATACGGATCCTTGTGGTACCCCGTACTTCGTTGTAATAATTTCAGAAAATTCCTCATTAAACCTTACTCTTTGCATTCTATTGTTTAAATATGACCTAAACCAATTTAACACTTTACCTCTAATTCCATATTGAGACATTTTTTCTATTAACAATTCTGTATCCACTATCTCAAATGCTCGTTTTAAGTCCATGAACATTACTCCTACTATTCTTCCTTCGCTAATGTTTAATTTCCATTCGTCTATGACGGTTTGAATCGCCGTTTCACACGAAAATTGTTTTCTAAAACCCGACTGATGCTCTGTTATAACCTCATTTGATTCCAAATACTTTTCGATTTGACTCTTTACTACCAACTCTAGGACCTTCTCGTACAGTGGCAACATATTAATTGGCCGGAAATCCTTCGCGCTATTGGCTTTCTCTATCTTTGGTATCGGTATGATCGTGGACGTTTTCCAACTATTAAGACAACAGCCCTCCCTTAGGGATTCATTGATTACATCAATAAACTCCTGTTCAATTGCATTGAACGCCAACTGCAATATTTCGCTTGATATTCCTTCTTCTGTACCTTTCTTCTTCGGGAGTCCCTTAACTATTTTATCGAGTTCCTCTATTCCGATATTGTCGAAATTTTCTATGTTTCTTTCGTTTCCCACGCCACCACCCATCAAGATTCTTCTGCTACCTGGCCTTCCAGATGCATCTCTCTCTATTGAACTTACTATGTTATTGATACTTTCAACGTAAAACACATAAAATTTGACAACCGTCCTTCTCTCCGCCATATCGCCCGATATTTCAAAATTCATATTTCCAATTTCTCTCTCTTTGGCTGGTCCCCCTCTAATAAGTTCTTTCAAGGTTTTCCAAATTTTTTTAGGGTCGTTCTTATTGCAGTTTATCATATTCTCGTAATATTTTTTTTTCTCTTTCCTTATCAATTTAACTACTGCATTTCTTTCTACTTTGAACTGTTCCCAGTTATCATCCTTTCCCTCATGAATTGCTTCCCTATAAGAATTATCCCTTTTACCTGCCGCCCTTCTTATCTCATCAGAGTACCATTTTTTATCTTCCCATACGTTTGGAATCCTAACTACCTTTTTTGGTGCTACTATGTCCAAAGTACCTACTATACTATCGACAAGCATCTTTGCCTTTCGATTTATATCTCCATCTGTCCATTGTCGCACGGAGTTTTTCAACACTGTTGTAAACTCTTTCACGTCAATTTTACTATAGTTCCTAGTATTATACTCTCTCTGTTTCCTCTCTGTATTGCTCGTTCCTAATACTACTTTTACCCACGCATGGTCTGTTATTTTTGGTTCGTGTTCCACATGCACTTGCACACCTGTATTTGCAAATGCAAGATCAATAATTGTTCGACTATCCTGCGTTATTCTCGTTGGCTCGTTTACATACTGTTTCATCCCTAAGCTTAACATTCCTAATATTAGTTGTTTTTTATAGAACGAGTTTCCCTTGACATCTATGTTAAAATCTCCTATTATTAAACAATCTCCTTTTATTGTTAACTCTTCAGTTATATCCTCTATGAATCTTATAAATTCCGCATCTGACGCACTCGGTGAATGGTACACCACTATTATAACTCCTTTATATATCTTATCATTGACCTCTATTGCCACACTCCAGCAGTTTGACTCAATTTTATTCTTCCTTACTAATTCATATTTAATACCATCTCTTACGTATACTATGGCCCCTCCTATGTTTCTATTTTCTGCATCGCACCTAATTGCACTATAACCCGGCATATATCCTTCACTGTCCCCGATTTCAGCAGTCACCCTCGTCTCGATAACGCTATGATTGCAGGTTTCATTCTGTCAACTACCTGGTGTCGTATCTCTTCGTTATGTGTGCTAAAAGACTTTGCGCATTCGTGTACCATATCGTCTCTTCCTTCTGTGATTGCTACTCTACCCAGCCCGTTCTCTTCTTTTCTTCTTGCAACGCTCTTTTGTATGTTGGACATTCCCGATCCCCGACCCACATTTACTCTTATTCATTGTACACTCTCTTGCGTTGTGTTTTCCTGCACATTTGTAGCAGGTTTCTTCTCTTGTACAATTCTTCGATATATGATAATAGCCCCAGCATTTAAAGCATCGCTTTACGTTGACTTGATTGAAAACCGGATATTTTCTCCATCCCACGCTGAGCTTACCTTTTCTCAGTAGCTCCTCGTGACTTACTTCATCTACTTCTAGTATTATTGATTCTTGGTTGATTTCTCTTCTGTTTCGCTCCTGTTCCCTTCCTTAATCTTTTCACGATCTTCATCTCCCTTCCTTCGGTTTCCTCTATCCCATTCTGCTTTTTAATTGTGTCAACTAGTTCTTCATCGGTCAATTTAAATTCATCTTCTTCCACATTTACTATTTTTATCTTCGGATTCATCTGCGTCGACTCAGTAACTTTAAAACCCTCACCCATTCTATCCTGTACTGCAGCTTTCAGGATTTCACTTTCTTCTCCTGATTCATATCCCAGGATCACAGTTCCATTACTGCCTTTTTTCAGTTTTGTTATTCCCACCGCCATACTCTTCATATCCACCTTCTGTTTTATCTCTCTTTTACTTTTTTCGCTTTCCTGTTGTACTTTTGGTTTGATGATGATCACCTTTTCCTTTTTTTTTTCTTTCACTACATCGCTGTAGGTTACCCTTGCGGTGCTCGACCCTTCTCCCTGTATCATTATTTTCAGTTCCTCTATCTGTTGTTTCACACCTTCCATTTCTGCACCAATTATCTCTTGGATCATCTTCTTTATTTCATTCTTGCAAGCGATTTCGTCCTTCATTGCCTTCACTGGTTTTATCAGCCAGTCTATTTTTGCGTCAGCCATTATCGATGAACTCATACCTCTGGTTCCTCCTATCGCTCCAGTCGATGCCAATCGATCTCTGCTACCACCTGTTGTCGCCGTCACTGTCTTCAGAAGTTCGTCTTCTGCATTGAATGTATCAAATGGACCCTTGCACTGTACTAGTTCACGATTCCTATCCATTGTTTTATGCTTATTCACACACCCTGGATGGTAAAAAAGTTTCGGACAAATTTTGCATCGTACTACCTGGCTTTTGATTGCTTTTTTGCAAGCGGAGCACCGATACTCGTCGTAGTCGCCCGTATTGTCCATGTTTTGCTGTAGTAGCTGATAAGTTACCGACGCGTACACCTGTACATACCAACCGATAACTATATGATAATCACCGTGATTGCCTGATCACTCCACGTATTACTAATCAAGTGTCACCGTGGCAGCAATAATCGCCGCCCACGCCACATTCGTCGAGTGAGAACTTTTGGCGCACAAATATGTTGCTAGCACCGTTAATACGATAGCTACCAAGCCATTCGCTAGATCAAAATATTCACCACACAAAACCGATCACATTGATATAGTTTTCACACTATTATACCACTTCATTCCACTATATAATAATTAGTATTACGGAGCGTCTGACAAACACGTCTGCCTCATCTGAGAGAGAGAGAGAGAGAGAGAGAGAGAGAGAGAGAGAGAGAGAGAGAGAGAGAGAGAGAGAGAGAGAGAGAGAGAGAGAGAGAGAGAGAGAGAGAGAGAGAGAGAGAGAGAGAGACAGAGACAGAGAGAGAGAGACAGAGAGAGACAGAGAGAGACAGAGCGACAGAGAGAGACAGAGACAGAGAGAGAGACAGAGACAGAGACAGAGACAGAGAGAGACAGAGCGACAGAGAGAGACAGAGACAGAGACAGAGACAGAGAGAGACAGAGAGACAGAGCGATGCCAGCAGCGCAGCGAGCAGTGAACGTCTCAGAGGGTTCCGGCCAGCTTACCGTGGAATGCAGCTGTAGAAACGAGACTAGTGCCTGCAGAATTCGCGTAGCCTGCCCTGCAGTAGAAGACAGGCAAGGGATTATAACAGAATAACACGATGCCCCTCTAGAAGAACATCAAGGTCTGAAACGAACTCAACAAAGAATCCGAGGTAAGTACGATTGGTTTGGCGTGAGGAAGGATCTGAAGAACTACGAGGTGTGTTAAAAAAATAACGGGAATTTTGTGACTTCATGTGCTCTATTAGTTCGATTCGCGCGATTTGTTCATCGTAGTTTTGGTAAATTTGTCTGAAAAGTTGCTATACTGTGTGAGTCATATTGGATATTTAGTTTATTATCAGCTGTCAAAAAGGTCACATGTGTTTTGGTAGGATCGACAATTGTGAGAATAGATCAGAGAATTTGTATTAAATTTTGCTATAAGAATGGAATAAAGGACAGCAAAGTTTTAGAAATTTTAAATATTGCTTTTCCTGAGTCTGCTATTAGTAAAACGAGGATTTGCGAGTGGTATAAGCGTTTCCAAGATGGCCGTGAACACGTTGAAGATAATAAGTGCCCTGGACGCAACAGCACATCACAAACCTATGAAAATGTAGAAAAAGTGAAAGAAACAATTATGAATAATCGCCGAATCACAATCAGAGAAGGAGCTGATGATGTTGGCATATCAATTGGCTCATGCTATGAACATTTTTCGGAGATTATAAGTATGAAACGTGTGGCAGCAAAATATGTTCCAAAATTGTTAAATTTCGAACAAAAACAGCGGCGAATGGAAGTTACTCAGGAGTCGCTAAATGAAGTCAACAATGATGCAGAACTACTGAAACGTGTCATAATAGGTGATAAACCATGGGCTTACGGATATAACGTCGAAACTAAGGCTCGATCTTCCCAGTACAGTCATTCGTGATCGCCAAGACCGAATAAAGCTCAACAAGTGCTGTCGAATGTGAAGGTTATGCTCACTGTGTTCTTCGATTTTAACGGTATAGTTCACTATGAGTACTTACCACAAGATCAAAATGTCAATAAGGAGTACTACTTACAAGTCCAACGTCGTTAAGTTACGCAATCCGAAAAAAACACCCGGATTTGTAGCGAAACAATTAATTGCTTTTGCACCACGATAATGCACCTGCTCACACTTCATTGTCTGTTCGTGATTTTTTTACCAAAAGCCAAACTGTTATGATGCCCCAGCCTGCATATTCGCCGGACATGGCTCCGTGTGACCTCTTTCTGCTCCCAAAAATAAAGAGAACCTTAAAGGGCGGTCGTTTTGCAAGCATGAGATTAAAAACGCATCGCTGAGAGAATTAAAAGCTATCCCAAAGAACTAGTTCCAGAAGTATTTCGGAGATTGGAAAAAGCGCTGGCATAAGTGTATAATATCTAATAAAGACTATTTTGAAAGGGATAACATTATTGTAGACGAATAAATAAAATTCTTTGTAAAAACGAAAATTCCCGTTATTTTTTAAACACACCTCGTATATCGTGCGGTACCTATCAGAGGAATAAATTACGGAAACAGGTACTAGTCGAGGCGCGCCAGGCGACAAAACGTAAAAATCTCGGAATACGTGGATCCCAAACGGATATAAATAAAACATGTTGCTGTTTGTTGTGTTGTGCCGCGGAATATTCCACTCCGTATTTCGTATATTCGGGAATATTCCATAACAAAGAAACATTGGAATTCGTTCAAGACAGGAAACGAAGTCCAATGCCCAATCGTACGATCGACACCAAGAACGCCGACGCAGCATGAGGAGACTCGCTTGGCGTTCGACGATAGGCTAACACTAAAATTGCAAACTAGGGGATTTTCGTGAAGACAGTTAGCAACTGCTTTACGAAAGGACAGTATTAAATTAGATTGAAAAAAGAACGGTTGGTTCCTCGTGAAATACTCGAAACAACGTATTATTGTAAGTAGTATGTTTACACCTTTGCTCCATCCCACTCCTATCCCCACTCCTTCCCCCACCACGCGGCTACCCCCACCGCCCCACTTTCCACCGCCGCGCTACCGACTCTGCTTGACCAGTGTCGGTAACATGGAGATGGTAAAGTGAGGTGGTGTGGGTACCTTGGTGAACAAGGAAGAGTAGAGATAAGAGTAGGATGGAGCAAAGGTGTACACATACTTGGAATAAAATTTTCAACTCACCCTTGTGTTGGCGGCATCTGCGACGACTCTCCAGGGTGACGGGCACAATATTCAGTCCAGGACACACACATATGCACTCTCTCTCTCTCTCTCGCTCTCTCTCTCTCTCTCTCTCTCTCTCTCTCTCTCTCTCTCTCTCTCTCTCTCTCTCTCTCTCTCTCTCTCTCTCTCTCTCTCTCTCTCTCTCTCTCTCTCTCTCTCTCTCTCTCTCTCTCTCTCTCTCTCTCTCTCTCTCTCTCTCTCTCTCTCTCTCTCTCTCTCTCTCTCTCTCTCTCTCTCTCTCTCTCACTCACTCACTCACTCACTTACTCACACACTCAGTCACGCACGCACACGCTCACCCACGCATCGAAAGCCGCAGCTACGCGCCCTGGTAATACGAATTACCCGCACCCATGGAGCGTGGGCATCGGCAGGGGTGGGCATACGTATGCCGATCAGCGTATCGTTACCGCGCGTTACATCGATCCGATCTAGATATCCGTCCTCGTCAACTAAAAGATCGAGGCCGAATATCGTACACTTCACGAGCAACACAGGTAACTCGCTAATCAGTGGCTCGGGGTGATATATGATAGTTGCTGCCAATCGACGTATACCGATTAATCGATATCGACAAGCAGCACCTCGCAGCACCCGTCATCGTCCATGTTTACGATCTCACCGTGCAGAGCCCTTTGATGCCGCACAACGACACATAAGGCTCCCGCACACAACTCCTCAAATTTAAAAACACTCCTGTCTACAAATCCGTCAATATATAACCGCTCCAAATCGTCCTCTAACCTTAACCACGCAGCACACATTAATTCAGTGCGCAGGAATATCGTGTTATCCCACGCACCGCAAACCACCCGAAACACAAAAGCCGCGGCTAGCGCGAAGTTATCGTACTGCGGATACATTTTTTTTTTATTTAAACTCGCGACGTGCACTGCTAAAGACAGACTGAATGCTCCAGATGAGGCTGGCGGTGATCACAGTGTTTGAAGATAACAAACCCCCCTCTGAGTTATAACTAGGTGTGCAGCGCTTTGAATGCAATGTCAGCAGTTTTGCACGTGTGTACCGCTTTGCGCTGTACTTCTCGTGAAGCGAATGCTCTGCAGTAAAAGACGCAGAATATGATACCGTGCCGCGAGAGACCTCGATTATAATTTATATATAATTATAAAAGAAGAGACACAGTAAACCGATGTATTTGTTTTTAATTAATCAATATTTTATTTAAATCACTTTACAGATACTTACCGTCGTATGAAACATCCCTGCTAACACGGTAATCTTCGCTCGGAGACTCCTCTGCCGTTAAATTTATTTTGATGACTGTCTGATCATCGAGAGGCAAAAGCATTGTAATATTCACGCAATAATCTGTAGTTTTTCGTAACATTATCGCTAAAGAGATTATTAAGTCGCGACATGCTGAAGCCGCACGACATAAGGTGTAGGAATACGATGCAAAATTGTCCACACACATCCGACGTATTACTCTGTAGCTGCTTGAGGCCGTACCGATAGAACTTGCAGTTTCTTCGTAGTCGGGCGAGATGTTGCGGTATAACCGGTGGTAGCCCGTAGCTATCAAAGTACATTCCTTTTCCATGATGGTTAACGTACATGGCGATCCAATGCTCTCCAGGTCCGTCGTGGTTATTCGTGTTAACTACGAGTCCGGCTGGTAACGACCATACACGAGGAATTCTGTCAGCCGGGTATACGCCAACAGTTGAAAGTGGTAGATACTGCAGACTCTCGTAGATTTGTCTAGTGTTCGTGCTGAACACATAGTCAATGATTAAATGATGACCGATACGCTTTAAAAGACGTATATATATGCAAAATTTATTTCACAGCGTCGTCGATCGTGTCACGACCACATGATGAAAATTTCTCCTCTTTTTTATTCTCTTGCTCTTCGTCTGCTGACCAAACATCCATGTATGATTTTCTTTTAAATGGATGCTCGCGAAGCCAATTTTTTATTTGGAAAGCATGGCGCATTGCACAATGCGAAGACGCTGTATAGTTTATTATAGCGTGTCTGAAGCATTTTCGCAAAGATTTCGGCATAAATGTGTACGATGGGGCGCCCTCCTCATCCTCCAGGTTGGAAATTTCACGACTCGTGATATCGCAAAGAAGTATATTCTTCTCGTGACCGCGCGTATAGATGCGTCTTGATTTTCGCGAAATTTCACGCAAGTTAGCGTATACCTGTTTACAGCTCACATCGCCCTCGTACCACTCCATACCGTGAAAATATTTCGAGAGAAAATTATTCTGGCTTCTCGATTGCTGTGGTAATTCGGCAAAGTGACACGGCGGTGCAACGATCCAATGAGCAGAGTACGGTCTATCCACTGCTACCACGGCAATTTCTTTCGGAATAAATTCCGAGTCTTTACCACGCATTCCCTGTATATCCACGACGATATCGATTTTCACGTCTAATCCGTACAGATGACCGAGTTCGACTGATTAGTTACTCGCGGACACGCTTCTACGTGTCTTAACACGAAATAATTTTATGTCGACATCAGCACATTTTTCGCTTATCCGGTCAAATCCACCATTACCTGCCGAGAGGCATCAATTTCAAGGACATTATTATATTCCGCGTAGACTACACAATTTATCGTTGAAGCAAGCGCATCCTCAAATCGTACCTCTATTCTCACACTACCGTGCTTTATTAAATTCCAATGTGTATTGCTGTTCGCCGAAAGATCGGGTGTCAAATCAAAAGCAAACAGACAGTATCCATCGCGATAATTATCGCGATCAATCGAATTACCGTCGTTCAAGAAATGTATTCCAGTTCCCGAAAACAACGTTTGAAAAGCATCCACATATAGATGATTTTGCGTGAAATCAGGTTGTAACGGTTTCGAAGGTATTTGAGCACCATCTACATACAACGAGAGATAATTTATCTTGTAATTTTGGAAATTGAACGGATTCATACTGAAGTCACCGTTAAACGCTTTGTTATCGACAAAACCGATTATTATACGCTTCGGCAACTGACCTAACACGATATTATCGATAGTCTCTCCATGAACACTCGAGTGTATTGAAACGGCTTTTACCTCGACTCTCGTAAGAGGATATTTAGCCGTAGATTTTGCCAGAGTTCTAGCATGTGAAAGCAGCACACTAGGAGCTATTTTTTTCTACGAACGAGAAGCGATGCCTCGAGAATCTTTAAGCCGCATTGACCATTCTTTGTATCCCCCACAAGACAAAATGAATCTCTAGACCGAACCAGCCGTAGGCGCATCTCGACACCGTTTAATAGGAACCGCTCCTGATTGAATATATCGCAATGCAGATGACCGAGCAAGTCTACAGTTTTTTCGAGATTTAAAAATTGTTTTCTCTTCACAAGACCCGTATTTTCCGATGTTATATCATCCATTTTTCCAGGTGTATCGTCGTACCAGAGAACGCTCGTGAGATGCGAATTTTTTGCTGCTGGACCGTAATTCAAAAGTGTTTCTATGTACGCTCGATAAGCGTAGGCATTATTTAGAGGTGAAACTAATTTTTGATTCAGGTATACATCCACCTGATTAAACATACAATGCAAGAGATTGTTTACAGGGCCGGCACTTACTTTCGACGATGTGCCCGCGGCAATTTCCGTAATAGTAGGAGATGTTATTTTCACTCTCAGACTAAGCATAGTATGCGCGAGATCGATATACTCATCACCCTGTCCAGGAATAACAAATTCAATCGGTGAATCATCTGTTAGCGAAGATATTGGTTTGTAATATACCCAATTGAAGCCTTCGATAGTAGTTTGCGTCGGTGGGAGTGAAAAATTATTCAAGTTCCGATTTAAGACACTCGCACGAGTGCGCATGTAGAAAAGCCATCTTGTTTCAGCTATCCAAAAATATCTGCAACTGTTCGTTGACGAGTCTTCTTCTTCTTATTGTTCTTATTATTCTTCTTCTTCTTTATTGTTTTTCTCTTTATTACACTTTTATTTTTACGAGAGATACGTCGTAGTTTACGGTCGTTCGATGAATGAGGAGTACGTGAAATTTTGCGCTTTTTATAACCAGACCCCCGCATGAGAGTGTCAATTTTTTCAGAGGCTTTGCGTTTGAGATTACTGCCTGATTCTCGCGCTCTCTCGCGAATAGCATCTTTCACAGCTTTATTTCTATCGAGGATATCACCGGCTACGTTTACACCAGCGCGCAACGCCTCTTTTCCAACTGCTTTAGCGCCCTTCTTTAAAAGTGGTAACACTCGACGAAACAGGCCTCCGAGAAAGCTACCGATACCGTGTCCTCGCTGATTAGGTGTTCCGATATAAACATGGCTAATACCACCGTACCCGCAACGACCCCATCCGTGCTGCACACTGTCAATATTATCCATAGTGGTGTAATCAATCGTGGGACCTTTTGAAATGTAGTGTCACAGTCAACGTTCCCTGCTCGAATGGTATAGGATCCCCAAATTCGTCTCTTATATCGATC
Organism: Cylloceria caligata; assembly: GCA_963942595.1. Taxonomy (NCBI): domain Eukaryota; kingdom Metazoa; phylum Arthropoda; class Insecta; order Hymenoptera; family Ichneumonidae; genus Cylloceria; species Cylloceria caligata. Next base: position 35,294,015 of record OZ012710.1, on the reverse strand, counting down.
TCGATAGTGTGTAAATTATTGCGCAAGAGAGGCGTTGAAAACGATTTAATTTTTATCGAACCATACGGACAGTCATCATATCAATGGGAACAACTCGTAAGAGGGGTGTTTGTACATCGCCTGTAATATAGCTCTCGCAGACATCTGTGTATAAAAACATGCTGCCCGGTATAGCACCGGTGAGAGATGCAGGCCTCGACCCTGTGTATTCGCAATGCGGTTCTATCATTACGGGCCTACAAGCCTCTTCCGAGAATCCTAGTAGCCTTGCGATAGCGGGCGATACGCGAAAGTCGTGGTAGCGTAGATCGTCGCATACGCGTGCCACTTCGACCTGCCCGCTCGGAAGCGATTTAAAGCGCAAATGGTCGGCCACGTGAGGTAGCTGATTTATACTCTCCAAAAGAGCGTCTATAGAGCGATATACACCAGGTGCTACTTGGTCTCTATCAGCGCTCCTCCGTGTTAAAAGATTTAAACCCGATAAATCATAATCACCATCCTCAAAAGTTACGAGATTTTCTACAGTAGGAACATGTAAAAGAGTCATCGGATAAGCAATTTCCACAAGAGAAACAGCCCATTCTCCATGCAGGCGTATCTGACGCGGTAGTTTCGTAATAAATTTCGTCGTCGTATTATCCAGAAAATACTGCATACTACTGTTGCTCGGTAGTACGACAAAGAAAGAGCTATCCTTGGAGCTCATATTTATCACGGACGATGATCCCGAGCGTTCTTCTTCTTCTTCTTCTTTGTCCTCTTCTTCACTCGTACTCGTGATAATTCTGCTTCGTAGAAAATACCGTCGATAGTCTCGTTATTCAGATCGTGTAAAATATACACGAATGGCTCTCGATTCAACGATATTCGTTGAATTTTGAATAATTCGTTACTCCAACCACGCTCATATCCTTTCACGAAAGCTGCTTTAGCTGTACTGATACGTACCAAGTCACCGACGCTGTATTTAGGCTTTTAAATTTTTTTCGCGTTACGCTCGTAACGCCGTGCTAAATTGTCCCGGGCTATAGAGGCATTTTGAGGGTTACTTCGCTCGGAGGAATACGCGTTCCGCTGTGTCTAGTGTGATTATAAGCATATAAAAAATTTTGTGAAACATCGATGTAACGCTTATTTCGCGTGTATGTAAGGTAGCGCCACATTCGCTCTTTTATTGTTCGATTAAAGCGTTCGGCAATCGAGGCTTTTATATCAGGGTTACGAGCAGCGCGAAAATCGATATTCTTTTTCTTGAGAATTTGCTGAAACGGTGCGCCGATAAATTCTTTGCCTCGATCAGTTTGCAATTGTTGCGGGCGACGATTGTTACTGCGCGCGAGTATGCGTGTGAGACCACGGGCCACGTTTGCACTCGTTTTGTCACGCAAAACCTCGACCCACGCGTATTTGCTCAACACATCGATAACAACAAGCAGATACGCGTACCCATCGTTGTACGTGGCTATCGAGCGAAGATCAGCTAAATCAGCCTCCCATACATCGTCTATATTACTCACACTGTACGTACGACGGGGAAATCGTCGTCGTACGAGGCGATGCATGTTATATGAATCCTGTGTCTCGAGCCATGGTAAAACATTTTTCGCGCTACTCTACGATCCACCTGGGCCAAATTTTTTGCTCGAGAATAGGAAGCAAGATGAGCGGTGTCATAATAGATTTTTTGAAGAATTTTCATAATTTTAGCGATGACCAGTTAAATGGATTCTTTTTCTTTTTCTTTTCTAACTGTGTGGGTGGTCGATATTCTACTTGTGCGAAGTTTTGCAATTGTTCGTCGTCTTCTTCATTCCCCTCCTCCCCCTCGATGATGTCGTTTTCAGCCGTGAGCATTAAATCTCTGTTTGAGTGTGCGGTCTCGGCCTCGTCGTCGTTGTTGTTGTTGTTGCTACCGTTGCTGCTGTTGCTGCTGCTACTATCGTTTTCGCGCGGTAAAATAAGACGCCGCTGTGGTGTCGAGGATGATGTAGGTGTAGGCTCGTGTAGTAACGCGGGATTACCGTTAAATTCACGCGGCATCTGTATCGCTCGCAGGAGTTTGACAAAGTGAGATCGTCCGATGGGTTTCTCGCGTTTTCTAGCTCGCATAGCATCGTTAACAAGATCAACGATATTGGAATTTGAAATTCTTCTGCCGTCTATGGAAACAACGCCGTTACGATCCCATGTCATTTTTTTACCAACGGCGCTGCGATGCAAATTGCGAAGCAACGATATTGCTTTAGATTTAAATTTTTTTGGTACGCTATCGATAATAAGTGTGTCATTGAGCCGCGATTTAACTTTGTTCATTAAAACGTCGTCGGATTTATTCTCGTGGCTATCGAGTATTGCTACTTTTCGTTTTGATAAAATATTCGGTACGGCATTATCGTACTCGACCATGTGAAGATAACGCTGTAAAACCTGTTGGTACGCTATCCACTTCTCTCTCTCGCTCTTGTACGAGTGAGAGTTTAGAATTTCACTCAGCTCAGAGTCGAGGCGCGATAATGGCGTACCGGTAGTCTGTACGGAAGGCAACGGGTCTGCACTAGTAGTAGTAGTAGTAGTAGTAGTAGTAGTAGTAGTAGCAGCAGCAGCAGTAGTGGCGAGTCCAGCGAAACGATGTATGTTATCATGAGGAATAAGTACCATCTTTCTGGCATATTCCGGATCTCGCGGATTTTTGAAGACAATGATATAATTAGCGTTTAAGGAGATATCGCGCTGCTCGTGACCCTGATGGAAGAGATTTTGCGTGATGAAAATGACACTAAGATTTTTCTGATGGCTACCTTTGGTGAAAAGATCGACCACAGTATTGTTGGATGCCTCGCGCATTAGATCGTCAATGACCACAAGTTTAGGTCTTGCGTCATTCGAGTAGTCTACTGCTTGCGGTAAACCCTCGCGAAATTCGATTTTATCATCGTACTCTGAATACCCGGACTGCCACTCTGAGTAATAGAAAAGTATACGCTCGTACGGGACATCCGTCATTTCGCGCATGTATTTGAAAAATTTTTTTACAAAATATGTTTTACCACATCCCGTAGGACCGCTTATCACAGCTGTCCACGGATGTTTCCAACGTGTATCCATATCGACGAGTGTCTATCAAAATCAATCAGCAGACTCTTAAATAAGTTTTTGCCGCAGCTGCGGCTGCGGCGGCGGCGGCGGCGACCCCGCGGCCTCAGCTATTTTCGCGGCCTTAAAGAGCTGATAAGACGCGGCGCGCCTGCACTAGCTGATGAGGCGCGGACCCGCGGTATAAGCTGGTGTTTACGCTGTATGTAAATTAAATAATGATAATTTTTATATTTCTCACAAATAAAGCAATATTTTTATTTCACTATGCATACATCTCTATATACAAATTTTACGAATCATCAAATTCTAAACAGCAATATTATATCCACGGATGTAGCACGAGAAAGTCAGAACAAAAGGAAACACTCGATAAGAAAGACGGGACAAAAGGAATCCACGATGAGAAAGTCACAACAAAAGGGAACGGTAGAGAGATAGCAGCTACTGCTACGAATAGCAGCACAAAAAGAACGATCCGATAACGGTTTTATACATAACAAATCAATTTTTTTCAATGTATTGTACACAGTAAATATGTTACATGAAATTAGACAAAAAGATTATTTTTAAATATCGCGAATTCAACCGTAAAACTATATACTTTTTTGCGTTATACTAATTAGCGTATTTCACAATAGCCATACGGTACAGTAGAGTACAGCCCGTGCCGTTTTCGCTTCGTGTTAACAGGTTCGCATGATTTCATTTCTTTACGCGTTACTACATGATGAAATTCCGTACGTCGAATAGCGTCGAATTTTAAAATAATGGGTACGCTCCTTGCTCCTGTCACGAAAGATCGTAATGCGTTATAATTTACGTGACGGCTATTCGCAAAGTTTAGCGTGATACCCTTCACTTTACATTTTTCAATAATCGTACCGTCGGGTTTACGAACAAGGTATGCGTAAAATTTTGGTCCACCCGAAACGAACGAAGTTATATAACTACCAGGCCCGTATTCACTTAATTCATCCGTAAAATCTCCTAGAAATTGACCGATTGGCGGCTCATACTCGTTACCACCGGGATGGCTCACGTAAATACAGGAGTCCGTATCGCAGTACAATATTCGTCGCCCGAGCTCCTCAAGATAACTGTATAATTTTAGGCGTGCCTGTGCCATCGTGTATGCTGCAATCACGGCGTTTGATGTCGGTGATGGTTGGATAGCATCGCGGTTGCTCACATAGTTTCCATACATAATCTTGTGATTAACCGGTAGCATCCCCGTCACCTCAATCTCCGGACTCGTTAGTAAATTCATTAGCTCCGCGCGCGTGAAAACGATAACGGTTTTCGTGAGATTCTCTCGTTGACCAAACTTTCCCCAGAATGAATTAAAAGCCAATTTCGCTAGTGAACGTAAACCCGGATTTGGCTGCAAAGCACTTCGCTGGAGATATACACCCTCAGACTCCTTGTACAGTGCTATAAAACGCTCTATTGCTTCCTCGTTATCGTTACACTCTGTTGGCAGACCACTCGCCTCCTGTTTTATTTTTAGGAATGTATCGATGTACTCGGCAAAATGACCGCCTCGTCGCGTTGTCGAGTCATAATGCATAACAACGTATTGCCAAATTTCATAGATACGCGTCACTTTATATCCGAGCGACACAGCTTTTCTCAGTTCGTCCACGACCCATGTGCCGTCAAACGCTCGCTCAGTCGTGTCATCGTGTGTACAAACCTCGGATGTGTCCATATCTGTACAGCACGTTCTACACAGGGGGAACAGTAGTTTCCCATGCATGCGAACAGGCAGTACGGGTATATACAAATCGCGCGGTGCCAGCACGGTACACTTCACGAGACCCTCGACGACACTTAGATCGTTTTCAAGTCCTACGAGTTCTCGACACTCGTCACCTACGTACAATTTCGCGTGTCCAACGGGATATTTTCGATTCTTACATACCCATGGATACAGCGAGCAAACATCTACATAGCGTATCTGCTCCCCATTCGCGACGTCGTACAAGCTTACAAAATTTTCCGTTCGACCGCCAAAAAATGCATCGCGTGGTTCGAAAGGCGCCCGCTTGACCATGGCGTGATTTTTCACGTATATCGACATTTCCTCGTTATTCTCGAGTAATCTGTCAAAATCGCATTCCCATATTTCGGTTAGAGTGTACCCTTTCGATCTGATTCGCCCGGAAATAAGAATGGTACGCTCGTATCGCTCATCCATTGTATCGCCGAATTTAGTTCGAGCATCACTATTCACGCGATAACATCGCGGACAACCGTGCCAAAAGCAGCCATGAAATTGAAGAACGTGATGGACCCCCGCATCCACGTAGTAACCGTCCACGGCCGGTAGGCCGGCCGGAGGGCGATACTCTCTCGTGCGTCCAGCATGAGCGATAACGCAGTTGAGCTCACCCTCGAGCCATACGAGCCATACGACGGCCTTGCGCGATTGCTTATCACCCCAGCGATATCTTCCTGGTGGTAACACCGCAATGCGATCTTTCTGTAGAAAATTCTTTCGAAATACTCTCATACATGCTGATGCTATCGTGCATGCTTCTGTAAAGGGGCACACGCTCCCACAACGTATAAGTAACTCTCGAAAAGCTAAACACGCTCGTCTCAAATCCGTAACATCTGTACGACAATATTGCACAAATTGTGTCGCAAAATCAAATTTATAATCTACGCGACTCGATTCTTCCTCATACCATTTTGAAAAGCGCTCGCGATCCGCTGAGAACATGGTATCGGGTGAGTAAAAATGCAAAGCCGGCAGAGGACCTGAGTAATTCTTATATTACGGTGTGTTGAATAAATGGGGAAATGTACCTTTTGCCACCTCATCAGCGAAACCAAAGGCCTTAGGTAAAGCGCTAAGAGCCATGGGTAAATAGTTTAGACTATCGAGAAAAACGACATCGCCAATTTTCATCGAGACAATCTTCGTACCATTCATAATCAGAGAGGGCAGCTGTGTTTTTTGCACCTCGTTTAAATACCGTAGAATAAATTGTGCGTCGAAAACTCTAGCATTATGGGCGATGGAGATGGTCTTTTTAAATTTTTGCGATAATGCCAATTTTACGAGATCCCCAACAGGATCATCGATAAACACGAATTCACGTTTACCACAGTTAGCACAATCGGTCTCTATATCTGTGATATCCAGACATGCCATACATACGCATTGTACGACACATAAATTCGGCTCGTGAATTCGTGTCGATTTATCATCATGCAATTGCTCGTGTTGCTGCGTCTCGAAATCATAAAATAAAAATCTCGTGGAAGACTTGTCTTTTTTCTTCCTCTTTTGCGCATCTGATTTCTTAAGAGGTGCTATAAAACATGCATGCGTAGTCGGCCGCGTTTGTTTGCATGTAGTACAAAACGATATACCACATACATGCATCTTTTTATCTGTGGTTTTAATCATACGCGAGCAGCCTCTACAGATTTTCAATGCGTTACAGACGCTATACCGTCTATATTTACGAGACGTGATACCCGCGGAGCCCTCACTCTTGTGATGAGCGAGGCAAAAAGCACCAAAGAACGAACGATTACAGTCTGCGCAATACTCAGGCTGAGAGTCTCTATTACCGTTGCAATAAGTGGATTTACATCGAGCACATTGATAGCTACATCGATGCTCGAGTACTCGAATATGCTTGGAATTACGTTGCGTGCATAACCCTCGACTACCTAGCGCACCGGCGAGATTTAATATCGGTTGATAGTGATGAGAACGCTCGTAATAGAGAATAAAGAGTGTATGATTAATTTTACCTGTTGCAGTGAGTACGTATTTTCGCCCATCGTACAGAGCCGGAACGCGTTTTCCGAAGGTGAGAAATTCATAAACAACAATCGCTATACCCTCGTGAACCAAGTACTCCTGAAAGAGCTGAATTTCGCGCGCACCACACCTCCTAGACGGTGTCGTTACTCCTGCATTACGTGTGAGCTCTTTCGCCGCTGTATATTGCGCACCTCGAAGCCCGTTCCGAATTTGACACCATCGTCTGTGTAGCACACCCGCACGTATTTGACCGCGTTCGGCATGCGCTCGGGCAGTGACAAGGGATCGTTGTAGACACAAATTATCGCGATTACTTATGCGTAAAATTGACTTTTTTGCTATAGACTCGTGTGTAAGCCTAGTGCCCACACCAGCTCCTTCGACGCCTCGTACTATACATGTCGTCATTCTACATGTACCAGCGTCTATTCGAAATTCGCGCGCGCTCTGAGCTACACTATTAATTAGTCGCCATATATCGTCGGGAACGATGTCACGAGCTGGTCGAAATGATAACCATACAGGTCCTTGCGCAAAAGACGGTACGCTCAGAGTCATACCCACATAATCATGTCCTTCGCACAATTCTGTAAGACGTGTGAGAACATCTCGTACGCCTCCCTCGAACCATGTCAGATGATCGATACCGACCGGTGGCTGACGAAAATAAAAATCTGTCTCCCGACCCTGCATCCTAAAGCGTGAAAAATAACGTCTCTGCTCGTTGTCGATACCGAAACGTTCACCAGGAGGCAAAATATCACCACCCCGTGCAGCAGTCCTTCCATCGCCAGTCTGTCCACCTGCAGGCATAATTAAACCATTTATTAGAATTTTTATTTAATTTACTTTAAATTTTTGTTTGTCGCTGGCTATATACTATGCATGTAATTCGTGTAACGTAAGAATTACAAACTTATATTTGCTTCTAGTCCTCGAATCCGTCGACTGCCCCCGGGAACCGCCGACGCTTTTCGTAAACCAACTCGATTGTCGGCGATCTCGGCACAGTGAATCGTGCAAAGCGAAAAACGTTTGGGTCCATCTCGTACCCTGCTTTTTCATTTTACTATTATTATCCGCGTAATTTTTTTATTTTTGTCAGTGTAGTTGTATTATCAAAAGTTTACCTGAATCTACAGGGTCCTCCTCCTCTTCCTCCTCCTCCTCGTCGTCATCGTCTACGTCTTGCTCCTCCTCCTCCTCCTCCTCCTCCTCTTCTTCTTCTTCTTCTTCTTCTTCTTCTTCTTCTTCTTCTTCTTCTTCTTCCTCGCTGTCTGTATTGCTGTTGACATCATCGTTTGAACTGTATTGTCGCGATGGGCCTGCGACGGATTCATCTGGTTCTCTCGAGGGGCCTGCCATGAAAGGACCGTTTGTAGGTTTATAACCGCAGAATGGCTGGGTAAAATTTATCCAGCGATTCCCTACGGTGCTGTTGCCATCGTTGTCCCTGCTATGATCATCTGAATCGGTTCTACCCTCCTCATCGAAATCATAGGTGTCGGATCCCATTTCTGCGTCCTCATACCGTCGAACTATATAAAAATCTTATGAAGTAAAGGAAATAAAATAAAAGTAATTAGTGCTGTATATTACTTACGTCTTTCATTGAGTATGGGTTGCAGAGCAGTCTCATTCAGCCAACCTCGTCGACGAATAACACGCACCACCGAATCAATAATTATTTGATTATCAAACAATCCAATATTATACGCGTCAACTAAATCGCGTTGATGACACTCGCACAGCATACCGCGAATTTTACGAACAGCCGCCTGTGTCGGAAGTTCCCATAGGGTGATCTGTAGATTTCTTCTACCCCAGCGCGAACGCAACGACGGTCTACGCTTCAATATAAACTCTATCAATTTTCTTATCAATGAGCGCTTTACCACTCTGACCATTATTGTGCTGTTAGAGTAGTAGTAGTAGTAGTAGTAGTAACCACAGTAAATCAGACAATTAACTAGAGAATTTTCAAAGCGGCTCACTTTTATATATATTCCTTTAACAAGCTCTCTCTCTCTCTCTGCATATACTGCAACGATGTAATGAATACGACTAACCAAGAAGATGGCCGCACGCGATCGCTTTACAAAAGCAAGACCTAGGGAAATATTTAGCGATGATGATGTACTTAGTTATCGAGTTTCGCTGATGAAAGTCATATTGTTTTTATCTAATTTCAAGGCACTCAGCCATGAGGAAAATCATTAAATTTCACCGACGAATATTATTTAGTTTTCATGGTACATATTATCTGTATGTCAATGTGTGCGTGTGCGCATAAGTGTGCGAGAGTATGCAAGAGTTTTGGGATATATCTGCTGCTGTTACTAGGCTGTTGAGGAGAATGCGACAAATATCAAAGATATTGGCTAGCAATTTTCAGGCGTATGATTTGCAGTATCAAAAGAAGAGGCAATGCAGTTAGGTGGTGGGGGAAATCTGTATGAAACGGAGTATGAACACCACCGACGATTCATTCGAAAAGTTACAGTCTACACGAAAGCAATAAAAATGGCAAATAACGGTGCTAAGCCTCATGCGATATCGCTGTATATAGCGAACCCCGTTATGTACGGTTTAAATAAATCATTTGGTAAAATAATCGTAGCCGGGTTCGAGTTGAATTCTACGTGTACGCTTACACCGGTGGTGAAAATATTGTCGAATACTTTTACCGGAATTACACTCGGTGCGGACGAGTGGCGAGTGTTTAAAAGTGATTTTTCTCGCGTACAACAATATTTCGAATCTCATGGGACTGATGCCGAGAAAATGTGTAATACCCGCATAGAGCACACAACGCATTACACACTTTTAACCTCATGTTACCAGCACAGAGCTGTGTCATTTGGTAAAATAAGCGGTAGCGCTGATGAGGAATACGAGAATCAAGAGGAATCTGGAGAATCGAAACAGAAACGATTCCGAAAATACACCCCAAACATTGTTCTTCAGCGGCCTACATTTGATATGCTCGTCGAAATAAGTAGAAGAATTCATATTCATATGCAAGGTCTAGAAAGCCAAAGTGAAACGATTCAACGGTGTATGAACGAGGTGGTATCATATGTCCGTGAAAAGATAGTTGCCAGTGAAATGCCTCGTGCAGTAGCGTATGAGATCATCGGTTCCAAGGACTTCTTTGAAGAAGCGCTCGAACACATCGCGATCTTGCTAACGCCAGAGGATACGGAGTTTATGAAAATTATTTTGTCCGAAATAATTGTGCTGTTTCGTGGTCATATCGGTGATCATGCATCGGGTGTTGCGTTGCGATCGCAATAATTCTACGTATGTGCAGCTATTTGTGATAAAGAAACTGTTGTAAATAATTGTATATAGTGTACATTTCGCTCGAAATATTATAAAGTATACACCGATGTCAGTCACAGTGAGAGAGAGAGAGAGAAAGAGAGAGAGACAGTCGTAAAACCGAAGCATCAGCAAAGGTCTGCGCTAGAAAGAAGACGGATCGCTCGTCTCTGTTTCATTAACACAGCAGATCATGGAATACGTGCCAATGTTGATAAGCAGCAAAGCAGCAGAGCTTGGTAAGTAAAAAATATAAAATAATTTTAAATCATGTGATATTTATTTTAAATTTAAAAAATAATGTTTTGCAGAGCGAGCAGCCCCTGCATATAAGCCGACACCGAGGGTTCGTTATTCGTGTCATGGAGAGCGAGAGGAAGATACATATACTGTACAGATAGAGCTAACTTCGGAAAGAAAAGTGCCACCCGACATCCTCATCCACAGTTGTCGTCGGTGGCAGAAGATCATCAACGCTGCCAACTTTGTATAATGAGGCGTGGCATAA
>OZ012710.1:35235583-35283100 GCA_963942595.1 Cylloceria caligata | reverse complement strand
AGTAGCATCTCGAGCATTTAGTCTGTCTTTGGCATCCTACTTGGAAACAATAAAAAGCAATATGTATCCACGATACGGCAAGGAGATTTTAAGCGACGCGTTTTGGTGCCGATTAATGTTTGTCGAGAGTGTAATGAGTGTGTTTCTGCGTACGCAGGAAATGTGCGATGCATACGACGAGCTGGAAGAGCTCCTACGTAGTGTGTATTTAGTGGAACGTCGTGGAAGACCCATTGAACTTGGAGAGTTGCGTATCGGCATGTCCTGTATTGTGCCTCGTTTCAATAACGTTGTCCGCGGGAAGTGATTTACCCGGACTTTGATGGGTACTGCGAGGTGTTGCTAGTCGATTTCGGCGAAACTATTTACATCGACTGGTCTCACCTATTTCATCCGGATCCTCTAGCAAGTATGCTGCCGGTTCTTGTCATGGAGTTTTCCATATACGGACTCGAACGCGTGGATGTTGCAGGTATCAAGCAGCTCGTCGAAGAAGCGTGCGGTGGAGATGACTTGATCGCTGTCATGATGCGACTTCTTGCCGGCGATAGCGTTCCGCGGGTTCGCTTATCGAACGGTGAACGCGTGGATGTGGCGGCGTTTATTATAGAAGCCCTCGGTGATGAGATACATATCAGCTACGATATCGATGCCGTGGACGAGGGCTTTGACGAGGACATAGTAATGAATTAAAGACGCTGTGCATGTATGTGTGTGTGTGTGCGTGTGTGAGAGAGTACATTCGAGAGACAGTAGTTTAAAATCGCTTTGGCAGGAGGGTAGATGCCTACAACAGCTGCGGTGGTGGTGAGTACATAATTTTTTTCATTTTTCCAAGTATGTGTACACCTTTGCTCCATCCTACTCTTATCTCTACTCTTCCTTGTTCACCAAGGTACCCACACCACCTCACTTTACCATCTCCACGTTACCGACACTGGTCAAGCAGAGTGGGTAGCGCGGCGGTGGAAAATTGAGGTGGTGGGGGTAGCTGCGTGGTGGGGGAAGGAGTGGGATGGAGCAAAGGTGTACACATACTATCGTACTACTGATACTATTGTACTTCTTACTTTGACAATTAAATAGACAACGGAAAGTTACCGTTGCCTATAATAAATACTTCCTTTTATATAAATTCGCGTTTTCATCTTTCACTCGACATTCATCTCCTTATCGGCAAACGATCCCAAAAAATAATAACTTTCAATATTATACCGAATACCGAATAATCCAATTACTCGGTACCGGCATAACATTGGGTGACAGCGGTGGGATCTGCCGAAGTTAAGTGATTCGTGATTTATTAGGACAAAAGTGTTTCGGACAAAGTTAAGAATACTCTGAAGTGACGACTACGACTCGTGCAAAGGACGCCAGTGTAGTTCGTAAAACCCGACGAATCTAACGCGAAGACGCAAAGTGAACGTCGGTGCGGGGTGACGTATCGGTCAACCGTTAAAAGTCCCGATTAACGGTGTCACGGCAAGTCGCGGAGAACCGCACAAAGTGTGCAACTGAGTACGCGAAACAGCTACTTGAGAAGAAGCCGTCGCGCAACCATTGGCGACGCACTAAGGACGAACCCAGGAACAAACGAAGAAACGGGTCAACAGCGTCAAGGAAGACGTCAAGGACCATCAACAGAAAGGAGCTGCAGGACATCAAGTCGGCAACACCTGAGAACATCACCATGGAAACGACCATCTACCAGATCATGTTTCTGTAAGTGGCGGTTACATTATACTTATACATATAGCTGATAAACTAAAGCCAGTTAGGAAAAATATTTAGGAATTTTACCGTAAAAAAAAAAATATATATATTTTTGCCAAAGCCAGCGTAGAACCGATATTTGGGAAAATATTCCACTAGATATATATTTCTCTTGAGATTTTGTGGGAATATTTTAAAGTAGAGTTCGCCGAGAAATTAGCAAACATGTCAGAGTCTAGAGGAGCCCGATCAAGACATAGGGGCAACTCGCTAGAGACGACGTTGCCTGGCGCAGGGGTAGACCCCACAGCCGGTTTAGCTGCGGCCGTAGGGGACATCGTTTACGAAGCGCGCAGGGTGCTATTCGAGCTCTCGCCGTTGGGGCGAATCCCTTCGGCCAGACAAGAGGCCCAGTTTGGCGTAAACCCACGTAGGGGTGCGTCGTTCGAAGGGCGGACGAGTTCGAACTCATCCAGTCTCTACGAGAGCAAAATGCTGAACTATCGCTGAGGCTGGAAAATACAGGGTTGGAAGAACGCGAGATACCACTCCCGCGGTCGAGGCAAACCCGATTTGAGGAGTCAGATTATCCCCCTGCGGATCCCGTGTTCCAAAGGGAACAACAGAGGGTGCCGGAAACACCGAGTAGGACGCTCGATCTTGGACTAGCGCTAAAAAACATCAAGCATTTCGACGGAAGCAACGCTGACGAACTAGCCGCCTTCTTACGATCATGGGAGACTGTTTTCAAGCGAGTAGCGCCCCGGGATCAAGACATCCTGCTAGAACTAGTGCTCAGCAGGAAGCTCGAAGGTAGGGCGTCTAGAGAAATGAAGCACAAAGTCATCCACTCGGTAGCACAGCTTAAAACCGAGCTGGAGGCCCTGTACGGGAAGAGGAAGTCGCTGCCTGCGCTACAAATAGAATTCAACTCCCTCCGGCAGGGCTAGGGAGAGGACATCGCGATATACGCCGCCAGGATCGAGCGTATCACCGTCGATATAATAGAAAAGCTTTGCGAGGAAGCCACTACGATGTCGGAAATGCGCATCATTGAGAAAATAACACGGAAGAGCGCCCAAGCCAACTTTGAAAATGGACTGCATGGGCAGGTCCAAATTCTGGTGAGATCCCTTAACTAACACCACTCTCCACGAGTCGGTAACGGGAGCCATCGAGATCACCAACATGTTGCAGCCAAAGGGAGGGGTAGGTGAAGCATTTAGCCACCCCAGAAGGTCCCAGGGCGCACCAACCCGGCAGAGCGAAAATTGTTTTACCTGCAGGAAAGCCGGACACATGGCACGAGACTGCACCTGGAGATCGGGAAGAGTGAGCCTGCCAATGCCCAGTGAAAACAAGTCAATACACAACGTAGACATCGTGTACAATTACTGCCAAAAGAAGGGCCTCGTGTGGAGGGACTGCAGAAAAAGATTGTCGCAAAATAAGAACGAGCCAGCACAGACGCCACAGCACTATCGACGTCCAAGGAACTCCGGCGACAGGAGTGAAAAGTCCACAGTCAATGCCGGAACGAGTCGATTAGACACAGACGCCAGCCCGCTGGAAACGATGAGAATAAACACGCTCACGGCCCAGCAGAAACCTGCGTGCAGAAAGAGGAAAACAACGCAGCAGTTACTGCAAGTAACGCTGCCAGCGTCCAGCGCAACGGCCAGCGACTTTCACATCATTGCACCGTTGGCTGTGGCCAGTGTGCTCACCCTTGAAGCGGACAAGGAGCCCAGTGCAGTATTCTGAAAGAGAGATGCCTGAAGCTCGAGACCATTGTGAGCAGGTGCTCCGTGGAATTACAGGGTGTGGCAGGCGAAAAATTCACCCCCCTTGGTATAGCAAAATTTGTGCTGGAGACACCGGCGTTTAAAGTGGAACATTGGTTCTACATAGTACCGAATAACGTGCCGCTAGGGGTCAATGGGCTGCTAGGTATGGATTTTATCAAGTATCACAAGGCCGATATCCTGCACGGAGGGACGCTAAAGCTGTACGGGCATTGCATGCCACTGCTGGACGGCACGACGAGGGTATCTCTGCCGCCACGCAGCGAGACAGTTACCTATGCCGCAACAACGAGCAAATCCGTTGGGTTACTCTCAAAAAAGGAACTCGGAAACGGAGTGATTATGGGAGCCTGCATCACGCCGCCGCACGGTAGTAGCTGTGCAGTAAGTCTTATAAACACCACCGAGCTGGCTGTTGAGGTACAACGCCCCGTGGTGGAACTCGAGCCGCTAAAGATAACGGCAGTGGGTCACGGTCTCGAAGGCGCGACGCCCGAAGTATGCACCGTCAGCGCAGAGCGAGGGACAGACCGCCTCGCACGATTAGCTTAAGAGCTAGACACGGGAAAACTCAATAAGGAAGAGCGCGAAGCGCTCGATGAGATTACTAGGGAATACGAAGATATGTTCCACCTACCAGGGGACAGGCTGCCGTGCACGCCTATGGTAGAACATGTGATACCACTTAAGGATGGGGAGCAGCCCATTAAGGTGCACCCATACTGGCTGCCCGAAACCCACAAGAGATAAGTGGAGAGGCAGACCCGCGAAATGCTTGCGGAAGGCATTGTCCAACCCAGCCGGAGTCAATGGAACGCGTCGCTGTTGGTTGTAGCGAAGAAACCTGACGCAGCCGGAGTGAGAAAAATGCGCGTAGTGGTTGATTTTCGAAAGTTAAACGAAGCCACCATCGGGGATTTATACCCACTGCCCAACATCACGGAGATATTGGACCAGCTGGGACGAGCCCGATATTACACGACCCTGGACGTCACCTCGAGATTTCACCAAATTCCGATGGCATAGCAAGACAAGGAAAAAACTGCATTTTCCACTCCGCAGGGCCATTTTGAGTATAACCGAATGCCATTCGGACTCAAAAACGCGCCACCGACCTTCCAGAGACTGATTAACTCGGCGCTGGCCGGACTACAAGGAGTCAAATGCTACGTGTACCTCGATGACATCGTGATACATAGAAAAACCTTCAAGGAGCATAACGACCGGCTGCGGGTAGTGCTACAGCGGCTGAGAGAGGCAAAGTTGGCCGTGCAACCCAGCAAGTGCCAATTCCTGCGAAAGGAAACGCAGTACCTCGGCCACATAATTTCTGAGAGGGAGTGCGAGCGGATCTCCAAAAACTAGAAGCGGTAAAGGAATTCTCGGTGCGGAGAGACGTAAAAGGAGTTCAATCCTTCCTCGGCCTAGCCGGTTATTACCGAAAATTCATCAGAGATTTCTCGAAAACCGCTAATCCGCTGATGGAATTAACCCAGAAAGGGGTTAAATTCGAGTGGACCGCCGTAAGGGATGCCGCATCGAAGAACTGAAGACGGCACTTACCACGGCACCAATATTACAGTATCCGGACTTCGGAAAACGGTTCGTCGTGACAACAGACGCATCAGATCGGGCGCTCGGCGCGATACTCTCGCAAGGCAAGATCGGGGACGATTTGCCCATATGCTATGCAAGCCGCACCATGACTAAAGCCGAGTTGAATTATACAAGTACTGAAAAAAAACCACTTGCAATAATATGGGCCCTAGCCCAATTCCGGCCATATTTCGTTGGTTTGCGCCGTTTATTCGCTGAGGGGACATGTCCTTCGTGTGGGACTGATTTGACTCTTTTATAAAAATTGAAATTGCCTGTTCTAAAAATTGAATTTTCTTGATTATATTTTCTATTTTCAAAAATGTTTATTTATTTTTTTTTTTAATTTCCTCTCCTTGCGCTCCGTAGAGCTCCCTTCCCACATTCATTTAGTGGTTTAATATTCAATAAATAGTTTTAGACGGTTAGCGTGTACCGTCTGAGTTTTCCGTCCCTTCCGGACGATGTAATTGACGGGAGGCCTCGCTTCCACAATCTCGTGGGATCCTGTCCACTTCGGGGTCAGCTTGGCCGACCGCCCCCTGCGCACCGTCTCGTCACGGAGGAGTACGCGTTCGCCGACGCTGTACTCCTGCACCTGCGCGCCGTGGAGTTCAATCCTTCCTCGGCCTAGCCGGTTATTACCGAAAATTCATCAGAGACTTCTCGAAAACCGCTAAGCCACTGATGAAATTAACCCAGAAAGGGGTTAAATTCGAGTGGACCGCCGTAAGGGATGCCGCATTCGAAGAACTGAAGAGGGCACTTACCACGGCACCAATATTACACTATCCGGACTTCGGAAAACGATTCGTCGTGACAACAGACGCATCAGATCGGGCGCTCGGCGCGATACTCTCTCAAGGCAAGATCGGGGACGATTTGCCCATATGCTATGCAAGCCGCACCATGACTAAAGCCGAGTTGAATTATACAAGTACTGAAAAGGAACTACTTGCAATAGTATGGGCCCTAGCCCAATTTCGGCGATATGTTTATGGCACCCGTTTCACAGTAGTGACGGACCACCAGCCGCTCACCTGTTCGGCTGTTCGGAGTAAAGGACCCAGGTTCGAGATTGATGCGTTGGAAAATTAAATTGGCGGAACATGAGTTCAACATAGAGTACAAGGCAGGAAAGCGCAATACGAATGCAGATGCGCTAAGTCGAATATGCCTTACTACGAGGGCCCAAGCGAGAGCGAAGAACGAAGTCCGTGCGTCGAAAGAGGACAGTAAACCGGGGCAAGTAGTGACAACGAACGACCATACAAAGCGGACAGCCGAAGATACCCTGTATAGCCATGGTAGCTCGCTGGAGCGAGAGGTCGAGCTCGCCCGCGAGAGAGACGAGAACAGCAAGCGTCCGGGTACGGACAGCCGCACAAAGCGGAGAGCCGAGAATACCTCGGGCCAGCTCAGCAACGCGGCATAGAGGGAGGCCGCGCTGGCCAATGCGCCAGAAGAAGATACAGAGATTCGCAGCGTGCATGCAGATCGCTCTACTGAACCCGACAGCCCTGCCTAAAAGCCGTGCGGTCGGGGAAGGGGCAGACCACGCAAGCAAGCAACGCAAGCCACTGGTAAGACTGCGAGCACCGCTGACAAGGACGGAGCGCGCCCAGCACAGCATGGCGGATCTACGAAGCACGGAAGGCCGCGAAAAGTAAACGTTGCAAGGCCGCTCGAGACAGAGAGCGTACCCAACGGCGGAGCTAACGGTGGGCACACCGATTGAAGAAACTGCGGACAGAGCACCGCAAAGGCCTGCTAAGGAAGCGAGGCACGGCAGGGCCCGTAGCCCACAAACTTCCAGCAGCGCGGACGAAGACAGCGTTATAAGAAAGTATAGCGACTGCCGCAGTGGCGTAGCCACTCCTTATGCCGATGACTGCTAGAAAATAATTAGAGAATACCACGACACCCCCATAGGCGGGCATCTGGGTATACGGCGTACGTTACATCGGATTCGGACCAAATACGACTGGCCCGGCCTGAGAAGAGACTTAGAAAATTATATATCGTCCTGTGAATCCTGCCAAAAGAATAAAATCAGGAAAAGGGAACGAGTGCCGATGGTGGTAACAGACACCCCATTGAGGTCATTTGAAAAGGTTGCGGTCGACATCGTAGGACCGCTACCGGAAAGCGTCTCCGGGAAAAAATATATACTTACGATTCAAGACGCACTTACCAAGTACAGCGCAGTGATCCCACTGCCGAACCAAGAGACCTCGACAGTAGCAAAGGCGCTCGTTGAAGAATTGATCTGCCCGCACGGAACACCGGAAATAATATTGACAGATCAAGGCACGAACTTCCTCAGCTTGACCTTCAAAGAGATGTGTAGACTGCTCCGAATCAAGAAAATACAAATGACTGCCTACCATCCAGAATCAAATGGCGCACTAGAAAGATCGCATCGCACCCTCGCTGAGTACCTGAAAAATTTCATAAACGAGGATCAAGGTAATTGGGACGAGTGGCTGCCGTACGCGATGTTCACGTACAACACCACTCCACATACGGGGACCGGAGTTACCGACCGCCGTGAAACAGGAGCCCCGCAGCACCTATGCTTACGACGACTACGTCCAAGAGTTACGCGGGCGATTACGCGCCGCATGGACAGTAGATCGCGATAATCTGGAAGGCGCGAAAAGACGGTCGAAAACCGCGTACGACCACGGCGCGCAGGTGCAGGAGTACAGCGTCGGCAAACGCGTACTCCTCCGCGACGAGACGGTGCGCAGGGGGTGGTCGGCCAAGCTGACCCCGAAGTGGACGGGACCCCACGAGATTGTGGAAGCAAGGCCTCCGGTCAATTACATCGTCCGGAAGGGACGGAAAACTCAGACGGTACACGCGAACCGTCTAAAACTATTTATCGAATATTAAACCACTAAGTGAATGTGGAAAGGGAGCTCTACGGAGCGCAAGGAGAGGAAATTAAAAAAATAAATAAATAAACATTTTTGAAAATAGAAAATATAATCAAGAAAATTTAATTTTTAGAACAGGCAATTTCAATTTTTATAAAGAAGTCAAATCAGTCCCACATGAAGGACATGTCCCCTCAGCGAATAAACGGCGCAAACCAACGAAATCCGGGAAAGGCTCCATGTTATCTCCGACCCAGGGCCCCAGGCCCCACAGACAATAAACGGCTCTACGGTTGCCCTCGCGGCGGCTGCGTATGGCCAAGCATTCCAGGACCTCCTTCGAAACAGGTCGGCGATTTCGCCCCGGTACCGTGACCAGACCGTTCTAAAAAATAAAAAAATCATTGATTGAGAAATATACAAAAAAAAACCAAAGGAGGTAAGGCAAATACTTACCACCAGCCCCAGCACCTCGGGGGATAGATCTTTCCCCCGATAGATTGCTAAAATACGAATGAGGGTAGAAGCTCTCACACTACGCATTATAAGAAAGAAGGGGAACAAACGCAGTAAGCATTCTTACGCTTCTTCTCCTACCTCCTTACAGGTTGATAGCAGCAAAAGGTGGACTAGCAAAACCCACGCAGCATCCCTCTGACTACGTCGTCAGCGCGTTTACCAGCACTCCAGGCATCTACTACGAAGAAATAGGAAGCCTCACGATAATCCAATCGACATGGCGGTTGATTGTCAGGCTGGACCTCGCCGCTATAATGCACAGAGAAGCAGAGATCAGCAAAAATTTGCAACGCCTCACCGAGCTGTGCGCAGACGAAACTCACGTCAATGAGATATGCCCCATCATCAGCGATTCCGTACTGAGAAGGAAGAAAAGGATAGAGATGGGGGTGTCAACCATATTCGACCGCCTCGGGACGCGCTCCTTCCGAGAACGCAGAGGATTGGTAGACGGCCTGGGAAGCATAATCAAGGCCATCACGGGAAACATGGACGCCGCCGACCGGCGGGAGCTCCATGAAGAGATAACGCACCTTGAGGCATCTCACCAGACCCTGAAGGAAGGGCTGAAGAACCAAATACAGGTCATAAGAACCACTCTCAGCCTATTTAATGAAAGCGCACATCACGTACAGGCTAACGAACGGACTCTACAGGCCCAAATGCAGCAAATAAACCGCATGCTCAACAGTGACGTATACTACGTACAGAGACGCCAACACTTAGACGAGATGCTAAACGCGATAAGTATCGCGGTGGAAGCATTACTCAGCGACGTGCAGAAGTTAGTGTGGCTAGTGGACGACATAGCTGGCGGCAAGCCGAGAGCAACGTCCCTGCGGCCACGCACACTCGTAAAGCACCTCGTCGAAGCACTACCACACCTACCATCAGGCAGTAGTTTCCCAGTCGCAATAACTCACGACCAAGCGCCAACACTTATGCGACTGGCAGGTACCAAGGCCTACAGCGAAGGCAACGCGGTAGTGCTCGTGTTGGATATACCGCTGATCGGGCAGCAACGGTATAGTATACAAAAAGTATACCCTATACCCATGCGTGCTGACAACGGCAAACACTACTACATAGACGCGACAGAGAGCCACGTAGTAATAGATCTCGAGAACCGCAAATACTTAAGGATGACATTCGACGACATAAAAATTTGCAAGGCTCTGGGCAAGTCATACATCTGCCCACCTATGTTTCCAACAATTTCAATTACGAACGACGCACCCTGCGAAGTCCTCATCTACGCGAAAATAGATACCGATAACGGCAAGAAATGCGGAAAAAGGGTTATCAAACTAAACCATCCCCTTATCGTCCCAATGCAACAACGAGGGCGATGGCTATACGTCGCGCCAACCCCTGAACCAGTAGGAATAAGTTGCGGAAAAACTACTCCTGCTCAACACGAAATATTATACAATTCAGGTATACTGGCTTTGGTAGGCGTATGTATAGTAACCGCCCAAGATTTCAGCATCAAAACCATCGGGCGGACATCCCAGATCATCCGGGAAATCTACCTCCCATCGTTCAATTTAACATTAACGGAAATTGAAGCCCAAGCGCCCGCTACGCAGACCGAGAGGACAATTCTACTGCAGAGCGTGCTGCGAGACCCGGAAGAGCTTTAAAAGCTCGGAGTTCGAGCCGACCAAATCATGAACAACCTCAATACTGCCGGAGACGGGATGCAACACATCCACAATCTGAGTTTCTACTCACTGGGTGCAGTAGCACCAATAGCCTTGGTTGGCTATGTTCTGTTTAAATGTTATAGGTACCAACGAAACCGAACACCAACAAGGACAAGCGAGGGAACGACCCCGGCAGCAGCCGAGGTAAACATCAAGCTCGAGCCGTTCGGACGACAACAGCCAGAGGAGCAACTGTGATCCGAGCTGGCCAGAGTATGCACCCGTCCCCCCAACCGAGAACGACTCGCTCGGCACGATAGACGATAAGAAACAAAAAGGAAAAAAAAAAACTTCATCGTTAACTAATGAAAAAATGAATTTTTTTATTGTATTGTCATAACATCAAACCGTAATAAATTGTAAGAGGAAATACGGGTAACCAATCAGAAGAAAAAAATTTTTAGAGAAAAAATGTTTCCTTTTAAGGGGGGAGGGATGTTGTGCCGCGGAATATTCCACTCCGTATTTCATATATTCGGGAATATTCCATAGCAAAGAAACATTGGAATTCGTTCAAGACAGGAAACGAAGTCCGATGCCCGATCGTACGATCGACACCAAGAACGCCGACGCAGCATGAGGCGACTCGCTTGGCGTTCGACGATAGGCTAACACTAAAATTGCAAACAAAGGGATTTTCGTGAAGACAGTTAGCAACTGCTTTACGAAAGGACAGTATTAAATTAGATTGAAAAGAGAACGGTTGGTTTCTCGTGAAATACTCGGAACAACGTATTATTGTACTTCTTACTTTGACAATTAAATAGACAACGGGAAGTTACCGTTGCCTATAATAAATACTTCCTTTTATATAAATTCGCGTTTTTATCTTTTACTCGAGATTCATCTCCTTATCGGCAAAAGATCCCAAAAAATAATAACTTTTAATATTATACCGAATACCGAATAATCCAATTACTCGGTACCGGCATAACAGTTGGATCATTCTAATGGGCGTCAGAAATTCTCGATCATATTTCCAACCCCATTCCA
This sequence comes from Cylloceria caligata, assembly GCA_963942595.1. Lineage (NCBI taxonomy): Eukaryota > Metazoa > Arthropoda > Insecta > Hymenoptera > Ichneumonidae > Cylloceria > Cylloceria caligata. The sequence continues at coordinate 35,271,886 of OZ012710.1, read as the reverse complement.
GTAGAGATATGTTATTTCCGAGCCATAATCAAACTTGGAGATACACCCTCTTCGAGCGTTCAGATGATGCATCATTGGTGAGGGGCAAAGCAGGTAATTGAGTAGCTCTAGTATTCTTCGTAGTCGCTTTACTGAAACTCTCGTACTTAGATTGAGATACAAAAAAATGTCATTAAGATCGGAACATTTTCAGATTTTGAAGTAAATACACACCTCAATTCGTCCAATGATTCCTTTGTTTTAGGTGCCGCATGCAAAACAAGTGGGTAACTCTCCTTACAATATTACGTTGTTCAAAAAGTTATAGGACCAGCCACCGTGTGGCGCTGTCGATCACACGATTGGAATTTTTTTTATTAGGTTACCACATCTATCATTGACACTTTCCTTCAAATTCAGCGTCATAGCTTGACATTTGTAAAAGTTACGCTGTACTGAGTATATTTACCTTTGTGTTTTCGATTTTTTACAAGTTTGAAAATGGCATCAACTGGGCATCAACGAGTTTGCATTAAATTTTGTGTGAAAAACCGATTTAACGGTCCGCAGACCTTGGAAATGTTGGAGAAGTGTTTCGGCAACGATACTCCTTTTTTCAGTGGCACGAACGCTTAAGAAGTGGGCGTGAGTCAGTCGAGGATGACGAACGGAGTGGCAGACCGTCGACGTCGAAAATCGATGAAAACATCGATAAATCAAAGAAATGTTGGTCGAAAACCGCAAATTGGCTATCAGAGAGCTGGCAGAGGACTTGAACATCGCTTATGGGTCCGCTTAAGACATTTTGGTTAGTGATTTGGGCCTCAGACGTGTCGCTGTAAAACTGGTTCCGAAGGACCTTAATTTCATGTAAAATAGGACCGCGTTAAAATCGCGAAAGACATAATTTCCAAGGTTGAATCCGACCCAACATTTATCAAACGGATCATCACTGGAGACGAGACGTAGATTTATGAGTATGACACACAATCCAGACATCAAGCGAGTGAATGTCGTGCACCGAATGGGCCGAGACCGAAAAAATCACGTCGTTTTCAGTCAAAAAAGAAGGCGATGCTCACGATTTTCATGGATTACAACGATGTTGTTCTTGGCAGAAAAACAGACAATCAACAAAGAGTATTATTTGGGCGTTATGAGGCGTTTGCGTGAAGGGATTCGCCAAAAAAGACCGAATCGGTGGGAAAACAACTCGTGGAGTTTGCACCACGGTAACGCACCGTCGAACAATGTGATCCTCATCCGTGAAATGTTTACCAAAAATAGCACGAATACTATCGAGCAGCCTTCGAATTCACCTGATCTTGCTTCCTGCGACTTTTTCCTGCTCCACCGACTCTAAAAACCGCTTCGCGGAACGCGTTATAGCACTCGTGAGGATGTCATGAAAAAATGGAAGACGGTTCTGATGGACATACTGCGATGGAATTACAATTAGCGAACCCGTAGGATAAAGTATAATAGATTATAATCGAGAAGAGGCCGAAGGACAAGCAAAAACGGCCAACAGCGCGACCAAAAGTTTGGAGTTGATAGGTTTAAAGTAGATAAGTTTAAGTGCATAGAATTATGTGGGGAGATTAATTAAATAGAATTAAGCGAGTAGTGTTTAAGAAAATAAAATTAGATCGTGTGGTCTTTAAACCAGCTATATGAACGTGAATCATACAGGCGTGCGAGTGGAAGAGAGTCAATGAGGAGGTGTAACGAGTGTAAGAGAGAGAGTGCCATAAATATAAGTGAGATACCGTCCCGAGGAGCGAGTCCAACGCGTTTGGCTGGGTGTGTAGGTATGTGTGTGTGTATGTGAGCTAGAGTCACTAGGTCAATACCAACAAAGAAGATCATAACAAATATTTGAGCCTGGGATACCAGGAATCCGTGTAAACGTAGAATAAAATAAGAATTGTAAAATAATCATCGAAATTACAAGGTGCGCCATCTCAATCTGGTCGATGGAAGTATTGAATAACTCTGACAGATTTTAACCGACCAGCGTCGTACAACATGTTTCGTATAGGTTATTTCAGTACAATTTCAACCATGTATCGCTATACGCCGAAAGAACGCGCCGAAATAGTTTCGCTTTACATTGAAAATAATCGTTCAGTTGTGTCAACTCAGCGTGCGTATCGTAAAAAATATCGCGGACGTTCTGCGCCCAAAGGCGACACTATCCGTCATTTAGCTTCAAATTTCATGGAGCACGGGTCTGTAGCGAATCTCCAACATCAAGCTCAAACGCGTCCAGGTCGTTCAAATGAAAATATCGAAGCTGTTCGACAGAGTGTTGCAGAAAATCCAAATGTCTCATACCGCCGCCGGTCTCAGCAATTAAACATCAGTGGAACCACTTTGAGAAGGATTTTAAAGCAAGATATTCACATGTTTCCGTACAAAGTGCAGTTGACTCAAAGATTATTGGAAACTGACAAGCCGCAACGCTTGGCTTACGCTAATAACGTTAGTCGAATGAAGGAAGCTGAGCCGAATTTTTGGGAGCGAATTCTGATGACCGACGAGGCTCATTTCACCCTCTCTGGCGCTGTCAACAAACAAAACTGTCGCATGTGGGGCACCGATAATCCTCATATTATTCACGAAACTCCATTGCACGATGAGAAAGTGACAGTTTGGGCCGGTGTTTGCTCAAAAACCACCATTGGACCATTTTTCTTCAGAGCTGGTGAAACTGTCAATGGGGATCGATATCGGTGGATGTTGGCACATTTTGTTTTACCACAAATGCGTGAAAAAGGTCTTAAGGAATTTTGGTTTCAACAAGATGGTACGACATGTCACACTGCGCGCTCAACAATGGACTATTTGCGTCGGAAGTTCCCAGGACGTGTGATATCAAAGAAAGGTGATATTGACTGGCCACCAAGATCGCCGGATTTGACTGCACCGGACTTCTTCTTGTGGGGATTTTTGAAAAGTAAAGTCTATGCCAACAAGCCGAAGACCATAGAGGAGCTAAAAAACAACATTCGAGCCGAAATCGCAGCGATATCGCCCGAGACGCTGGCAAATACAATGGAAAATGCCGAAAAAAGAGCTCATTTTTGTCTCAGTAATAAAGGCGGACATTTGATCGATGTGGTTTTTGGAAACTAATCAAAATAAATTGTAATGAATCAAATTTAATAAAAAAATACGACTTTGTGAAATCTGTTGAAAATTCTCTAAGTTATTCAATACTTCCATCGACCAGATTGAGATAGCGCACCCTGTACCTAATTGGAATGCACTATACGGGGTATCAACGGCCAGAAACTGAAGATTGACATTTTCATGAAATTGTTTTTTTGGTTAATAAACCTTACTCTCACCCACCTCGAAGTCTAACATTAATTAGTCCTGTGTGTGAGCCCGAATTTTCCACGAAAAATAAAATTAATTGTCAACGATAAAAATTACCGTTACATTTGGCGCCCAACGTGGGGCTCAACACAGCTATTGTAAGAAAGACTGCGGTGGTGAGATAGGGCGCGCGCGTAAGACAAAGTAAATAAATTCGGAATAAAATAGAGAGCATGAATACAGTCGAGAATGCAAATATCTCGACTGAGCTTGAGGAGTTACGAATGAGGGAAAGCCTGGAGGAACAGCATCGGCAGGAAGGGCGTGCTGAAGGAGGCGAAGCCTATATATGGGAATCTACGACAGCTGATCACCTGTTGGACGATCGACGACAGAGCGATCGAAGAATTATACAACGGTTATCGGAAATTACGCCGATTGAGGAAAACGAAGATGTATTAGATAAGATCGCGGATAACCAGACGAACAGTGGAGTCGGCAGTACGCCAAGGCCCACCGACAGGACTGCGATTATTCCACTAGACCCAATCGGTGTAGGAGATTTAATGCAATTTTTGCAGAAAATGGAGGAGAAAAGCGACGGAAAATTCGCTGAGATAATAAAAACGCAGCAGGAAATAAGAGATGAGTGTCTAGGTAGGATAATAGCTTTGAGAGAATCGACAAAGGACGAATTGAACGGAGAGATTGCAGCAGTAGCGAACCGGACGGACCGGAAGATAAAAAAGCACAAGAAAGGATATAGGAGGATCAGAATACAACCAATAATTATATTCAACAACAGGTTGCCGGTCAGAGGGTGACCGTGGAGAAACTCGAAAGAAGGACGTTAGAAATGATGGCAGAAATCAGGGCATCACAAGAAATTACCGAGGATCACGCTAAGAGAATTGAAAAATTAGAAGAGACGACACGAAGAACGAATACATCGATAAATTTCGGGCAAACGATTGGAGGAGGTTTGAACGTCATTCGATTATATACTACAGCCCAGAAACCACCTACATACAATGGCGATAAAAAGGAAAGACCGATGAGATGTTTGAAAGAATTTCGAGAATTTTGTATCGCAGGGGGGGGGGATTGAGGATACCGAGATTCGACACATCATCGGGTCTGCGTTAAAAGGAGTCGCCAACGACTGGTGGCTGGTGGTGAGTCACCAGACAAATAGCCTAAATCGTGTGTTACAAGGGCCATTCGTGGAACACACGATTCCTAGGGAGCAAAACCGGGACGCTCGGGAGCAGGTAGCACGAACTCGGGAAACGAGTAAGCGTTGCGCCCGAAGAAAAACGAAGAATAAACAACACCATAGAGGAACGGAGCGCAACGTTGAAGCATGGAGAAAGAAAAAGCACAAGACAGAGGATGAACGCAAAGAAGAGAGAGAACAAGAAAGTGAGAAACCAGCGAAGAAAAATGGAGGAGACACCGAGCGGCGAGGGCAGACTGAATCTGAGGAAAACGGAATTCAGGAAGACGATACAGGCAGGTATGGAAATAGAAAGAAAATATGTTCTGAAATCGTTGCCAGAATTCCGAGAGTACCGGATATCGGAGGGCAGCACCGAGGAAGGTGATTATGGGCGAGAAAAAGAAGGTGGTATGTTCAACAATTATGAAAAATCCTCGAGAATATTTGTATGACGAGGTGGATGAAGTACCGAGTAAATGGTATGATGAGAAACATCCAAGGTGCCCCGAAATACCGATAACAGTTGCTGGAATATCGAAAATGAGTTTAGTAGACAGTAGTAGCGAGGTGTCGTGTGTCTCGAAAACGTTTTTGAAAGAAAATGAGGAATTATTAAAAAATTGTCCGATGCTACCGGTGACGTCAACACAGGTGATCGGAGCGTTTGGTGGGGAGACGGCTCGGATAAAAAAACAAATTATGGTGGATATGGAAGCGTATGGGGCGAGCAGTGTTTTGCAGGTACTAGTCGTGCCAAAATTAGTGAGGCCAGTATTAATTGGTATCGACGGTATATTAGCTTTAAGGATCTCGATAGACGCTCAACAGAGGATTCTAGCGATAAAGGATAGAGTTATTGCAGAATTAAAGTATGGGATGTGGCAACACATAGATCCGAAGAATTTTCATTCAGTTGAACCAAGTAAGATGTGTGCCGCCGTGGAAATAAAGGATAACCCTGAGGGAGAAGTAAATATCAGCCTGACAGAGGAGGAGTTCGAAGATAAGATGGAGGAATGCCAGGATCTGAGACCAGAAATAAAGCAGAATTCAAAAAGATCGTCGAAAAAGGGGGGAGAGATTTTCGATAAGCTACCAAGAAAAATGACAGAATATGAGCACCGACTGTTACTGAAGGATCCGAAGCCGTATTTCTATCGCTCATATCCCGTCTTATTGACGCAACAGGAGAGAGTGCAGAGGGAGATTGAGAGAATGCTCAGGACGGGAATTATATAAAAATCTGAAAGTGTTTGTATAAATCCACTTATGCCCGTCACGAAGAGCGATAATTCTGACCGCCTTTGTCTGGATGCTCGTGAGCTGAATAATTATTTAATCAATGATTACAACAATGCGCCACCAATCGAGGAGATTTTCCAACGGTGCGGAGGAAATACATTAATGTCGACGTTAGATTGATACCCCTCCATCCAGAATCTCGGAAATACACGGCACTTCAGCACAACGGGAAGTATTACGAATTTACCGTCACACCGTTCGGTTTGAAGACCAGCGCAGCGAGTTTGATAAGAGCCCTTGATGCCGTTCTGAAGGGTCTTGATTTTCTGATAAATTTCGTCGATGATTTATTAGTAATGTCAACATCCCATGAAGAATACCTCTACCACTTACAGAAATTATTTAAAAGATTTCAACAGCACGGGATGACACTGAAATTCTGTAAATCGCATTTTTTTCGTAGAGAAGTGATTTTCCTCTGTCATATTCTTACGACGGAAGGACTGAAACCAGACTCAGAGAAGAAACGAGCAATCCATGAATACCCGCGATCACACACTATTAAACAACTAAGAGGATTTTTGGGATTGATAAATTTCTACACGAAGTTTACGAGTCGCCATGCGCATGAAACAGCACCGTTAGTAAATCTTTTAAAGAAAACATTCAGAAATGAACCCCTGTTCATTGGAGATGGGATGAAACTATGGAGGAAACCTTTAAGAACGTGAAGGACTGATTCTGTGAAGAGATAGTGCTGAAATACCCAGATACTCAAAAACCATATACGCTCACCACGGATGCAAGTGGATATGCGCTCGGAGCGATTCTCGCACAAGAGGATGGTAACGGAGAAACAAAGGTGGTGACGCTTGCAAGCAGAACGCTTAAAGGGGCTGAGATAGGGTATATGACCACGGAAAAAGAGTTATTAGCGATCGTGTGGGCGCTACGGAAATTCAGAACGTATTAAAAAGGAGCCCAGATCTTTATCAAAACTGACCACAAAGCTTTAATTTTTCAAAAAACATGTCGATTTAGAGCCGAAAGGCTGATGAGATGGACATTAGCCATCCAGGATTATGATATACAGGTTGAGCATGTTGCCGGAAAATCAAACATCGGGGCAGATGCGTTAAGCCGGGTGAGAAAGGACGACCGATAACGAAGGAATAGTGGTAGTTGCGGAGATGCTGGCTGAAAAAATTCAACGGGAACTAGCTAAAAAACTGAAGTGCATAAAGAATGTCCAGAGAGAGCAAGAAGACTTACGAATTATTATGGATTTCCTTGGTGAAGAAAAGAAAGGAGAAGAAGAGCAAAAATTTCGACTGGAAAAAGGAATTTTACAAAAAAAATCGAAGAACGGAATTTGGCGAGTTGTAATACCAGCGAGCATCCTCCAGGATATGTAAAAACGTGCCATACCATGTACGGGCATCTGGGCGCGAGAAAATCTTCTCGGATGCTAAAGGAGGATTTTACTTCATAAGATTTAATTTCATCAATACGATATCCACGAGGAAATATCGTCGAGCGAGTAAATCGGGAACTCGGGAGGTTTTTCCGAGTTTTCCTGACCCGGAACCATGCAGGTTGGATTAAGTAGGTGAAGGTAATAGAAGACTGCATAAATGAGAGTTACCACGAAACGACGGAGTTTACACCAATGGAGCTGCAGTGCAAGAAAAAACCTCTACGAGAGTGGAATAAGCAGATGGGCATACGGAAGGACGAAGACGACAACACGACATACGAGATGAAGATTGAAATTGTGAGAGAAAGGATAGAAAAGAAAAGCCGGCGTCGTGCAGAGAAATTTAACGCTACTCATAGATTAACGAACTATGAGGAAGGCGAACTAGTTTTGGTAAAGGTTCTGAATGTTTCAGACCCATTAAGACAATGAACTTCAAAATTTATGCCATTATATGAGGGGCCATATAGAATTAAGAAATGCGTAGGTTTAGCTACTTATTTACTTGTATATATAGAGAATAATATAGAAGGAGGAAGATTTCACGCGAGCATGTTTAAGAGGTATCGGACAGAGACAGAAAGGACAGAGAAGAAAGAAGAGAGCACGACGGATACAATAGCCAAAGGAAGAAGCGAGACGGCACGAAGGTCGAGTGCTCAAGACGAAAACAACGAGGGAATGCGGGGCCGTACAGAGGTTACACCAACACCGTGATGGGGGGCCATCGAACCCGGGATAAAGTACTAGCAACGAGGGCTCTCGACGTCACGACAAACGGTCGTTCTTGGAAGAATGTTTCAAATTCCGGGGAAATAGGGCAAGTTGAAGAAGGAGAGGCAACAAGTAGGCCACCCAATTGGCCAGGACGAGCGATCGGAGGAGAAATGGGCTATCAGTAGGAGAACAGAAAATATAGTTATAATGAAGGCATCGAAATAACTATAAAAGGACGGGGCAAGCCATCGGACCTACAAATATTAGTGGATCTTAACCAGGATAAAATCTTTAATACTAACGAAATCCGTGATCAGAGAAGATGATTTACATTTTTTTTTTTTTTTTTTTGAGTTTTATTCAAATAAAAAGGAAGAAAAATGCATCGGTTCGTCAAAAATGCTGTGGATTACCTGACGCCTGGGGAACCCTACGAGGCAGAGATCATCGGAGTGGAGAGTCCGGATCGACTCTACCTATGGACGAAGCAAGAGGAAACGAGAAGGAAAACCTTTTTGAGGATGGTGGCAACAACGCCACGGGACCACCCACAGCTCCACCGTATCCTAGAGGAGAAGACGTACCCCAGGAGAGCGGTGCTCTTCCTCATGATAAACGAGGAAGATGCCAACGAGTACACGTTCTTCCGGGGCACAGTAATGAGAAAAAAGTCAAACGGAAAATTCTATGTGTGGTTGGGGGATCTGGCCAAGAGAGCAGCGGTAGATATGGGCACTTTGTACACCGTCCCGGATCTGTATTTGGGAGAATCATATTTCGCAATCGCTTGCGCCCTCGATCACCTTGGCCCCGCAGCAACTTCATGGACGGAGTCAGCGAGAAACCGCATCATAGAATTGACGTCCGAGAGGACGTGCGACATTTATGTCAATGAATTAGATCCTGAAGTGGAAGCTATATGGATCGACATACACGCGAGTCTCGGAAATAAGGGATACGAGATCTCTGAACAATTAATCCAGGAGAAAATGGCGAAAAGAATCCAGGACAACCCGAAATACGAATATAACCCCGACGGGGGGAGGTTTGGGAAACATTTTCGCCAGGAGAGACAGGAGGAAAGGAGAAGAACCAGGGCGACTGGGGAAACAACGCAGTGTGCGATAGCATAAACTGCCACGGGAACCGTCAAGAGGAAATGGACTGGCTGCCACCCCTGAACCTGACGAGGAGACGGCGACGACATTAATTGATTGGGGGGTAATTATACAACACGAGACATACGAGACGGACAGCGACGACGACCGGGGAAACGACAGTGACGGCATATAAATGGAATGAAAACAAATTTTTTTAAAAAATATAAAGATCGTCTCTTTTTTATGGTTTTTTTTATGGTGTTATCGTCAGGAACATACAGGGTTGTGATTATACTGTTCAACTTTTGTAGCGCATTAAAGCAATCTGCATGGTATCGGGCTCCCAATGATTTTAAGTCAATTACATTTAAAATTCTTGTAAGAATTTCTCGAGCTGGATCATCTCCGCGTTCTTTTATCAGATTAAGAATTGTTTCTTTAAAGTGAGACTCACTTACGTGTGTGATTCTACATCGCGATGCCTTTGGTAACTTTTTATCTTTTACCTCGTCTGCTTTTTGATTGCATAAAAAGCAGTTACTCTTCCACTCAAATCCAACAGGACCACAATTTCTTAGTTTTTTTCCTAGGTAGACTATAAGTTACAGATTTTGCTTAGTCGCAATTTTTTTTATTTATCAAAGATATGGATGTATTTCTCATTCACGTACTTTTGCCGACATTCGAAGTGAACGTGCGCAGATTCAACGCTATTATAAAATAAAGGGTTTTCCAATAAGAGGTTTCGATTAGAGTGTCGATTAACAATTCGAGACCTTGCCGACATGCTTGCAATATTAATTGAATCAGTGCAAGCAATTTTGAAGGATCATTTGTGCCTCAGAAGAGTCAAATCGCGTTTGGTGCCAAAATTCGCGTTCGGTTCTTCGTGAGTTTTTCGCCAAAAACTCAACTCATGTCGCTCCACAACCACCGTATTCGCCTGGTTTAGCACCGTGTGACTTCTGGCTGTTCCCAAAGCTCAAGAGACCGATCCGGGGAAATCGTTTTGAGTCGATTGAAGAGATCAAACGTGAATCGCTACGCGCATTGAAGGCTATACCTGAGGACGACTTTTTAGTATGCTTCAAAGATTGGAAAAAACGTTGGCATAAGTGCTAGGAGAGATTATTTTGAGGGGGACGAAATCGATTTGGAAGAATAAATAAAAAAAATTTATTTTAAAACAAAATTCACCTTACTTTTTGAACACAGTAGTATATTATATTTACTTTCCAGGATGCATTTACGAAATGCAGTGCAGCGATGCCATACCCAACCAGAAAGCGTCTACTGTGGCACGCGTCTTGGTAGAAAAGTGACTACAGTAAACGTAGACAAGGTACACTAAAAGGTGATACGGGACTCGGGAAGACGTACGGTTCAACTAAGCGACAAATTTCTTAAGCCCTGCATTTCAAAAAATTGTACGACTCTTAAGGAGAAAGAAAATTCAGACGACCGCCTATTACCCCCCGTCCAGCGGCACCCTGGAAAGGTCGAATTGCACGTTGGTAGAGTAGCTGAACAGCTACATCAATGACGGCCAGGGTAATTGAGACAGCTGGCTTCTATACGCCGTGTTTACTTACAACATGACACCGCATATGGGGACGGGGATGTCTCCGGATGCATTAGTGTTCGGACATGACGCAGAACTCCCGACTGCCGTGAAGCAAGAGCCATGCAGCTCCTACACCTATGACGACTACGTCCATATGCTGCGTGAGCGCTGCATGCTATATACACGGTCTCGAGAGACGACCTCTGCAATGACAAGAAAAAAGTTCGCTGACGAGACTGTACACCCGGGAAAGTCAGCGAAGCTGACTCCCAAACGGTCGGGACTTTGCGAAATGTTAGAAAAAAAGTCTCCTCTCAGCTAAAGTGTCCGGAAGGAACGAAAACCCATACGGTACACGTCAACCGTCTGAAGCTCTTTATTGAGCACTAATCCTGAACCTAGACTTAATATTAAGAATAAATATGAGTTAAGAGGTCCTCAGGGCGCAAGGTGGGAGCGTCATTGATGTATCGCCATGTTAAGTAAATAAGTTTTATTTATCAAAAAATGTATTTTTTTTAATTTCTTGATCCAGGAAGCTACTACTCCTCTGCAAAAAGGCGTTGGATGCCCCAAAAGGCTGGGTCCTCTGGAGGGCTCCTCCCCAGGAGTCGGGTTTCCAGACAGAATTGACGAGCATGGAGTTTCCGTCCCGTTGAAACCAGATCTTCTGCAAATGAAACAAGGGGGGTATAGTATTACCCAAAGCAAGCAAAAGAGGGGCAGAGTGAAAGGTAATACCTCTTACCCTCAGCCCATTAGGGATCGGTTCTAATCATTGCCAGGAAGGAATATATAGATAATAGATGTAGCACATTCTGTGGTTTGAAAGGAAATAACTCTCCATAGCCCAGATGCTAAAGGGAATATTATTCCGCTGGTGAAGGAACGGAGAAATTGTGCTAGCGTAATCGGATTCAAGTGACGCTTCTGTTACTATTCTAGGATGGCTGCAATATCGCTCTTTTCACCCGTCACGATGGAAATTGAAGAGGGGTTTGAGGTAGCCACATTCGCTGACAACCCTGGAATTTATTACAAGGAGCCACATGGAGATTGGCAATAGCAATATATTTGACTGCGGTGATGAAACATCAATCTGATGTCAAAGCCAGCCTGCGGTGGTTGGTGGAAAATTGCAACGAGGACACCATAGCCGACAGCTATATCTCGTGAATGCCGATTCCGTTTCAAGAATGGCCGGAATATGGGAAACAGGCATGGAAATCCTTTACGATCTCCTCTGATTCCACGCAGTTCCCATGCAGATTGATCGACGGATTAGCTTCCGCCATAAAATCCATCACCCGAAATATGAATTCTGCAGACAGAAATGCTTATTACCACTATTCAGGCCTCCCAGCAAAAGTGCAAGAGTTGGTGTTGTCCATGACCGATATCATGGATAGTGAAGTGAGTGCGGTGGTGTTGCTGCCAAGAACACTCACTCGATACCTCATCAACGCACTACCACATCCACTATGAGGCAGCAGTTTTCCTATTGCTGTGGAGCCTGGCCGAACGTTAATAATTATGCGACGGGCCGACGTAAACACTTACCGTCAAGGTAACGCTGTGGAACTGGTGCTCGATATATTTGATTGCGGTGATGAAACGTCAATCAGATGTCAAAGCCAACCTGCGGTGGTTGGTGGAGAATTCCAACGAGGACACCATAGCCGACAGCTAATATCCCGTGATATGAAATATAGTAAAAAGGAGCGCCTTTAGCTATCATTTAAATTATTCAACATTTCTCTGTATAATTTATTACATCTGTCTAATAAACCATACTTTTAATACTGAAGCGTGTATTAATTTCCTCCATGCTCGGGTCCGAACTAAAACCCTTTAAGGGTGATGATAACGTAAAATACCGTTACATTTCTATATTTTTTGTGATTATGCACCTTACAAAAACTTGACCCGGGCTTACGCGAGCCTATATAATCGTGTCCGCACGAAGTAGGAGATTTGATATTAAATTATTTAAATATTTTCTCTATTGGTATGGCAGTGTGGTTTCTATACCAGGCAAGAGAGAATGTTTTCCTACCGGGTTTGCCATCGACAATTTATCTATGCTGGCTATGTTGTTATTCCTAACCTTCGGAGCTACCCTATCCTATATCTATATTGAGTGGGCCATGGCGGGGACGGAGCTCTCGCTCGAGCTCTCCTGACTACGTGATCTACTCGCTGGCCCCGCCGCTGCTACGGTGGAGGCGTCAGCGCGGTGTATCCTTGGTGCATCGGTGTATCGGAACTACCACAGGAGTGTCTCTAGCTAGTTTTTAGGGTGTTTTTTAAATCCCTATAGATTTAATATATTTTTATCCATACCACTTGGTTTATATTCGATGTGCGATCTTGTCGACTCGGATGCTGGGCTGTTTGAACGGCTGGTGACTCAGTAGTTGGCCTTGGAAGATGTTCGTTTTAGCTGGCTCAGAGGTATCAGGCCTGGTCCTTGGAGTGGTGCGGTTGAAGATACTTCTCCTTGGGTTAGCTAGGCGGTCCTCCTTTTGGTTGGTTAGCTGGTCCTCTTTTGGTTGGTTAGCTGGTCTTCCTTTGGCCGGTTAGCTGGTCCTCCTATGGTTGGTTCTGGACGTAGGCGAAAGTTTGTGAACAGAATGCACTCCGACTGTGGTATGTTGTTTCCTTTTATACCGACTTCCCCGCACTTCTTCCAATCTCTGCCGGTATAGCAGGGTATTACTATATCTGGTAGTCGTCCTGTAGCCCATCTCCTATAGCCCATTTGTCCCGTTGATTTCTACTCTTTGATTATAGTGATTAACGTGTTCGTCGTGGATTGTTTTTCACACCTCTCTTGAGACTATAGTCTTACTGCTTGGTAGTATTACTATAGCTTAAATAACGGTAGTTTATCGTTGGTCTTCATAAGTGTGCGTATTGTATGGTATGGATCCCTGTGTTTATATGTGTAGATCTAGTTCAAGCTAGTTACTCTGGCTGTTTAATTAAGTATAAGACGAATTTGTCGTCTTATTGTCCCCCGATCCGAAATGAATTCCTTGAATCGAGGATCTGTTATGGATTATTTTTCTCTCTTTGTTTCTATTCTTAATTTATCTGTTCGGTGTTCTGTTTCTTAGTGGTCTATATCTACTATGTCTTATTTAATATACTATTGCTTATTTATGTCTTCGTGTTCTTGTCTAATCTATTCTCGCTTATTGATTCTATTGGTGTTCTTATTTCATCTACTTATACTTATAACTTACTTATTCTATTCTTATTTAATTTCCTATCGCTTGTTTTAATGTGGCAGGTTCTATAAATAAACGAGTAGACATAATTGATTTTTTTCAAAAATCTTTTTCTGTTTATTTTTTTATTTTTTTATTTTTTTAATATGTTTTAGGTTTTATTTGATCTTTATTCGTCGTTATCGAATTCTATGTCTTCCCATTCGTCGGCTTCAGAGTCCGTCTCGTACCCTGAGTCTTCTGACTCCTCTTTCTAGTATTGGGGGTCGAGCAGGATACCTCCGTCCGTTCCCCAGTCGAAGCGTGCAGAGTTTGGTCCTCAGATGGCAACGCCCCGTCGAATCAGTTCTTCACTTACAATTAGTATTTGAATCGCTCCGTTGTCCCGTCTTCTCTCACATTCGACCCATTTGGCGTCCGCGATTGTTTCGATCGGGTAGATGATCGTGATCCATACTTCTCCGTGCATGATGTCTCTGATTGTATTCAGTTTGTCTTCCGTCCATTCGTCGTTTCGGGGCCGAATTTGGTTTAAGCCGACCGGGATTGCTTGGAACGCGATATGTGTTGCCTCTTCAGGTGGTGTATAGCAATCTTCGATGGTTGCGGTCTAGTCGATAGTCAGATCTCCCAGCCAAATTAAAATATATCCCTCAGGGTTTTCTTCTGTGGTCATAAGACCTCGATAAAATTTCTCTTCAAATCTGTATAAAATTTGACGTCCGAGAAAATTCTCTCCTGGTTGTAACTGTCGGATTCCTTGCGTATCGATGTTGATATTTTCTATGTATTATAGTTGATGACATTTTTTCTGGTTCTTTCGGGATCGTGTTTGTAGATGTAGAATCTTTGTGGATTGGCCACGCTGATTATTTCGGTGCTTTCATATTCGCCGATCAAGTTATTCACAGGATAATTGCGGTACATGGTTATTGTTTTGGTGTTTAGCGGTGGTCGATTTGATTTAAGCTGTCGCTCCTTTAATTTCGGACCCCGATGCTGCTACTCATCCCCTCTAGACTTCCAGGTTCCCACCCTCGAATGTTGCCGTCAGTGATTGTAATTAGACCGTCACTGCCGATTGGATATTTCAAATCCCAGCGTTTGTCTTTCGGTAATATTTCCCAAATTTGCAATGTTTTTCCTTTCCAACTTTTAATTTTTTGTTTTTTCATTTTGTTGTTTCACGTCGCATTTATATTTTTTGATTTCAATTACGTTAAAGTTCTTCTGTTTTAGTTTCGCTACAGTAAAAGTAACTTTTTATACGTTTCTTTTATTTTCGAATTTCTTAAGAGAAAAGGAGAGCGATTTGAACGACAGAGAGCGGATTGAGGTGGAGGTGCGGCTCTACCGACCGTCTCCCGGGAAAATTAATCTTGTAAAGGTGGCATTTATTCAGCGCTGCCGGTGAAACGGCAAACTTTCAAAGCATGGGATCTACTGCGTAGACCCGGTTATCGACTGCCATTTATGAATGTATGATTCAGCGCAGTCTTACCCTGAATCCTTGACCAGAGGTTCGGCTAGACGCCGCCGGGACGTTGTTGGTCATAGGGGAGCGGTTGGAGGGAACGCTATCAAGTGACCAGGCGACCGCACCCTTTCTTCTCGCTTTTACCTGAAATCTTTTCTCTCTCTCTCTCTCTCTCTCTCTCTCTCTCTCTCTCTCTCTCTCTCTCTCTCTCTCTCTCTATCCATAATTTCCATAATTCTCTTAAAGCAAAAGAATTGGCGTCTTCTCCGAATCAGTTTTCCAATGTGCCTGAATATTTGATCGTTGAAATTACCGGTTCCAATGCGAAAAAGCTACTTTTTGCTTCAGCATATAGGCGACCAAAAGGACTTATGTTTGATGACTTCATTCAAGTCTTATCTAATTTTTCACACGTTTATGAAAATATAATTATTGCAGGTGATCTTAATTGTGGCTTAAGTAGCATTAATTATCAATCGTCATACTTGCGCCAATTAGCTTTTACTCTCTCATTTCATATTGTTGAATCTGTACCTACTCATCACCTAGCTGACTCCGATACATGGATTGATGTGTTAATTATTGATAATGAGGAAAAAGAACATTCCTTTGTCAAATTAGAAACCCCACTCATAGCGGGTCATGATCTTCTTGAACTCGTTTACCGTCTTGACGTTGAGCCTCCTAAAGATCGTATTATCTCACGGCAAGCGTACCATAATTTTAATGAAACCAGCTTTTGCGAATCTTTATCTCATATATTTAATATTACTGAATTATTCCATTTTAGTACTAGATTTAGTTTTAACTCCGGTCGCATAGATAATATGCCATTAGATATTAACTCGATCGTTGAAACAGTATCCAAAGCGTATCTCACGTCATTAGACTATTAGAGTAATGTACTCGACATGGTGATATTTAGGGTATATAGAGACACGCTTAAGAACAATCTCAGACAAGCAAAAAATGATTTCCACCTTCAGAAGTTATCTAACATCACAGACCCTAGTAGATTATGGAAGGAATTAACAAAACTTGGCCTTGTTAAATAATCTTTTCCATCTCCTATTCAATTTCTTAAACCGCACGAACTTAATGAGTTCTATTCGGAAATATGCAGTCAACTGCCACCGTGTTCGCATGATGAGTTTTGTAAGCTTTGTTCCAATATCTAGCCAATTCGTCCAACGTTTAGTTTTTCTGAAATTACATGCTCACAAGTGCGTCTTGTTATCTCTGGGCAACTATTCAACAACGAATACTTTACACAAGAATACTTTAGGTAAAATATCAGCAGAAAAGAGAACAATTATGCTCCCATATGGAAACTACCCAGGGCTGTCACTCGAAAACGAGTACAATCCACATTGAATTAATGAGCTTCCCAGTTGTAATCGGGTAATGGAAGAAAAATCAGTATATCAGGATTAAATTCCTTTTCCTTTTGAAATTATATTAATAAGTATTAATATCAATAAATATTAATTAAAAGCCGGTAGAACAACCATAGGGAGGAAAACAAATCTACCAGCTCTGCTAAGCGCATCGGGCCAGAGTGACCGCGTCCGAGGACAATATTACGAAGGAAGAGAAACCAAGAGAACAACTTACCTAATTAGAAGTATAACGGGAACCATCCAGGACGTCAAACCATCTCCGCTGCCATGGATTTCCATCAATTTCCTAAGTGAATCAAAAAATCACTGGAAAACAGAATCCAGAGTGGACACATCACGGCCCGAAAGAAACATCACTCGCGATTCTAAAAGATTGTCACCACGCAAAGATACGCGGAAGATCCACGGAGATGGCACAAACACCACAAAGAGATGACCCGTACGGGAAATAACACGCAAACCGAAATATTGTAATTATTTTAAAAAATACGAGGACGCAGGCACCGACACAACGTCTACAACAGCTGACCGGCGCGGCAGCAACAGGTATACAAGCACAGTAGACAGTACATCTCAGCAGCCAGGAGGGCGCATATGAAGACGGACGAGTTCGATTCCGCCTAGTTAGGGAGTTGGCCGCCGATCCTGAGAGCGCACCAGTAGATGTCCAAATATCGTCGCGGATAAAGAAGAGTAAGGAGCCTTAACATCTACAATTACGTCGCCAACTCATTGTACGGCCAACGGCACCAACAAGCCGAACACCGCATATTTCATATTTATTGTTAAATAAACCCTACTTCTACCTCATTCAAAAGCCTATTACTAATTATCTTCGTGTCCAAGCCCGAATTCTTCCCCTCGGAAGATAAAAACTCATGATAACGTGAAAATACCGTTACAATATATATATAGAATATGTTATGCACATATAGAAAAGATAAAAGAAATATTAGGATTAATTGACAGTAAAATAGCGAAAAATAGACAAAACGAGAAAGAGATGAGACTGAATTGAGTTGCAATAAAGCTTCTGCAGGAAAGCGAGGCTGGCCGACTCTCCGCGCTACGATAAACGCCTTGGCGCGAGGGCTGAACAGCGATCTAGCTGACTTGCGTACGGACGAAATATACGAGTAACCGAATCGGGCGAGTCGCTCTCTCTCTCTCTCTCTCTCTCTCTCTCTCTCTCTCTCTATGGTTTCTATACCACGAGAATAATTGTTTTACTAACAAGTTATTTAAGAAAAAGGGCGTAACTATAAGTATAGTAATTACTAATTAAATGAATGACCAATAACGATTAAAATAAGCCATAATTCAACAAAAATATTTATAAATAACAGATTAACGCAAAAATCAGCTTGCATACGATAACGCAAGTTAACTACAGAACCTGTAACAAAATTATTACCAGTGGTTTGATGCGAAGGATTTAATTAAGTTCCGTACAAACGCTGAAATTCTGAGCCATTATCATAGACACATCTACATAGAAGCGAGCATAAGGATACTATCTAGACTAAGAAACTCTATCGAGAGTAGGCTAAGAAACGGGGTGGTAAAAATCGCCTCATTTTCAGGGGAAAAGCGCCTCGAGCGCGTTCCCTCACTTAATCGCGTGGTCCTCTGTGTATCACATCGCGCGGACAAATCGAAGCGCGCCATACCGATGCACTTGCATAGATCTATGGCTCTGCATCTCGGGAAGCTATTCTGCGGGGTAATGGGAATGAATACGTGTATGATTGAGATAGACCACGGGGAAATTCTTATAATCAGGATAGGGTTTTATCCCTTCTCGTCTTTTAACGCGCTTAACGACAAGAATTTTTGACGCTCAGGAGCCTTATAAAAGGCCGCGATAATCGGCCGGGGACACAGTTTCCCGAGGAACAAGCAGTATAGTTTCACATTTTCAAAGAGTACAGATAGTAAAGTAGGACAGTTTCAAGTGGTACAGAGTGTGAGTAAAAAGAGTACCGGACAAAGAGTCCAGAATACAGAAATCGACAGTAATTGTAATTATTGTATTAACGCTTGCGAAATCGGGAATATTGAACGTGCAGCATACGACTACTCATGTAGTTTTATTTCAATAAATAATTATTAATACGCACCACCGCATACGTTCGATTTTGAGTTTGTCCGACTTCACCAGTCTACGTCCAACCAATATTCAACAGTAATAACCACAGCAACAAACAACCGTAAGTACAATTTTCTTTTACCAATTAAAGTGAAATCTTGCTCCGCGCGAAATTGTCATTCAAGTCCCACCCCATTATTCGTAAAGTGATTATCCTCAACAAAAAACAAAACGCACTCCAGCCCTATCCCGAGTAATTTTCCGCGAGGTTAGACTTAAAAACGGGCTTGTGTCTTCGGTATTTTCTCGTCGGGTGTGGTAAAGAGAGGATTTATTCTCCTTGACCAGAGCACGGAAAATATACACCGAAACGTGCATCTATGTTAAATTCGTGGGTTTAGTAAAATAGGCCGTGAGTTTGACGTAACAAATTCTGGGGGCTCGTCCGGGATCTTAGAGGGTTAGTTTTGTTCAAACTAATTTTGTAAAAAAATCAACTGAAAAGAAAATATTTTGACTTTTCCCTTCTTACCGTGATTTTGTAAGTCGATTTAATCCTCGAAAATCGATTTTTGTACTTTTATTTGAGTTTTAGTGATTCAATTCATTTCACGAAAATTTATTCTTCTTTGCTACTGAATTTTTATAAGTTGATTTAATTCATAAAATTCAACCTTTTCTCTTTTTACCGCATTTTCGAGAGTTGATTTAAATCATAGGAACCGATTTTTTATTTCTATTGAATTTTAACCATTGCATGAAAATTTATCATTCTCTACTACTGAGTTTCTATAAAGCAATTTAATTCATAAAACCCACCTTTTCCCTTTTTACCGCTCTTTCGAGAGTTGATTTATTCCATAAAAATTGATTTTTTACGTTTTATTGAGTTTTAACGATTCAATCCATTTCATGAAAATGTATCATTTTTTACTATTAAGTTTTTATAAATCGATTTAATTCATAAAATCCATCTTTGTCCTTTTTACCGCATTTTTGAGAGTTGATTTGATTCATAGAATTAAAAAAAAAACTTTTATTGAATTTTAACCATTCAATAAAAAAATGGTCACTCTTTGCTAATGAGTATTTATAAATTGATTTAATTCATAAAAACTAACTTTTCCCTTTTTACTGCGTTTTTGATAAGTTGATTTAATCCACAAAAATTGATTTTTAAAACTTTTTATTGAGATTTAGTAATTCAATTTACTTCAATAAAAATGTATCACGCTTTTCTACTGAGTTTAATAAATCAAGCTAATTCGTAAAATTCTGATTTTAAGACAGTTATACAGATTCTTTTTTTATTTACAGACGATTATTGAATCCCAAATGCAGGGAAAACGTTAAATAAAGAATTGATTGAAGAAATATATTTTTCCTTCTTTCTTTCTCCATGTGTAATTTCCAAACTGTTAAAGTTATATGGAGATTCTGAAAAATTTGGTGGACATTCACACGGGTCTTGTAAAGCTCGAAGTCAGCATGCAAAAACTCATTATTCAACTCACGCATGACATTTTTGTAAAGAAAACCAGTTTAGGAAGGGTACAACGAAAAACAAGAGCTAGTACAAGGAGACGCGATCGAAAAACTTCGAGAAAATAATTAGTTCCAATATCAAGTCTAAAGAACAATCACATTCGTTTCGGTCAGCAACTGTCAGTTTTCTTACCTTATTATTTTTATATATACTGCTCGTCCTGCATCACCGCTGCATCTCAGTTTCATGTAGATATACTAGAAGTTTTTTTTACTTCTTATTTTTATTTTAAATACATCTTTTCTCTTTTACTTTCCTCTCTTTAAGCAAAATCAAAGCACACATAAATTTTGAGAATATTCATAATTCGAGTAACCTCTGTCACTTCCGATTTATTTTTCTTGCACTATCTTCCTCAAAATAGTTACCTCCCCCAATCCTAGAACGTATTACACTCAAAAACACATTACACTAGTGAGAGAAATCCTGTGTTCTAGTCCCTCGCGTGAGTGAGGCCCGTGCTGACAAGTTTCGCTCACGAAATATATCATACAAACGAGACAGACACAACCACACATACCACTTGTTTATTTTGACGATTACCCTATCACTATCGACTCGGATCATTCATCCATGCCAAGAAAAAGCCATAGAGCAGGATGAAAAATCCAAGCACAGAAATTAAGACGACAAGTCTTAAAAGACCTTCACCAAGTTTTAATAATTGCGTGCAAGTCATATAAGGAACAAGATTCTAGAGTCCCTATAATTCAAATAGAAAAAGATAATAAAACTATCCTCCACGTGCAAGTCATATAAGGAACAAGATTCTAGAGTCCCTATAATTCAAATAGAAGAAGATAATAAAACTATCCTCCACGAGGAAGAAGAAGCAGCAGAGTATAAAAATTATTCAGACAGTACAAAAGCAGATTGCGCGATCCTCTCTAACGTCGAGATACCATATTTATTAGGTGAAATTACGTACGAAGCAAGCAGCAGTCAAGTCATACAGGGTGTCGACACTGAAATATCGAATAAATCTCAAATAAATCGCCTTAAGGACATTCGAGCAATCGAGCGGAAAAATTATCTAGACGAACTTGTTACTGATTACGAAGCTCACTCGAGACTAGGGATTCGCTATCACTCGTGGTGACGCCTTGCGAGCATCATATTACTAATATCGAATCGCTGATGGACCACCAAATTATAGCCACTAAGTAGGAAAATTGGTCTCTCTTTCTCTCTTCCATGAAATAATCTTGCATTCCCTTTTCATTGTGCGAGTAATAATAATAAAGATTTCCCCATTCCCAGGCCCCACCGAAGCATTTACTGTGAGTAGTATGTGTACACCTTTGCTCCATGCCACTCCTATCCCCACACCTTCCCCCACCACGCGGGTACCCCCACCACCGCACTTTTCCACCGCCGCGCTACCCACTCTGCTTAACCAGTGTCGGTAACGTGGAGATGGTAAAGTGAGGTGGTGTCGGTACCTTGGTGAACAAGGAAGAGTAGAGATAAGAGCAGGATTGAGCAAAGGTGTACACATACTTGGAATAAAATTTTTAACTCACCCTTGAGTTGGCGGCATCTGCGACGACTCTCCAGGGTGACAGGCACAATATTTACTCCATGGCACACACACACATATGCACACGCACGCATTCTCTCTCTCTCTCACTTACTCACACACTCGCTCACTCACTCACTCACTCAATCACATCAAAAACCACAGCTACGCGCCAGGGTAATGCGAATTACCCGCACCCATGGAGCGTGGGCACCGTCAGGCGTGGGCATCCGTATCCCGATCAGCGAATCGCTACCGTATATTTCTTCGTTCAGGTCATGATATCCGTCCTCGTCAATGAAATGTTCGAGGCCGAATACCATACACTTCAAAAGCGACACAGGTAGTGCGCTAATCGGTGGCTCAGGGTGAAATAGCTGCTGCCAATCGACGTATATCGATTCATTGATATCAACAAGCAGCACCTCGGAGCACCCGTCATCATCCATGTCGATGGACTCCCGGCACATAGCCCTTTGATGCCGCACAACGACACATAAGGCTCCCGCATAAAAGTCCTCAAATTTAAACGCACTCCTGTCAGCAAATCCATCAACATATAATCTCTCTAAATCGTCCTCTAGTTTTAGCCACGCAACACACATTAATTCGGTGCGCTGGAATATCGTGTTATCCCCCGCACCGCAAACCACCCGGCACACAAAAGCCACGGCTAGAGCGAAGTTGTCGTACCGCGGATACATTTTTTCTCGATTTAAACTTTCGTCGTGCACTGCTAAAGACAGACTGAATGCTCCGGATGATGCTGGCGGTGATCACAGCGTTTGAAGATAACAAATGCTCCTCTGAATCATAACTAGGTGTGCAGCGATTTGAATGCAATGTCAGCGGTTTTGCCCGTGCGTACCGCTTTGCGCTGTGCTTCTCGTGAAGCGAATGCTCTGCAGTAAAAGACGCAGAATATGATACCGTACCGCGAGAGACCTCGATTATAATTAATATGTAATTATAAAATAAGAGACACACTAAGCCGATGTATTTGTTTTTAATTAATCAATATTTTATTTAAATCACTTTACACATATTTACCGTCGTATGCAACATCCCTGCAAACACGGTAATCTTCGCTCGGAGACTCCTCCGCCGTTAAATTTATTTTTTTCACTGTCTGATCGTCGAGAGGCAAAAGCATTGTAATATTCACGCACTAATCTGTCGTTTTTCATTACATTATCGCTAAAGAGATTATTAAATCGCGACATGGTGAAGCCACAAGACATAAGATGTAGGAATACGATGCAAAATTGTCCACACACATCCGACGTATTACTCTGTAGCTGCTTGAGGCCGTACCGATGGAACATGCAGTTTCTTCGTAGTCATGTGAGATGTTGCGGTATAACCGGTGGTAGCCCGTAGCTATCAAAGTACATTCCTTTTCCATGATGGTTAACGTACATGACGATCCAATGCTCTCCAGGTCCGTCGTGGTTTCCGTGTTAACTACGAGTCCGGCAGATAACGACCATACACGAGGAATTCTGTCAGCTGGGTATACGCCAACGGTTGAAAGTGGTAGATACTGCAGACTCTCATAGATTTGTCTAGTGTTCATGCTGAACACATAGTCAATGATTAAATGATGACCGATACGGTTTGTAGACGTATATATATGGAAAATTTATTTCACAGCATCGTCGATCGTGTCACGACTACATGATGAAGATTTCTCCTCTTTCTTATTCTCTTCCTCTTCGTCTGCTGACCAAATATCCATGTATGATTCTCTTTTTCATAGGTGCTCGCGAAGCCAATTTTTTATTTGGAAAGCCTGGCGCATTGCACAATGCGAAGACGCTGTATCGTTTATCATAGCGTGTCTAAAGCATTTTCGCAAAGATTTCGGCATAAATGTGTACGATGGGGCGCACTCCTCATCCTCCAGGTTGGAAATTTCACGACTCGTGATATCGCAAAGAAGTATAGCCTTCTCGTGACCGCGTGTATAGATGCGTCTTGATTTTCGCGAAATTTCACGCAAGTTAGCGTATGCTTGTTTACAGCTCACATCGCCCTCGTACCATTCCAGACCGTGAAAATATTTCGAGAGAAAATTATTCTGGCTTCTCGAATGCTGTGGTAATTCGGCAAAGTGACACGGCGGTGCGACGATCCAATGAGCAAAGTATGGTCTATCCACTGCTACCACGGCAATTTCGTTCGGAATAAATTCCGAGTCTTTACCACGCATTCCCTGTATATCCACGACGATATCCATTTTCACGTCTAATCCGTACAGATGCTTGAGTTCGACTGATTAGTTACTTACAGACACACTTTTACGTCTCTTAACACGAAATAATTTTATGCCGACATCAGCACATTTTTCGCTTATCCGGTAAAATCCACCATTACTTGCTGTGAGGCATCAATTTCCGTAGTAGAAGGAGATGTTATTTCCACTCTCTCGCGAATAGCATCTTTCACAGCTATATTTCTATCGCAGATATCATCGGCTACGTTTACACCAGCGCGGAACGCCTCTTTTCCAACTGCTTTAGCGCCCTTCTTTAAAAGTGGTAACACTCGACGAAACAGGCCCCCGAGAAAGCTGCCGATACCGTGTCCTCGTTGATTAGGTGTTCCGATATAAACATGGCTAATACCGCCGTACCCGCGACGGCCCCATCCGTGCTGCACACTGTCAATATCATCCATAGTGGTTGAATCAATCGTGGGACCTTTTGAAATGTAGTGTCACAGTAAGCGTTCCCTGCTCGAATGGTATAGGATCCCCAAATTCGTCTCTTATATCGATCTCGATAGTGTGTAAATTATTGCGCAAGAGAGGTATATATCGTGGCGTTGAAAACGATTGAATTTTTATCGAACCATACTGACAGTCATCAGTATCAATGGGAGTAACTCGTAAGAGGGGTGTTTGTACATCGCCTGTAATATATCTCTCGCAGATATCTGTGTATAGAAACATGCTACCTGGTATAGCACCGGTGAGAGATGCAGGCCTCGACCCTGTATATTCGCAATGCGGTTCTATCATTACTGACCTACAGGCTTCTTCCGAGAATCCTAGTAGTCTTGCGATAGCGGGCGATACGCGAAAGTCGTGGTAGCGTAGATCGTCGCATACGCGCGCCACTTCGACCTGCCCGCTCGGAAGCGATTTAAAGCGCAAATGTCCGGCCACGTGAGGTCACTTATTTATACCATCCAAAAGAGCGTCTATAGAGCAATATACACCAGGTGCAACTTGGTCTCTATCAGCACGTCTCCGTGTTGAAAGATTTGATCCTGATAAATCATAATCACCATCCTCAGAAGTTACGAGATTTCCTACAGTAGGAACATGTAAAAGAGTCATCGGATAAGCAATTTCCACAAGAGAAACAGACTATTCTCCGTGCAAGCGTATCTGACGCGGTAGTTTTGTAATACTATTTTCGTCGTCGCATTATTCGGAAAATACTGCATATTACTGTTGCTCGGTAGTACGACAAATGAAGAGCTATCCTTGGAGCTCATATTTATCAGGGACGATGATTCCGAGGGTTCTTCCTCTTTGTCCTCTTCTTCTCTTTCGTCTTCTCAGATGACGGAGGCACTCGTACTCGTGATAGTTCTGCCTCGTAGAAAATACCGTCGATAGTCTCGTTATTCAGATTGTGTAAAATATACACGAATGGTGCTCGATTCACTGATATTCATTGAATCTTGAATAATTCGTTACTCCAACCACGCTCATATCTTTTCACGAAAGCTGCTTTAGCTGTACTGATACGTACCAAGTCACCGACGCTGTATTCAGGCTTTTTAATTTTTTTCGCGTTACGCTCGTAACGCCGTGCTAAATTGTCTCGAGCTATAGAGGCCTTTTCGAGAGTTACTTCGCTCGGAGGAATACGCGTTCCGCTGTGTCTAGTGTGATTATAAGCATATAAAAAATTTTGTAAAACATCGATGTAACGCTTATTTCGCGTGTATGTAAAGTAATGCCACATTCGCTCTTTTATTGTTCGATTAAAGCGTTCGGCAATCGAGGCTTTTATATCAGGGTTACGAGCAGCGCGAAAATCGATATTCTTTTTCTTGAGAATTTGCTGAAACGGAGCGCCGATAAATTCTTTGCCTCGATCAGTTTGCAATTGCTGCGGGCAACGATTGTTACTGCGTGCGAGTATGCGTGTGAGACCGCGGGCCACGTTTGCGCTCGTTTTGTCACGGAAAGCCTCGACCCACGCGTATTTGCTCAACACATCGATAACAACAAGCAGATACGCGTACCCATCGTTGTACGTGGCTATCGAGCGAAGATCAGCTAAATCAACCTCCCATACATCGTCCATATTACTCACGCTGTACGTACGACGGGGAAATCGTCGTCGCACGAGACGATGCATGTTATATGAATCCTGTGTCTCGAGCCATGGTAAAACATTTTTTCGCGCTACTCTTCGATCCACCTGGGCTAAATTTTTTGCTCGAGAATAGGAAGCAGGATGAGCGGTGTCATAATAGATTTTTTGAAAAATTTTCATAATTTTAGCGATGACTAGTTAAATGGATTCTTTTTCTTTTTCTTTTTTAACTGTGTGGGGGGTTGATACTCTGCTTGTGCGATGTTTTGCAATTGTTCGTCTTCTTCTTCATCCCCCTCCTATCCCTCGATGATGTCGTTTTCAGCCGTGAGCATTAAACCTCTGTTTGAGTGTGCGGTCTCGGCCTCGTTGTTGTTGTTGCTACTGTTACTGCTGTTGCTGCTGCTACTATCGTTATCGCGTGGTAAAATAAGACGCCGCCGTGGTGTCGAGAATGATGTAGGTGTAGGCTCGTGTAGTAACTCGGGATTGCCGATAAATTCGCGTGGCATCTGTATCGCTCGCAGGAGTTTGGCAAAGTGAGATCGTCCGATGGGTTTCTCGTGTTTTCTAGCTCGCATAGCATCGTTAACAAGATCAACGATATTGGAATTTAAAATTCTTTTGCCGTATATGGAAACAACACCGTTACGACCCCATGTCATTATTTTACCAACGGCGCTGCGATGCAAATTGCGAAGCAACGATAGTGCTTTAGATTAAAATTTTTTTGGTACGCTATCGATAATAAGTGTGTCATTGAGTCGAGATTTAACTTTGTTCATTAAAACGTCGTCGGATTTATTCTCGTGGCTATCGAGTATTGCTATTTTTCGTTTTGATGATATATTCGGTACTGCATTATCGTACTCGACCATGTGAAGATAACGCTGTAAAACCTGCTGGTACGCTATCCATTTCTTTCTCTCGCTCTTGTACGAGTGAGAGTTTAGAATTTCACTCAGCTCAGAGTCGAGGCGCGATAATGGCGTACCAGTAGTCTGTACGGAAGGCAACGGGTCTGCACTAGTAGTAGTCGTAGTAGTAGTAGCAGCAGTAGTAGTGGCGAGTCCAGCGAGACGATGTATGTTATCATGAGGAATAACTACCATCTTTCTGGCATATTCCATGTCTCGTGTAGGCCAAGACAGGCACAAGAAGCAACTTGAGAAATCCGACACAGTGCTCGACGATGATCTCCCTCTTAGCGCTCCAATTTCCCCTTTTGGCGGCTAGTCGTCGAAGAATTGTCGCGTGCCTCCGAAGATGCTACGTTTCCCTGTAAAACGTTTAGAGCACACTCGCATATACAGCGTACGAGCGCTACATCTGCTTTGCGCAAAATTGCACGTCGTTGATCTTGCTCCAGATAACACAGCGCTTGCAATATAATTATTTGCTTTTTATCGAGAGGTCCGCGCAACGCCATTACAAGCGCATTACTGGTACATCGCGCGTCGCATCGAGAACTTTTATTGCTTTTTGAGGTATGTGAACGTAATGGTATTGGTCATCGGGAAATATACAGGCGCGAGATCGACAATTATCAGGCGCCGATTGTTTCAAGTCGAATAATAGATAGCCGTGGGGT
Organism: Cylloceria caligata; assembly: GCA_963942595.1. Lineage (NCBI taxonomy): Eukaryota > Metazoa > Arthropoda > Insecta > Hymenoptera > Ichneumonidae > Cylloceria > Cylloceria caligata. The sequence goes on along the minus strand of OZ012710.1, from coordinate 35,244,072 downwards.
GCGGCTGTTGCATCGAAATATACCTCCTGCAAAAATCGCGGATTCTCGGGACATACCTGACGGGCTAGGTGCTGAATTTGCGCGCGATCTCCCGGATTTTTTAAGACAACGATATCATTAGCGTTTAAGGAGATATCGCGCTGCCCGTGACCCTGATGGAAGAGATTTTGCGTGATGAAAATGACACTAAGATTTTTATGATGGCTACCCTTGGTGAAAAGATCGACCACAGTATTGTTGGATGCCTCGCGCATTAGATCGTCAATGACCACAAGTTTAGGTCTTGTATCATTCGAGTAGTCTACTGCTTGCGGTAAACCCTCGCGAAATTCGATTTTATCACCGTACTCTGAATACCCGGACTGCCGCTCTGAGTAATAAAAAAATATACGCTCGAACGGGACATCCGTCATTTAGCGCATGTATTTAAAGAATTTTTTTACAAAATATGTTTTACCACAACCCGTAGGATCGCTTATCACAGCTGTCCATGGATGTTTCCAACGTGTATCCATATCGATGAGTGTCTATCGAAATCAATCAGCTGACTCTTAAATAAGCTTATACCGCGACGGCGGCAGCGGCGGCGACCCCGCGGCATCAGCTATTTTCGCGGCCTTAACGAGCTGATAAGGCGCGGCGCGCCTGCACTAGCTGATGAGGCGCGGGCTCGCGGTGTAAGCTGGTGTTTACACCGTATGTAAATTAAATAACGATAGTTTTTATATTTCTCACAAATAAAGCAATTTTTTTATTTCACTATGCATACATCTCTATGTGCAAATTTTACGAATCATCAAATTCTCAACAGCAATATTATATCCACGGATGTAGCACGAGATAGTCAGAACAAAAAGAAACACTCGATAAGGAAGACGGGACAAAAGGAATCAAAGATGAGAAAGTCAGAACAAAAGGGAACGGTAGAGAGATAGCAGCTACTGCTACGAATAGCAGCACAAAAAGAACGAGCCGACGACGGTTTTATACATAATAAATAAATATATTTTTTTTTAAATGTATTGTACACAGTAAATATGATACATGAAATTAGACAAAAAGATTATTTTTAAATATCGCGAATTCAGCCGTAAAACTATATACTTTTTCGCGTTATACTAATTAGCGTATTTCACAATAGCCGTACGGTACAGTAGAGTACATCCCGTGCCGCTTTCGCTTCGTGTTAACAAGTTCGCATGATTTCATTTCTTTACGCATTACTACATGATGAAATTCCGTACGTCGAATAGCGTCGAATTTTAAAATAATAGGTACGCGGCTTGCTGCTATCACGAAAGATCGTAATGCGTTAAAATTTACGTGACGGCTATTCCCAAAGTTTAGCGTGATACCCTTTACTTTACATTTTTCAATAATCGTACCGTCGGGTTTACGAACAAGGTATGCGTAAAATTTTGGTCCTCCCGAAACGAACGAAGTTATATAACTACCAGGCCCGTATTCGCTTAATTCATCCGTAAGATCTCCTAGAAATTGACCGTTTGGCGGCTCATACTCGTTACCACCGGGACGACTCACGTAAATACAGGCGTCCGTATCGCAGTACAATATTCGTCGCCCGAGCCCCTCAAGATAACTGTATAATTTTAGGCGTGCCTGTGCCGTCCTGTATGCTGCAATCACGGCATTTGATATCGGGGATGGATGGATAGCATCGCGGTTGCTCACATAGTTTACATACATAATCTTGTGATTAACCGGTAGCATCCCCGTCACCTCAATCTCCGGACTCGTTAGTAAATTCATTAGCTCCGCGCGCGTTAAAACGATTACGGTTTTCGTGAGATTCTCTCGTTGACCAAACATTACCCACAATGAATTAAGAACCAATTTTGCGAGTGAACGTAAACCCGGATTTGGCTGCAAAGCACTTCGCTCAAGATATACACCCTCAGACTCCTTGTACAATGCTATAAAACGCTCTATTGCTTCCTCGTCATCGTTACACTCTGTTGGCGGTCCACTTGCCTCCTGTTTTATTTTTAGGAATATATCGATGTACTCGGTAAAATGACCGCCTCGTCGCGTTGTCGAGTCATACTGCGTAACAACGTATTCAGAAATTTAATAGATACACGTCACCTTATATCCGAGCGACACGGCTTTTCTCAGTTCGTCCACGACCCATGTGCCGTCAAACGCTCGCTCAGTCGTGTCATCGTGTGTACAAACCTCGGATGTGTCCATATCTGTACAGCACGTTCTACACAGGGGGAACAATAGTTTCCCATGCATGCGAACAGGCAGTACGGGGATATACAAATCGCGCGGTGCCAGCACGGTACACTTCACGAGACCCTCGACGACACTTAGATCGTTTTCAAGTCCTACGTGTTCTCAACACTCGTCACCTACGTACAATTTCGGGTGTCCAACGGAATATTTTCCATTCTTACACACCCATGGATACAGCGAGCAAACATCCACATAGCGTATCTGCTCCCTATTCGCGACGTCGTACAAGCTTACAAAATTTTCCGTTCGACCGCCAAAGAATGCATCGCGTGGTTCCAGAGGCGCCTGCTTGACCATGACGTGTTTTTTAACGTATATCGACATTTCCTCGTTATTCTCGAGTAATCTGTCAAAATCGCATTCCCATATTTCAGTTAGAGTGTACACTTTCGATCTGATTCGCCCGGAAATAAGAACGGTACGCTCGTATCGCTCATCCATTGTATCGCTGAATTAAGTTAGAGCATCTCTATTCACGCGATAACATCGCGGACAACCATGCCAAAAGCAGCCGTGAAATTGAAGAACGTGATGGACCCCCGCATCCACGTAGTAACCGTCGACAGCCGGTAGGCCGGTCGGAGGGCGATACTCTCTCGTGCGTCCAGCGTGAGCGATAACACAGCTGCACTCACGCTCGATCCATACGAGCCATACAACGGCCTTGTGCGATTGCTTATCGCCCCAGCGATACCCCCCTGGTGGTAACATTGAAATGCGATCTTTCTGTAGAAAATTCTTTCGAAATACTCTCATACAAGCTGATGCTATCGTGCATACTTCTTTAAAGGGGCACACGCTCCCGCAACGTATAAGTAACTCACGAAAAGCTAAACACGTTCGTCTGAAAACCGTAACATCTGTATGACAATATTGCACAAATTGCGTCGCAAAATCAAATTCATAATCTACGCGACTCGATTCTTCCTCATACCATTTTAAAAAGCGCTCGCGATCCGCCGAAAACGTTGTATTGGGTTAGTAAAAATGCAGAAACAGTAGAGGATCTGTGTAATTCCGATATTCCGATGTGTTGAATAAATGCGGAAATGTACCTTTTGCCACCTCATTTACAAATCCGAAGGCCTTAGGTAAAGTGCTAAGAGGTATAGATAAATAGTTTAGTCTATCAAGAAAAATGACATTTCCAATCTTTATTGAGACAATCTACGTACCATTCATAATCAGAGAGGGCAGCTGTGTTTTTACACTTCGATTAGATACCTTGAAAAAAAATCCGAGTCGAAACCTCTTGCATTATGGGCAATGCAGATGGTCTTTTCAAATTTTTGCGATAATGCCAATTTCACGAGCTCCCCAACAGGATCATCGATAAACACGAATTCACGTTTACCACAGTTAGCACAATCGGTCTCTATATCTGTGATATCCAGACATGCCATACATACGCATTGTGCAACACATAAATTCGGCTCGTGAATTCGTGTCGATTTATCATCATGCAATTCCTCGTGTTGTTGCGTCTCAAAATCATAAAATAAAAATCTCGTAGAAGACTTGTCTTTTTTCTTCTCCTTTTGCGCCTCTGGTTTCTTAAGAGGTACTATAAAACACGCATGCGTAGTCGGTCGCGTTTGTTTGCATGTAATACAAAACGATATACCACATACATGCATATTTTAACCTGTGGTTTTAATCATACGCGAGCAGCCTCTACAGATTTTCAATGCGTTACAGACGCTGTACCATCTATATTTACGAGACGTGATACCCGCGGAGCCCTCACCCTTGTGATGAGCGAGGCAAAAAGCACCAAAGAACGAACGATTACAGTCTGCGCAATACTCAGGCTGAGAGTCTCTATTGCCGTTGCAATAAGTGGATTTACATCGAGCACATTGATAGCTACATCGATGCTCGAGTACTCGAAAATACTTGGAATTACATTGTGCGCAGAACCCTCGAATACCTAGCCTACCGGCCAGATTTAATATCGGTTGATAGTGATGAGAACGCTCGTAATAGAGAATAAAGAGTGTATGATTAATTTTACCTGTTACGGTAAGTGCGTATTTTCGCCCATCGTACAGAGCCGGAACGCGTTTTCCGAAGGTGAGAAATTCATAAACAACAATCGCTATACCCTCGTGAACCAAGTACTCCTGAAAGAGCTGAATTTCGCGCGCACCTCACCCTCTAGACGGTGTCGTTACCCCTGCATTACGCGTGAGCTTTATCGCTGCTGTATATTGCGCGCATCGAAGCCCGTTCCGAATTTGACACCATCGTCTGTGTAGTTCGCCCGTACGTATTTGACCGCGTTCGGCATGCGCACGGGCTGTGACAAGAGATCGTTGTAGACACAAATTATCGCGATTACTTGTGCGTAAAATTGACTTTTCTGCTATAGACTTTTGCTATAGTGTGTAAGTCTAGTACCCACACCGGCTCCTTCGACACCTCGTACTATACATGTCGTCATTCTACATGTACCAGCGTCTATTCGAAATTCGCGCGCACTCTGAGCTACACTATTAATTAGTGGCCATATATTGTCAGGAACGATCTCGCGAGCTGGTCGAAATGATAACCATACAGGTCCCTGCGCGAAAGACGGTACGCTCAGAGTCATACCCACATAATCATGTCCTTCGCACGAATCTGTAAGGCGTGTGAGAACATCTCGTACACCGCCCTCGAAACATGTCAGATGATCGATACCGTCCGGTGGCTGACGAAAATAAAAATCTGTCTCTCGACCCTGCGTCCTAAAGCGTGGAAAATATCGTCTCTGCTCATTGTCGATACCGAAACGTTCACTAGAAGTTTTTCACGTTCTTCCATCGCCAGTTTGTCCACCTGCAAGCATAATTAAACCATTTATTAGAATTTTTATTTAATTTAATTTAAATGTTTGTTTGTCGCTAGCTACATACTATGTATATTAATCGTGTAACGAAAGAATTACAAACTTATATTTGTTTTGAGTCCTCGAATCCATCGACTGCACCCGGGAACCGCCGACGCATTTCGTAAACCAACTCGATTGTCGGCGGTCTCGGCACAGTGAATCGTGCAAAGCGAAAAACGTTTGGGTCTGACTTGTACCCTGTTTTTTCATTTTACTATTATTATCGCCGTAATTTTTCAATTTTTGTCAGCGTAATTGTATTATTAAAAGCTTACCAGAATCTATCGGGTCCTCTTCTTCCTCCTCCTCCTCCTCCTCCTCCTCCTCCTCCTCCTCCTCGTCCTCGTCCTGCTCCATCTCTTCTTCTTCTTCTTCTTCCTCGTTGTCTGTATTACTGTTGGTATCATCGTTTGAACTGTATTGTCGCGATGGACCTGCAACGGCTCCATCTGGTTCTCTCGCAGGGCCTGCCATGAAAAGACCGTTTGTTGGTTTATAACCGCAGAATGGCTGGGTAAAATTTATCCAACGATTCCCTGCGGAGCTGTCACCATCGTTGTCCCTGCTATGATCATCTGAATCGGTTCTACCCTCCTCATCGAAATCATAGGTGTCGGATCCCATTTCTTCGTCTTCATACCGTCGAACTATATAAAAAGCTTATGAAATAAAGGAAATAAAATAAAAGTAATTAGCGCTGTATATTACTTACGTCTTTCATTGAGTATGGATTGCAGAGCAGGCTTATTCAGCCAACCTCGTCGACGAATAACACGTACCACCGAATCAATAATTATTTGATTATCAAACAATCCAATATTATACGCGTCAACTAAATCACGCTGATGACACTCACACAGCGTACCGCGAATTTTACGAACAACCGCCTGTGTCGGAAGTTCCCATAGGGTGATCTGTAAATTTCTTCTCCCCCACCGCAAACGCAACGACGATCTACGCTTCAATATAAACTCTATCAATTTTCTTATCAATGAGCGCTTTACCACTCTGACCATGATTGTGCTGTTAGAGTAGTAGTAGTAGTAGTAACCACAGTAAATCAGACAATTAACTAGAGAATTTTCAAAGCGGCTCACTTTTATATATATTCCTTCAACAATCTCTTTCTCTCTGTCTCTCTGCACATACTGCAACGATGTAATGAATACGACTAACCAAGAAGATGGCCGCACGCGATCGCTTTACAAAAGCAAGACCTAGGGAAATATTTAGCGATGGTGGTGTACTTAGTTATCGAGTTTCGCTGATGAAAGTCATATTGTATTCATCAAATTTCGTCGACGAGTATTACTTAGTTTTCATGCCACATCTTATCTGTATGTCGAGGTTTGCGTGTGCACATAGGTGTGCGAGAGTATGCAAGAGTTTTGGGATATATTTGCTGCTGCTGCTGTTACTAGGCTGTTGAGGAGAATGCGACAAATATCAAAGGATATTGGCTAGCAATTTTCAGTCGTATGATTTGCAGTATCAAAAGAAGAGGCGATGCAACTAGATGGTGGAGGAAATCTGTATAAAACGGAGTATGAACAACACCAACGATTCATTCGAAAAGTTAAAGTCTACACGAAAGCAATAAAAATGGCAAATAACGGTGCTACGTCTCACGCGATATCGTCATATATAGCGAACCCCGTTATGTACGGTTTAAATATATCATTGGGTAAAATAATCGTCGCTGGGCTCCAGTTGAACTCTAAGTGTACTCTTACACCAGTGGTGAAAATATTGTCGAATACTTTTACCGGAATTACACTCAGTGCGGACGAGTGGCGAGTGTTTAAAAGTGATTTTTCTCGCGTACAACAATATTTCGAAGCTCATGGGACTGATGCCTAGAAAATGTGTAATACCCGTATAGAGCACACAACGCATTACACACTTTTAACCTTGTGTTACCAGCACAGAGCTGTGTCATTTGGTAAAATAAGTGGTAGCGCTAATGAGGAATACGAGAATCAAGAGGAATCTGGAGAATCGAAACGGAAACGCTCCCGAAAATACTGTCCAAACGTTGTTCTTCATCGGCCTATATTTGATATGCTCGTCGAAATAAGTAGAAGAATTGATATTCATATACAGGCTCTACAGAGCAAAATTGAAACGATTCAACGGTGTATGAACGAGGTGGTATCATATGTCCGTGAAAAGATAGTTGTCAGTGAAATGCCTCGTGCAGCAGCGTATGAGATCATCGGTTCCAAGGAATTTTTTGAAGAAGCGCTCGAGCACATCGCGATCTTGCTAACGACGGAGGATATGGAGTTTATGAAAATTATTTTGTCCGAAATAATTGTGCTGTTTCGTGGTCATATCGCTGATCATGCATCGGGTGTTGCGTTGCGAACGCAACAATTCTCCGTATGTGCAGCTATTTGTGATAAAGACACTGTTGTAAATAATTGTATATAGTGTACATTTCGCTTGAAATATTATAAAGTATACACTGAGGTCAGTCACGGCGAGAGAGAGAGAGAGAGAGAGTCCTAAAACCGAAGCATCAGCAAAGGTCTGCAACAGAAAGAAGACGGAGCGCTCGTCTCTGTTTCATTAACACAGCAGATCATGGAATACGTGCCAATCTCGATTAGCAGCAAAGCAGCAGAGCTTGGTAAGTAAAAAATATAAAATAATTTTTAAATCGTAATTTTAAATCATGTAATATTTATTTTTAATTATAAAAAATAATGTCTTGCAGAGCGAGCAGCCCCTGCATATGAGCCGACACCGAGGGTTCGTTATTCGTGTTATGGAGACACTTTTCTTTCCCGAAGTTAGCTCTATCTGTACAGTATATGTATATGTATGTCCTCCTCTCGCCATATACTGTACAGATAGAGCTAACTTCGGGAAAGAAAAGTGTCACCCGACATCCTCATCCACAGTTGTCGTCGGTGGCAGAAGATCATCAACGCTGCCAACTTTGTATAATAGGCGTTGCATATCAGGTGAGAAAATATCGATTATTCTGTACACGATGTTTTTATTAATCAGTGCGTTTCAATTATATAGTTGTTTCATTTTTTTTTCAGAAGTACACTATGATGACAACACCCCACAGCGAAAAATAATTTAAAAGCGATATTACGAGTGATAATACAAATTAATTCCGTATAGCGATAAAATAAAATGAACGGTGAAGGAATCTCCGAGCGTGGATTACCGTGTTTGCAGGGCTGTTGCCTGCGACGGTAAATGTGTAAAGTGCTTTCCATAAAATATTGATTAATTTAAAAAATACCTGATCTTACTGTGTCTCTTATTTTTATAGCATATTAATTGGGAGAATTATAATTGAAGTCTTTCTCTCTCTCTCTCTCTCTCTCTCTCTCTCTCT